>MU224795.1:1977541-2055574 GCA_018584345.1 Thuja plicata | reverse complement strand
ATCAATTGTTCCATTAGCTCCTCTAATGGCATTTACAACTTCTTTTACTCTACCACAATATTGATTAACATTTTCTCCTTCTTGCATTTTCATCTCATCAAACTTACCTCTTAGACTTTCTGATTTAGCTCTTAGCACATTTGTGTCTCCACCATAGATAGTTTCAAGTTTTTCCCACATCTGCTTTGCATTTGTGCAGCTCTTTATATCATCAAATTCTGAATGGCTCAATGAGGAAGTGATCTCCAACATTGCTTGATTGTGCTCTTGCTTTTCTTTTAGTTGTGCAGCTATGAGAGGAGTAGAAGGTGGTACATATTAATTTTCAATAAGTCACTTAGCATCATCTCCAATACCAGCCAGATGTAGTTTCATCAAACTTTGCCATGCAAGGAAGTTATCTTTGTTCAGCTTGGGAACCTCCTTCTTATACATCTTGATCTTTTCACTCCAAGCACCTTCAAACTATTTTCAGGAGACCAAAGCTCTGATACCAATTGTTAGAATGAATTT
This sequence comes from Thuja plicata, assembly GCA_018584345.1. NCBI lineage: Eukaryota > Viridiplantae > Streptophyta > Pinopsida > Cupressales > Cupressaceae > Thuja > Thuja plicata. Next base: position 2,055,061 of record MU224795.1, on the reverse strand, counting down.
AGAATAACTAAGATGGGAGGGGTGAATCAATTATCCTTAGGTCTAGATGTAGCAAATAAAAACTCTCTGTATTTCAGATCTACTCAGCAGCAATAACATAATTCAACAACTTTAATCATGCAGTTTATTGTCTATTGAAATTAGCTTGTAGAAACATAACAGTAAAACAAACCATAAGCATTCATACAAATTGACACAAGTATTTAACATGGAAACCCAATATGGGAAAAACCACCAGTAACATGATACCAAGTTTTCACTCTTCTGAAGTGAGCTCTATGAGGAGCTAACCTTGTTAAAGGTTACAATAACACACTATTAGGTGTGACCTGGTTAAAGGATTTAATCGCCCCGTCAAGAGTGGCCTTGTTAGAGGACTTAGAACATTCCACCTGAATGTCGCCTTGTTAGAGGATTTATAAAAATGACTATTAGGTCAACCTTGTTAAAGGATTTTAACTGATACAATGGTTAGAAAGTAATCAGTAGTTGTGATCTGATACATACAACTTAATTTACAATTTAGATCCAATTATAGCTCTGATGTTAACTTACTGGATAGCCTGCATTGTCATTTCAACCTTCTGATCTGCTTGGAAATCCATCAAGCAATCACACATGAAACTCTCTACTTCTGTATTCAGCCTTCTCTGCTAGATCATGCCAAATAGTAAATTAACTATGCAACCCTTTTGCATACATACATGTACTTCACATTCAGCAGCACACTTCAGCATCCTTAATGAATAACCCCTTGAGGTTATCATATACCTCTCTGTCTAGGTCAGATAAAACTTTTGTCGCTTAAATAAGATCGTAGATCTTAGGTTAGGTCAGATCTAATGGATCATTCCATATTTTCATTACATTTACTTCTCAAAAGTAGTCTCTAATTAAATCTTGAAACCATGCATTAATTACAGTTACCCATACATTAAATGACATGGATAAATCTTTAATTAACATTATATATCCCAATAAAATTAACTAAGTCGGCCAGAGATCTCAAATATCATCATTAATCCAATTACTGTAAGCCAGCCAACATCATTGTTTCCACTCAGAAATTTCACTGGTGCCCAGCATTGAACAACTTTTCTCATCATAAATAACTTTTCTCGGCACAAGCCAAACTTGCTCAGCACAGAACAGCCAGAAGAACTATCTTTGAAAGATAAACAACTAATTACTTTTCCAGAGTGCCAACTGATCAAGTACCCTTTTATTTTCCTTAACTCAACCATTCACTTGGCCTTATTGTTAAATCTTCTTCATCAACAATAGATATGGTACTCAAATAGATAACAATAGTCTCACTAGTTAAGGTTTGATAGCAATGACAAAATAACAATTGCTTGCATTGTCACTTTCCAACACCCTCGTGGGAGCCACATTTTCTCCACTTGTAGCCAAATTTGATAGGATGGGGAAATTTGGATAACAGTACACTAATATAGTACATTTCCTAAAATAAATGAATGTCTAGAAAGCCTTACAGATAGTCAGAAGAGGATAGTAAAATTGTAGGCATCTAAGTATGTCTTGATACACTGAGAATTATATTGGAAAATTAGGGATGGTATACTTCTTTTTTTTTTAGATGTATACCAAGCCAAGAAAGTGCTTAAGGATCTTCATGATGGGGCATGTGGGGGACATTTTTTAGTGTTTCCAAATTTTAGTCTAGGGTCTTTAGGTCCTAGGGGTAAAATTGTTCTTTGGAGACTTACTCCTCATTCATCTTGAAACCTTCCCCTAATGTACTTATCAGATAAATTATTTTCCTTACCTATCTGAGCCTGGCGGGTTTTCAATATTTCTTCTTCATTTGGTGTTTAGGTGATTTAGGTATTTTGGGAAAATGGGTGTCATAGCATCTTCCAAATGAGAAGTAGTCACCCTTAGGTCTGTAATGCTCAATGTTTTTTTCCAAAAGGTAAAAAGGTGGTTAAATAAGTGGTTCATAAATCTTTTGTTCGTAAAAAGAGTTTTTCAACTCTCAGAGATATCAAGTTGCAAAGTAGTGCCAGTGATCATGTAGTGTCCAGAAAAGTTATTCTCAAAGGTGCAATCCTGACACAAGAGAAAAGAGAAAATAAGAGGTTAAGTGCTCCCGATGAGAAATAAGTTGTTTAAATGTGAAAAGGATAAAAGGTGAAGCCATCGGGATACTTTTCTGAAATAAAGGAAAAAGGCTTACGGGAAAAGTATTCTCTTATGTTCTTTTCCCGCAAGGTAAAATGGTCTAATGTTTATTCATTTCAGCATCAGAAGGAAAGTATGTTCTTTTTCTGCAAGACTAAGGATTTGTTTTGGCAAGTGGCTAATGAACATAAAGTTAAGTGTAAGCTTTCAGATTTTGAGGTCGTTATGTTCTCCGAAACGGGAAGTTTGAATAGTCGTTGATTACCAAAATTTAATGCTCATCCTATCATTGTGTCCATTAGGTCACCATAATGTCATTCATGTGGCTCCAATGTTTGGATCTTAGTGGCTATTTCTTCAGCATTCACCATCATTTTCTGCTCACCATTTTTGTATAGCAAGCCATTTATCTTCACTCACGTTCTTAGTTTTATAGTAAATGGTAGTGAAGGCTTCTAGTTATGACATATTAATTGGTATTGAGAGTGAATTGAAAGAAGTTTCTGACATGTCTCTAAGATTCTTTGACCTTGAAGATTTGCATAGAAGATTGAATTCTCATCCAATTCACCATATTACATAGAATCTCAAGGACAACAGTCTGGTAGAAGCTGTAGGGTTTCCTATGGAAGTCCAAGCTCCTGAGCTTGTAAGAGAATGTATAGAGAAATACAACCCGGTGACAAACCAAATCCTTTTCCCAGATCAGTCTATTTTGCTGATGATTGATAAAACTCTAATCCAAGCCGCTTTTGGTATTCCGGTGAAAGATGTGTATTACGACATCGACTTCGGTTCATCTGCATCTATGTTTAATGAAAAGAAGACTCTAAGGAGAGAAGACATGCAGAGGACCTGGTTCCTCGATCGAAGAAAATTAAGATTCTAAAGACTCTCTTTAGAACAACTCTAAAGAGGGAAATTGTAGATATTTTGGCCCAGCTGACCAAATTAGATGGAAAACCCGAGATCCTGGATCTCGTTGAACATAATTTCTTCCTTGTTCAAGCCATCTGCACAAAAAATATGTTCATCGACTGGGAAAAAATCCTATGTGAGAAGATAGCATCCTAGATGAGTTCCTGTGAGGGATTCAAATAGTTCTACATGACTTCATACTCTATCTATGCTCTGGCGACTCAGCACTTGTGGCCCAGTTTACCAGCAATCCAGAATTTTGACAACAACACCAAAAAAAATGAGTTCTACCCGAATCTGCAATTGCATCAAAGCTTTGAGGAATATACTCTTGTGAATGATGCATTCACAATGAGAATATGTCAGGAACTTCAAGGTTTCCCAGAAAGAAGATTTTTGCTAGAGGCCATCTCGGCAATCAGTTAGTATGGATGTTCTCTCATCCAATTCCCGAGTTTCTCTTATTTTTGGATAGGAGCCTTCTCCAAATTTCCTAAGAGATTGCCCCAGTATCCTAAAGATAAGGTGGTCTTGGTGGAGCTCTGCCAATAGATATTGGAAGTGAACACTCTATGTTAAACTTTGAAGAAGATTGCTAGAATTCCTTTCCTCGTGGTTGTTGGTCCATATTCTTGTGCATCCAGATCTGATGCCTAGAATTTGATAAAGAGCTTTGCGGATAAGATTGACCTACTTTATTATGAGGTTCTTTGTCCTCAATATGATCCTATGGGTTTTTTTAGAGATCACATGAAGCTCGAACATGCCTATAGACATGTCCTGGATATTGAGGATTTCTGGGCTGAATGTTTTAATGAATATCAGACATGGGAGAAATTGTGGTCTCGTTTAACTTTGGATGAAATTAAAATGTATAATAATGTTGTTGATGTATCTAATCCTACAGATGATGGCCTCTTCATGCATCCTTCATCCTATGACTAGATCAAGGTGTTTCCCATTTCTTCCTCTCCACCAACTGGTCCATTGGTTGATTCATTGGAGCTTCTCATGAGAGGCATTAACAAGAGAATTGACAAGTGGGTGGAATGGACCAAAGCACAACAGAAAATAACTTCTGGTGTAGGTTCATCTAGATGAATGACTTCAGGTTTTGAGAAATCAACTTCAGCAGCCACTTCTTCTACGGTGCCATCAGTTTCAATAGGTGCAACGCAACCCACCGGGAAAGGAGGTGACCATCCCCCAAAAAAGAATGTCCCTATCACTCTGACCTACGGAGGTGGTTCACTCCTAGACATCGAAAATGAAGAAGAGAAGAAAGAAGATAAGGAAAAGGAAAAGAAGAATGAACAAGAGGTGTTCGTGACCAAGCCTCCCTCATGAATTCTAGTCATCACTTCGGATGACACAAACCCAATGGATGGTCAGGACTCCTCTCAGCTAGAAAACACTCTAGCCCTTTTGGTGACTAAGGTTTCCTCCTTCCCCGTTCCACCTCAAGACAAGAAGACTCCTCCAGTAGCCTAAAAATTGTTTGATCCTATAGCTCTTTAGTCTGCAATAAAGGTGTTATCCACAGACTCATGGTTGGAAGAAACCATTTAGAAGAAGAAGAAATGACATGAGGAAGCCATTTCTTCAAAGGACTTGATCCTTAAGGAAACCTCATCTCAACTATCGGTGAAGAAGGAAAAGAAGAAAAGGTCTATGGTGGCCCTTTCCCATGATTCCATGACCAGGCATATGTTGATAGAAATACTAGAGCCACAGAAAGAAGGAAAGTTTCATGAACTTTCAGCTCAAGATTTTCAGATAAAAACTGTGGACCTAGGAGTGTCGGTGCATGACTCAATGGTGAACATCTGGAAAACCACCAATGAGAAAATTGAGGAAAGGTTAGAAGAACTCCAAGAAGATAAGGAAATCCTCAAATCTGCACATAAGGAGCTAATTGAGTATATTAATTCTTCTCTTGGAAGTACTTCATCTTCTCAGTTTGACCCCAATGTGGAAGAAAACAAAAACTTGCTACTGAAGCTACAACAAGAGAGACAGTTTGGGAAAATTGGCAGAGCATGGATAGAGGTAATGAAGGTTCAAGGCCCCATTGTCATCGAGAATCTTGTCATCGAGAATCTAGGGACCCTTCTACTTGATGCAGACAAGTTGAAGGATACAACATAAAAGCACCAGGTGACCATTTACAATGCATCTGCTGGATTGATAGAGCAACTACCCACCTTGCAGGATGTGATTGATATGAAGACTAGTGTTGCGATCTCCAATGGTAGCCTTAAGACTGGGAAGGAGCCATTGTTTCATTGTAGGTAGTCTCTAGAGTTTGTGATTGAGATCTCAAGCAGATTAGTGAATGAACTCAAGACTGTGACTGAGTTAGTGCAAAGGGAGATGGACAAACTTTTTGAGTTTTTCAAAGTTTTGCACACAGAATCTCAGGTTTCCAGGAGTGACAAGTTGGTAAATATAGAGTGAATGAAATCTAAGTTTCTTGATTTCATAGATGAGATTATAGATCCAGGTAGCTTCCAAGTGTCAAGGATCAGTGAGCTCTCTACGATAGATGCAGTGATCAAAAAGGAATCAGAGAAGATCCAATATGAGAGTGTCAGGTTGGACAAATTGACAGAGATGCATGATTTTTGGATGATTTGAGCTGATAATATAATCATTCCAAATTCTTAGGAATTGGGCAAGGTAACGGATGCAATGAAAGCTTACAAAGGAAAAGTCATTTCACAGAAGCAGGCATAGAATCTGTTGATCTTTGTCGTCTTCCCAATTTTTATATATTGTAGCTATTTTGGGAATTTTGTCAGCCTTGTTAGTTTTTGTAACCGGCCAAGTTTATTATTAGAATGCTCCTCTTTAAATATTGTAAAGAGGCAATCATTATTGTAACGTGTCATTTTGAGAAGACCTATAAATGTAAATTTATGTAAAGTAAATAGATTGGGAAAAATTACTTTGGGCAAACCCCTGTAGCTAGGACTACTGTGTGCGACTCTGAGTTTGAAGTGATTTTTGTTGTTCATCTTAGTTAGCTGTGTGATGTTTTGAATGAGGATGCTAATACTGGAAATTGAATGAATATTAATGAACCAGGTTTTTTTATTTTCATTCATTGGATTGTATGTTTACTGTCTTCAGAATAAGCACTCAGATTTCCTTTCATTGCACATCTTAGTTCAATAGATCAATTCTTGCATAAGGATTTGGGAAGAGGGTTAATAGAGAATGAGACCAAGATAATTTGGGTATTGTCGAAGTCTCACAATCTTAGTAATCTAGGAATTGCATTGTTACACCTCCTTTCTTCATCCCTGCTAGTAGATGATAGTTTGTATTCATCTCGTACTGCATAACAGTTTGCATTTCAAATTGCATGTCTTTGAGTAAGTCCTCTTTCATTGCCTGAGTTGTTTGAAGCTTTGAGAAACTTGGTTAAAACTATTCTGCTCTCTAGTTAAGAGCATACCCCTAAAAACCAAAAGACAAAATTCATTGCATATCTTTCACATAAGGGATACAGTACCTTTCAATTTAGGGGTCATTGATAAATTCCTACCATTGACCTAGTCTGTGGTTACTTTTTGTTCTACATAAGCCAGCATTGGGTATTTTCAAGAATCATTATACAAATCAAATTTAAAGTAGACAAACTGTAAACAAATAGTTTTTGGTGACTCTACTAGGGAGAACTCATTATATTCCTAAGCTTTCTTAGTAAGTCTGTCTGTGGCTTTATTAAGTTACTTAGAACTTATCTGTTTGGCATTCCTAATGCTACAGTATGCATATCACTCTTAAGGAGAAATGGTGTTGCCTCATGAGGGACAAGTCCTACTAGAGAAACCTAATCTTTGCATCTAGGATGAGCAAGATGACATTATAAACTAGTTGAATATCCTTGCCTAAAAAATCCAAAAATCCCTTGATCATCTTTGTTCTAGAAAGAGAAAAAGCCAACGTTGAGTATTGAGAGGGAGTGTTACGGGAAAGAAGATTGAGAGCTGCGTAGCTGTAGTAAACAAGTTTAGTAGCTCTAGATCCCAAGTATACCCAAAGTGTCTGGAGAGGAGGACATAAAGATCCTATGTTTGAAAAATTGAAGAAAGCTAAGTTTCCTTTATTAGAAGACCATCTCAAAAGAGGAAGAACCAACGCTCAAGATCTTGTTTTTCTAGGTATCTGTGGTGCTCTTTTGCCACCACCACACCCTATTTCCTAAATTTGTAGTCATTCTTCTACACCTCCTATCATCCATAACACCACCCCGTTACTATGTAATGCCCTTACTCTTCATGGGGTAACTGCTCCTACCAACATCAATTTTTAGATTGTGCCAGTAATCCTCCCTGTTTCAATGGTCATCCCTTGGGGAAATTCCATTGGGCCTCTTCAGCTAGGAGCTAATAACAACTTACCTTGAGCTTCCTAAAATAACTTCCCAAAGTTCAATGGAGATGGGAAAGTATCTGCTAATGTGCATATTGCAGCCTTCTTCGTCGCATGTAGCATTGTAAACCCTCAGCATGAAGATGTGGCAGTAAGAATGTTTGTAGAGACTTTAATAGATAATGTTGCTGACTGGTTTCAACATCTTCCTACGGGATGCATAACTAGTTGGAATGATATGAAGAACCTCTTTGAAACTCACTATAAAAGTACAGAAGATGAGCACACACTTCTGACTCAGCTCACACAAATAAAGAAAGAACCTAGTGTTTCTATGATGGAATTTATTGCAAGGTTTAACACGCTGACTAACAGGAGCCCCACTACTAGCAGGCCTATAGCTGACAACCAAAAGATGTTCTTTATTAGTTCCATTCCTCCTGACATAAGTTTCCAAATCAGACGAGCACATGTGGCTAATCTCCAAGCCACTCAGACTCTAGCAATTGAGCTAGAAGATGACCTCATAGTTGTCGGGAAATGGAAGCGAGAAGTGGAGTGGTGCCTCCACAAGCTCTACTTTCAGTGCAACTAAAAATACTAAGGCAATGCTTTAGAAGTTGTCTAATGAGATGATTTCCCTTAAGAGGAAAATGGGAAAGTCTACCCCATCCTTTCATCATCCTTACCAGGATATTCCAAGAAAACAATATGAAGGTAAACAGTTGCAGTTGCCACTTGCTCAACAAAATCTTTCCATTGAAGCAGCTAAAAAGAATAATATGTGCATTTTTCATCTAAGAGATGACCATGATGGTGATAGCTATCTGGAGATGAATAGATATAGGAAGCTAGCTTCAAGCAATGAGCTAACTATTGAATATCTCAAAAATGAAGAAGATTCTACTCCCCATGGCGGCTCCAGTAATTTCTTTTTGGAGTATGAATCTAATTCCAAAGTTGGAGGTGAATTATTTTCCACCATGGATGGAATTCAAATGGAAATGGCAACAAGAAGTCAGAGAGACAAAAATGTAGGAAACTCTATTCCTTCCCAGAATATTGCAACTAGTCCTTCGGCTAGTGTTCCTGGATCTTCTACTTCTTCATCTTGGAAGAAGGATCACTTGAAGTCTGAAACAAATGGTAAGTCTCTATCTTCCTTTGATATAATTCAATACTGTAAGGATGCTATAATTCAAGTGTCTACCTTAGAATATTTAAAAACTCATCCTACTAAACTTTAGAATCTTGTAGATTACTATAAAAGTGATGCTAACTCCAGAATGCAGCCTAATATAAATTCTACTGTTAGTGAAAAATCTCCTAATAGTGGCCCTTTGAATGATGAAGAACCAATCCTTCCCTTGCTCTTTCAAGAAGAAGATTCTTTAATCTTAGCCACTTCTCCTGGCCAGAAACCTAACCCATTCTATGTCTACCTATTTGTAAATGGTCATAAACTAAGCAACTGTATTATTGACTCCGGAGCCTCTGATAATGTCATGCCTGCCTCCGTTTCTAAAGCCCTTGGATGGATGCTACATAGGTTCCACTCCTAGGTCACATAAAGGATGCAAAATTTGCATTAGTCACACACCCTAAAAAGAGGATGAAGCTAACCATCCTAGTAGCCGAATTCTGGCCAGCTACGGTATGCTTCTAAGTAGAATTTTTTGCAGAGACATAGGTGGAGAAATTAAGATGGACTAGTCCCATGCTATAATCTTGGTAGGTACTAAGAAGATAAAGCTGGAGCCTGAGGAAAAGGCCAAATTCACAGTAATGAAGTATGATGACCCTAACGCAAAATTCCTCTACCAGGAGATGGAATTCAGAAATTTTATTTTATTTTCAGATTTCAATCATCAAGATGAAATACTGGAAAATACTAACAGTCAGAATATCTGGACCTTGGAGTTTGACGGCAGTTATGCTACCACAAGATTGGGAGTTGGTGTAGTTCTTATTCCCCTAGAAGGAGACATGATACAAATTTCTTATAAATTGCATTTTAAGAACACTAATAACATGGCGAAATACGAGGCTCTATTGCTAGGCATTGTTGTTGCGAAGAAAAGAGGGGTGGAAATCCTTAAAGCACTCGGTGATGTAGAGTTGATAGTGAGGCAAGTTTGAGCATAGTATGCAGTGAGAAATGTGAGACTACAGATTCATAGGAATAGATTCTGGGATGAGATAGAATACTTTGATGCCTTTTCAATCCAAGTTGTTCCAAGAGAACAGAACACAAGAGCAGATTTGTTGGTTGCCTCAACTTCACTTCTCCTCCCGCATCCAGAAATAGGAAATAAGAAATACAAAGTTGAAGTTCTCTTCAGAATGAATGTTCTAGATAATGTGAAAATCTAGCAAGTCTTCATCAATGACAAGCAGATACAAGCTTTCATGGAAGGATCAGATCAGTTCAGTGATCAATACTTTGAAGGAAGTTCTAGTACCTACAAGAAGTTCTCTCCAGACAACAAGAGGGAGTTGGAGCTTAGAGAAGAATAGTTAAAATGTAACAAAATTCCTCGACACCTAATATCCCTTGAAAAAATCTTTGATAGACATGATGCATATATTAGAAAGGAAAGAGATAGGAAAGGTGGTACGTCAGGGGATTTCAAGGGAATGAACATAGGCACTGAATATAAACCTAAGATGATAAATATTGGTAGTTGTTTAAAAAAAAGGAAAGAGAAAAGGCTAAACGCCTACTCTTTGAATATAAGGACCTATTTTTTGGGGGCTATGAAGACCTCAAAAATTTCCAGAATGGAGACTTCAATCACACGATGCCTCTCAAGCCTGAAGCTGTCCCTTTCTGGAAGAAGCAATGAAACTACAATCCTAAGGTTTTCGATACCATTTTTAGAGAAGTTCACAAGATGTTGGAGGAAAAAATTATCTATCCCATACATCACTCTACATGGATAGCCAACATCATGCCCGTTCAGAAGAAGAACGGAGAAATCAAAATTTGTGTAGATTTTTGAAATCTTAACCAGGCTTCTCTTAAGGATAATTACACCTTTCCCAACATGGATCATATACTACAAATAGTAGCTAGATCTGAAATGATGTCTATGTTGGATGGCTTCTTGGGTTTCAACCAGATTGAGGTGGACCTAGAAGATAAGTATAAGATAGCATTCACCACTCCTTGGGGAATGTTTTCTTATAATAGAATGCCTTTTGGGCATATCAATGCCAGAGCTACCTTCCAAAGGTTAATGAGCTCTTCATTTGTAGACCTCTAGGATAGAATAATAGTTATATACTTGGATGATTTAATATTCTTCTCAAAGAAGAGAGAAGATCATTTGAGAGATCTTGAGAAAGTGCTAAAGAGATGCAAAGAGCATGGCATCTCTCTTAATCCCAAGAAGTCTGTATTCTATGTCACCAAAGGTAGACTTCTTGGTCATATTGTTTCCCACAAAGGAATTTGAATTGACCTTGAGCACGTAAAAGAAATCTAGTAATTGAAACTATCGGCAAGCAAATCTGGAACAAGATTGTTCTTTGGGCAGGTAAACTTTCTTAGGTGCTTCGTTCCTAACTTTTCTAAGATTACGAAATGCATAATTGATATGATGAAGGGTAGTCAAAGTTTCAAGTGGAATGACTATGGGAAGAAGGCTTTTGATTTAATCAAGCACGCTATAGCCAGAGCACCTATGTTGGTGCATCCCGATTATACCAAGGAGTTCATATTGTACTGTTACGCATTAGCTCATACATTTTCTACTATCATGATGCAAGAGAAAAATGAAGGGATTCAAGTGCCTATTGCATTCATGAGAACTCTACTCAAGGATCATGAATTAATATATTCTCAAATAGAGAATCATGCATATGTGATGGTAAGGGCACTAAAGAATTTTAGATTCTATGTATTACATTCCCATTCTATTATTTATATTCCTGATTCTACTATTAAGAGCATTTTGACACAACAAGAAATAGGATGTAATACTAGAGGTGCATGGATAGTAAAGGTATAGGAGTATGATATTGAACTCAAGCCAACAAAGTTGGTCAGAGGAAATGGCTTGTGTAAAATAATGGCTAAAAATCAGGAAACAACTCAAGAGGAGGATTCTCTGAAGGTGTTAATGGTTAGTCTTCTTGATCCCTGGTTTTCCAACATCACCTATTTCCTTACTTATGGAGATTGCCCAGAAGGATTGACATACAAATAGAGAAGAGATTTGAAGTCCAAGGCAGCCAAGTATGTCATTTATGATGACCAGTTATATAAGAGGGCAATAGATGGAACTTTCTTAAGGTGTGTGGACAAGCCACAACAAGAGAGATTGCTCCAGGAATTCCACAATGAGGTGTGTGGTGGACACTTCTCATCCACATTCACTGCATATAAAATCTTGAGGCAGTGTTACTACTGGCCCGACATGTTTAAAGATTCCTGCAATTGGGTGGCCAAGTGTGATAAGTGCTGAATGTTTTCCAGTAAACCTCAGTTGGTTTCTCTCCCATTGAAGCTGGTTGTAGTAGAGGGTCCCTTTCAAAAATGGGGGATTGATTTCATTGGTCTGATAAATCCTCCCTCTTTTGTAGGTCACCTATATGTCATAACTACCACATATTACTTTACCAAGTGGGTTGAGGCTAAGCCTACCAAGAAAACTACATCTGAGGTGGTTTGTGAATTTATCAAGTAGAATATCTTGGTAAGGTTTAAAGTGACTTTGAATCTAGTGATGGAAAATGCCACATATTTCTCTTCTTCAGAGATTATAGAGTTCTTCTACAACAAAAATATCCATCTTAGTCACTCATCTGATTATTTCCCTCAGGGAAATGGTCAGGCTGAGTCAAGCAACAAGAACCTAATTAACATAATGAAGAAACTAGTTTCAGAGAGTCAAAAGGATTGGCACAAGAAATTGCATGAAGCTCTATGGGTGGATAGGATAATACCTAAGTGAGCTATCAGAATATCCCCTTTTGATCTAGTTTTCATAATTGAACCTAGCCTCCCACTTCTGCTTGAGTTATCCATTTGTAGGCTGCAATAGGTAATTGAAGATCCAGTTTTCCAAAATGGTCTGGAGAAAGGAATCATGTATCTGACCAAGTTGGAAGAAGAAAGGGAGAAGCTTGTTGATCATATCACTAATCATCAGAGGAGAGTGAAAACATTCTTTGATAAGAAGGCTAGACCAAGAAATTTTATGCAAGGTGACTTGGTCCTATTGTGGGATAAAAGGTGCGAGTCCAAAGGAAAGCATCATAAGTTTGACTCACTTTAGAAAGGACCATTCAAGATTGTACAGGTGAACCAAAATAACTCTTTTATTCTAGCATATCCTTTTGGATAGATTCTTCCATTCTCCTACAATGGCCAGGCTCTGAAGCTCTACCAAATACTCAAATGAAAGCAGGCAACCCCTGCAGGTTAGTGTTAGTGTAGGTAGGTTTGCTTTGCATTTCTCCTACTTTCTTTCTTGCTTTCTTAGTCTAGTATAGTTTAGTTTCCTTTCCTGTTGTGTCTTTTAGTTTAGTCTTCCCATTTTTTTTCCTATCGGTCTTGTTGTGCGAAACCAGAGACTCTCGGTCCCTTCTCAAACATTGGCATGTCTAAGTCCCCAGTCAGAGCCAGCTGTTGCCAAATTTTAGTCTAGGGTCTTTAGGTCCTAGGGGGTAAAACTGTTCTTTGGTGACTTACTCCTCATTCATCTTGAAACCTTCCCCTAATGTACTTATCAGATAAATTAGTTTCCTTTCCTATTTGAGCCTACTGGGTTTTCAATCTTTCTGCTTCATTCAGTGTTTAGGTGGTTTAGGTATGTCAGGAAAAGGGGTGTCATAGTGTCTTCTGAATGAGAATTAATCACCCTTGGATCTATAATGCTCAATTATTTTTTCCAAAAGGCAAATAGGTCGTTACATAAGTAGTTGATAAAGCTTTGTTCCTAAAAAGAGTTTTTCAACTCTCGGAGATATCAAGTTGCAGAATAGTGTCAGTGATTATGCAGCATCCAGAATAGTTGGTCTCAAAGGTGCAATCCTGACATAAGAGAAAATACAAAATAAGATTTTAAGTGTTCCTGACAAAAAAGAAGTTATTTAAATGCAAAAAGGATAAAAGGTGAAGCCGTTGGGATACTTTTCCAAAATAAAGGAAACAGGCTTACGGGAAAAGTATTCTCTTATGTTCTTTTCTTGCACAAGGTAAAATGGTCTAATGTTTATTCATTTCAACATCAAAAGTAAAGTATGTTCTTTTTTTTCAAGACTAAGGATTTGTTTCAGCAAGTGGCTAATGAACATAAAGTTAAGTGTAAGCTTTCAGATTTTGAGTCTGTTATGCTCTCCAAAATGGGAAGTTTGAATAGTCGTTGATTACCAAAATTTAATGCTAATCCTACCATTGTGTCCATTAGGTCACCTTAATGCCATTCATGTGGCACCAATGTTTGGATCTTAGCGGCTATTTCTTCGGCATTTGCCATCATTTGCTGCTCACCATTTTTGTATAGCAAGCCATTTATCTTCACTCATGTTCTTAGTTTTATAGTAAATGGCAGTGAAGGCTTCTGGTTACGATAGATTAATTGGTATTGAGAGTGAATTGAAATAATTTTTCAACACATCTCTAAGATTCTTTGATCTCAAAGATTTGTATAGAAGATTGAGTTCTCATCCAGTTCACCATATTACATAGAAGCTCAAGGACAACGATCTGGTAGAAGCTGCAGGGTTTCCTATGGAAGTCCAAGCTCTTGAGCTTGTCAGAAATTGTATAGAGAAATACAAACCAGTGACAAAGAAAATACTATTCTTGGATCAGTCTATTTTGCTGATGATTGATAAAACCCTAATCCAATTTTCTTTTGGCATTCTGGCAAAAGATGTGTATTGTGACATTGACCTCAGGTCATCTGCATCTATGTTTAATGAAAAGAAGAATCTAAGGAGGGAAGACATGCAGAGGACCTAGTTCCAAACCCCTCAATGAAAGAAAAGTAAGATTTCAAAGACTCTCTTTGGAACAACTCTAAAGAGGGAAATTGTAGATGTTTTGGCCCTGCTGACCAGATTAGATGGAAAACCCAAGATCCTAGCTCTAGTTGAACATAATTTCTTCCTTGTTCAAGCCATCTGTGCAAAAAATATGTTCATTGACTGGCTAGAAATCCTATGTGAGAAGATAGCATCATGGATGAGTTCCTGTTAGGGATTCAAATAGTTCTACATGACTTCATACTTGATCTATGCTCTGGTGACTCAGCACTTGTGGCCCAGTTTACCAGCAATCCAGAATTTTGACAACACCAAAATATATGAGTTCTACCTAAATCTTCAATTGCATTAGAGCTTTGAGGAATATACTGTTGTGAATGATGCATTCACAATGAGAATATGTCAGGAACTTCAAGGTTGCCTAGAAAGAAGATTCTCACTAGAGGCCATCTCAGCAATCAGTCAGTATGGATGTCCTTTCATCCAATTCCTGAGTTTCTCTTATCTTCAGATAGGAGCCTTCTTCAAATTTCCTAAGAGATTGCCCCAGTATCCTGAAGATAAGGTGGTCATTGTGGAGCTCTGTCAGAAGATATTGGAAGTGAACACTCTATTTTAAACTGTGAAGAAGATCGCCGAAATTCCTTTCCCTGTGGTTGTTGGTCCATATTCCTATGCATCCAGATCTGATGCCCAGAATTTGATAAAGAGCTTTGAGGATAAGATCAACCTACTTTATTATGAGGTTCTTAGGCCTCAATATGATCCTATGGTTTTTTTTAGAGATCACTTGAAGCTTGGACATTCCTACAGACATGTCCCAGATATTGAGGATTTCTAGGCCAAATGTTTTAATGAATATCAGACACGAGAGAAATTATGGTCCCATTTAACTTTGGATGAAATTAAAATGTATAATAATGTTGTTGATGTATCTAATCTTGTAGATTACAGCCTCTTCATGCATCCTTCATCCTATGAATAGATCAAGGTGTTTCCCATTTCTTCCTATCCACCAACTGGTCCAGTGGATCCATTGGAGCTTCTCATGAGAGGCATTAACAAGAGAATCGACAAGTGGGTGGAATGGACTAGAGCGCGACAAAAAAAAACTTCTGGCACAAGTTCATCTAGAGGAATGACATCAAGTGCTGAGAAATCAACTTTAGTAGCCACTTCTTCTATGGCACTATCAGTTTTAGTAGGTGCAACGCAACCCACCGGGCAAGGAGGTGACTAGCCCCAAAAAAAGAATTTCCCTATCACTCTGACCTGCAGAGGTGGTTTGCTCCCAAAAATTAGAAATGAAGAGGAGAAGAAAGAAGATAAGGAAAAGGAAAAGAAGAAAGAACAAGAGGTGTTCATGACCAAGCCTCCCTCACCAATTCCAGTCATCACTTTGGATGACACAAACCTGATGGATGGTCAGGACTTCTCTCAGCTAGCAAACACTCTGGCCCTTTCGGTGACTAAGGTTTCCTCCTTTCCCATTCCACCTTAAGACAATCAGACTCCTCCAATAGCCCAAAAGTTGTTTGATCCTACAGCTCTTTGGTCTGTAATAAAGGTGTTATCCACAGACTCATGGTTGGAAGAAACCATTGAGAAGAAGAAGAAATGACATGAGGAATCCATTTCTTCAAAGGACCTAATCCTTAAGGAAACCTCATCTCAGCCACCAGTGAAGAAGGTGAAGAAGAAAAATTTTGTGGTGGCCCTTTCCCATGATTCCATGACCAAGCATATGTTGATGGAAATAGCAGAGCCACAGAAAGAAGGAAAGCTTCATGAACTTTGAGCTCAATATTTTCAGATAAAAACTGTGGACCTAGGAGTGCCAATGCATGACTCAGTGGTGAACATCTAGAAAACTGCCAATGAGTGGATTGAGGATAGGTTAGAAGAACTCTGAGAAGATAAGGAAGTCCTCAAATCTGCACATAAGGAGCTAACTAAGTATATTAATTTTTCTCTAGGCAGTACTTCATCTTCTCAGTTTGACCTCAATGCGAAAGAAAATAAGAAATTTCTACTAAAGTTGTAGCAAGAGAGACAGTTTGTGCAAATTGACAGAGCATGGATAGAGGCAATGAAGGTTCAAAGCCCCATTATCATCGAGAATTTGGGGAACCTTCTACTTGATGCAGACAAGTTGAAGGATACAACATCAAAGTACCAGGAGACCATTTACAATGCATCCATTGGATTTACAAAGAAACTAGCCACCTTGCAGGATGTGATTTATATGAAGACTAGTGTTTTGATCTCCAATGGCATCCTTAAGATCTGATAGGAGCCATTGTTTCATTGGAGGCAATCTCTAGATTTCATTATTGAGAGCTCAAGTAGATCAGCGAATGAACTCAAGACTATGACTGAGTTAGTGCAAAGGGAGATGGACAAACTTTTTGAGTTTTTGAAAGTTTTGCACACAGAATCTCAGGTTTTCAAGAGTGACAAGTTGGTAAATATAGAGTGAATGAAAGCTAAGATTCTTGATTTCATAGATGATATTGTGGATCCGGCTAGCTTTCAAGTGTCAAGGATCAATGAGCTCTCCGCAATAGATGCAGTGATCAAAAAGGAATTGGAGAAGCTCCAATCCAGGATTGCCAGGTTGGACAAACTAACAGAGTTGCATAATTTTTGGATGATCCGAGCTGACAATAAAATCATTCCAAATGCTCAAGAATTGGGCAAGGTAATAGATGTAATGAAGGCTTACAGAGGAAAAGTCATTTCACATAAGCAGACATAGAATCTATTGATCTTTGTCATCTTCCCAATTTTTGTATATTGTAGCTATTTTGGGTATTTTGTCAGCCTTGTCAGTTTTTGTAACCGACCAAGTTTATTATTAGAATGTTCCTCTTGGAATATTGTAAAGAGGCAATCATTATTGTAACTGGTCATTTTGAGAAGAACTATAAATGTAAATTTCTGTAAAGTAAATAGATCGGCAAAAATTACTTTGGGCAAACCCTTGTAGCTAGGACTACTGTGTGCGACTCTGAGTTTGAAGTGATTTTTGTTGTTCATCTTAGTTAGTTGTGTGATGTTTTGAATGAGGATGCTAATACTGGAAAGTGAATTAATATTAATGAACCAGGTTTTTCTATTTTCATTCAGTGGATTGTATGTTTACTATCTTCGGCATAAGCACTCAAATTTCCTTTCATTGCACATCTTAGTTCAATAGATCAATTCTTGCATAAGGATTTGGGAAGAGGGTTAATAGAGAATGAGACCAAGATAATCAGGTTATTTTTGAAGTCTCACAATCTCAGTAATCTAGGAATTGCATTGTTACACCCCCTTTCTTCATCTCTGCTAGTAGATGATAGTTTGTATTCATCTCGTACTGCATAACAGTTTGCATTTTAGATTGCATGTCTTTGAGTAAGTCCCCTTTCATTGCCTAAGTTGTTTGAAGCTTTGAGCAACTTGGTTAAACCTCTTCTTCTCTCTAGTAAAGAGCATACCCCTAAAAAC
This sequence comes from Thuja plicata, assembly GCA_018584345.1. Lineage (NCBI taxonomy): Eukaryota > Viridiplantae > Streptophyta > Pinopsida > Cupressales > Cupressaceae > Thuja > Thuja plicata. The sequence goes on along the minus strand of MU224795.1, from coordinate 2,037,130 downwards.
TGAAAGACAAAATTCATTTCCTTTCTTTCACATAAGGGATATTGTACCTTTCAATTCAAGCGTCATTGATAGATTCCTACCATTGACCCAGTCTGTGGTTACTTTTTTTTCTACATAAGCCAGCATTGGGTATTTTCAAGAGTCATTATACAAATCAAATTTAAAGTAGACAAACTGTAAACCAACATTTAGCAAAGACAATTACCTATAAAATATTGAATGCAGGATATTATTGGCCTTGTCTATTTAAGGATTTTTTGTGTGTGATAATTTACACCTTCATGAAATTAGGATTAACAACTACAATTCTATGGAAGTAAATAACAATTTAGCCTAAAGAATTTCATTTAAAATCCATGACATCGCATGGTTCTCTAACCAAGCTTTGTTGAAAGAGCTCTCAGCCTTAATCTCTCTCAAGGACAATCCTAGAATGAGAAATTGATATAAAATGCCTAAATATAGCTCATATTCTCAAGATATGTGCACTTTTCAACTCAAATGCTCATTATTATGCTCTTAAACTGATCAATTTGCTATGAAAATGCTCAATATGCTCTCAATTGCTCACAAATTGCCTATAGTAATGATGCTATGCATTCGAATTTTCTAGGATATGATATGCTTACAAAATGACTTGTATTTATAGAAAATCCCCAAGGGTAGGGGGTAGAGTGAATTTACCATGGGTTAATGCTTGGTTGAGTTTGATCCCTCAAATGTTTTCAAATGGGGGGACCATTTAAATGGTTGTCCTCAAAGGGTGGGACAAGAAGACAGAATACTCAATTATCATTGGTTGATCAAATTGTGTTGAAATAAAATAGGATTTATTTAATTCATTCAATTAGCCATGTAAGGGTGAATAGGTTCAATTTGATTTTTGATTTAAAAACTATACAATTAATTGATTAAAATCAATTATATAATTTGATTGATCCCTTTTAGGCTTATATTTGATTATTTGATTTCATTATTAATTAATCCTTTGATTTTAATTTGATTTTGTCCAATTTTCTTGATAAATGTCCATTTGAATGATTTTGATCCATTTTGATGCATTTTGATGAGATTTATGGCAATTGGCTAAGATTTGCAAATTTGGATGATTAAGAAACATCTGGTCAATTTTAGGTGTCTACAAATGCCCCTCTTTGAATTGATGTGCGAAGCACATTGATTCAAAGAAAAATTGATGTCCTGATCATTGATTTGATACTGATGTTTGATTGATTAACTAATTCAAAACCTGATATTGATAATTTGATTGATATCCTGATGTGAAACCGGATGCAAAACTTGATGTGAAACCTAATGCAGAAATTGATGTGAAACCTGATGTAAAACTTTATGTGAAACGTGATGCAAAATACCTCACTGATAAAGTTTGAATTTTTAATGCCCCATATTTGATGTAAGATAAGATGTAGAATCCCAGTTTGATGATATGATGATGCCCCCTCATAAATGAAAACATATTTATGTCTAGATGCCAAAGATTTGATGAGACTGATGAAGAATAGATCCAAGATGTTTTCATTTCTGAAAAACATTGATGATGATCCTGGAAACAAAACATGCCCCAGTATGAAGAGAATTTGATGATAAAAACTATAATTTAGAAATTTTTGTTGATGTTTGAGATAATTTGATGATGTTCGGATATCACTTGATGTCAATCAGAATCACTTGGTTGATTTTGTATTGATGTCAATTGAATAGGATAGTTAGGTTGATGGATTGATTGGATAAACTGATAAGAGAGATGAACAAATGGATTGATTGAAAAAAACTGATAATTCACTCTCAAGATCTAGAGAAATGAACAAATGGATTGAATTTCCTTCCTTGCAATCTAGAGTTAGGAAATTTGATGCACTCAAGATGAGAAAATGGATATAGGATGATCAATTGGATGATTTGATTGATTTATATTCGATTGGATTGGATTGGATGGGAAGATTGATGGTGGGAGGCTGATAGATAGGGGTATTTGATATGATTTAGGTGTAGATATAGGGATGGGGATAAATAGAGTTAGGTTTCTCTGAGTTGATCAGATGGTGAGGTTGTCCCTAGGTGGGAAGATGTATATTGAGATATCCTTGATGTAGCATTGATCAATTTGATGAATTAGGTATTTGAGGACATTGATTAGGACTTTGTTGATGTAATCATGATTAACTTCCACCCCCTTCACTTGGAAATATACTTAAAACAATGCAATTAATCTATCATGAAAATTTAATGCAACTAATTGTCCTTGAGGTTTGCGAAAGAAATGCAAACAGAGATATATTTTCATCATTGAGAGTTGTGGAGCTAGGAGTTGATACAATCCTTACTGGTGCCACTGTGACCATAAGAATATGAATATGACTTTCATCTTAGTTGGTAACCTCTTTTAGGAACCTAGTACAACCCTCATTAGTTGAACAACCAACTATGGGAGTATGACTACCGGTTTCATTGGATTCAATGTTGCAAGTGGCTTTTGGTATTAAGATATTGAAGATCTAAATAGCCAAGGTATCCTTTTGTGTAAACAAACAAAGGTTAATCATCCTTCCTATATGAATTTCCTCGATGGTTCTTTGATGACCATGTCGTTAGATGAATTCACACAGGTTAAAGAATCTCCCTCAAAATAGTCACACAAAAGCCAAGAAAACATTGTGTCATCATCATCACCAATCTAGTCGAAACGTCATCGATTAGCTAAAAGGACATGACTCAAAAAATTCAATGAAAAACTCATCAAAAATTTCAAGTGTATCGCAATGTATCATGATTTTCAAAAAGAATTCCAAACATTCTGATCAATTAAGGTGTTGTCAATTTTTCAATCCTGATAAAATAAGTCAATGAAACTCAAGGATCAAGTTGTAGGACCAAACTGTTTAGGTTGAATAATGATATCCATCAAAGGTTCCAAAATTATCTCTCGTCTGAATCTAAAAATTTTCTTCTGATGTGTAACCAAAGTGTAGCACTCTTGAATCCATTTGTACAAAAATCCATAATGTTTTCCCCCAAGTGATAAGTGAAACCATGTGTAAAGCTTGGGCAAATGAAACCTAGAATGCAACAATGCAGCTCAAAGACTTTATGCAATTTTTTTGGATTTTTAGATTTTTAGAGATTTTTGAATTTTTTTAGAGATTTTTTAATTTTTATTGAATTTTTACATTTTTAGATTTTTAGAATTTACCATCTCTCAAACAAGATCACATTGGTTTTCCCCCAATGTCTAGCAAGGTATAGGACATGAAAGATGGATTTGGAAGTTGATGGATTAGAAATGGAAAGGCCATGATGGATGAAGCATGCGAATGTGACCCATAGGACCATCTCTTCAAGATTACCCAAGCTAAGGAAAAAGGTTATAGCACTGTGAAGCATGTTTTTGGATAAGCAATGAAAGACAATTATGCAGGGCTAGATAGCATGTAGGATAATGATTTTCTATCATGAAAGTGAGTGATCCAAAAGAGTGGACATGTCAAGAGGTTTTTGATAACAAATTTTTCACTTTACATTCTTCATTTCTGATCAAGACCAATGGATCAATTTGGGTAAGATGTGGATAAGATAGCACAATCAGGATAAAGGGGTGATGGAGGTTATGATGGGATGGTTTTTGGATTATGGAAAGTCTACTTAGGAATAATGAAGGTGGATTGGGGAGAAGCAAGATCATGATAGGGTAGCATGGATGCAACAAGTGAATAAGCTGATGGCAAGGATAACGGTGTCAAGATACTTGATGCTCGTAGATGTGTTCAACATTGTCAAGACCAAAGGTGAAAGAATGAATATGGATGTGAGTGAGCTGAATGATAGAATATGGAAAATGGAGGATAACATGGATGAAACTTGCCCTCAAGTGTAGAGTCCAAGAGGAAGGAATTACACATGATGCTTGTTTGCCAGGTTTTCATCATAGTACTTACCCAAAGCGTGACAAGAAGTGGTTTTCACCATAGGACAGATTGATTTCTCTTTACTTTTTTTTTTCTACCAAGGCGCCTATTGCTAGGTTTTCACCAAGGCACTTTTCTCTTTTTTCAATTTTTTTTCTTTTTTTGTATTTTTCAAAATTTCCCCAACATTTAGATCTTTGCACAATGATCTTCTGAAAGATATGCTATAATAAACCATGGCGATGGCTAGGATTCTCAAAGATATTGATAAGGTGATGAAAAAGGACACATATGGAGGATAAGGGTAGATAGAGGTGAAAATTTTATTCCATAGATTGGATAAGAGGGATGGAAAGCTGGAAAGTAGGTGTTGGATAATGAATATGAGGATAAGAAGAAGAATGTAGTGGATGGAAATGTTTGCAAGATCAACTTTGACACACACTTTGAAGGGTGGTGGAATGATGGAGGAACAATGGATGAAGGAAGTGAGGATGTAGCTAAGATATTGGATTTTGGGATGTAGGAACCCAAAGTAGACTTGGAAAGTGGAAAATGTCTGGAAGGAGATGGAATGGAAGCCTTTGGAAGCTTGAATGTCAACTTTGATTTTTCTTTTGTGTGAAAGTCTTTCAAAAGTGACTTGGGAATCCACATAGTATTTGATTATTCTTTCTTTTGTGATGATTTTGAATGCATTTCTTCAATAAGGTATTTAGGAACCCACATTTTCTTTGATTTTTCTTTTTGCTTGGTGCACCTTTGTGGCCTTTTGAATATTTCATTTTTCTTTGTGGAACTTTGCGGCCTTTTGAATATTTCTTTTTTCTTTTCATTCACATGTTGATTAGATGGGACATAGTGATTTTTATACACATGTGGATTCTTGGATTTTTGATTTTTATGTTGCACATCCAAATTGCTTCCAAAAAACTTAGGAATTTTGGGTGAATGGTAATATGGAGGGTTCATATGAATTGGTATTTGGACATTCTTCAAGTATGTGTGCCTTTGTTGATCTTGATACATGGTAGAGTAAGTGGATGGTGAACTAGAAATGGTAGGCGTGGTTGATGGAAGGATATATGGACCTAATATTGATGGAAGGAATGAAGACTTTAGCTTTGGGACATAGGAATCCAAAATCGATTTGGAGGATGGTGAAGGAATATGGTTGTGTTTGAATGGAAGAACATAAGGTGTGAAATTGATATCAATATCTTTGGAGTGAGTTATATTGTCAAGGCTCTCATTTTCAAGATTTATTTTTATACCAATAGGCTCATGAGTAGCTTTCATAGGAGAAACTTTGATAATACCAATTGAGTTTTGAAGGAATTTATTCTCATGCAAGGGATTTGGAGGAATGATGGTTTCTTGAGGTGAATATGGAGGATCATGACAAGGAGTTGATGGGATATTTTGTTCTTGACAAGGATATTTAGATGGTGCAAAGAGAGTTCTTTGCTCTTGATTTTCAATATGTTCATTAGAAATGTTGGAAGGGATATCTTGATCTTGATTGGGAAGTGGACAAGATATGAAACTTGGAAGGGTACTTTGTTTGTGAAATGAAAGGATATCAGCTTAGAAGACATGAAAAGGTGCAAGGGGATCATCACAAGCTTCTATGGATATGGGAACTTCATTAAATATGGGAGGGGATTGTATAACATCTTGATCTTGATATTTATTTATACTTGTTTCTTTTCTCTTTGGATTATCCTCTTGACATGGAGCCACTTCTAAGGACAAGGTAGATGCCTGGATATGTGTGGGGAATGTTTCGAAGAATGATGGAGAATCCTTTTGAATAGGCTTTGAAGCACATGGAAGCTTAGGTTCTATGATCTTTGAAGCATGGAAACAATTTTCAGCAAGATGTAAATTAGCTTGGGTTTCTTTTAGAGGCAGCCCTTGAGGGTAGACATAGTCAACGTGAAAAGTATTATCATTAGGCTCACTCTTTGGTGGAAGAATTTATGATAGTTGTGAAGCTTTATGAGATGGAAAAAGGATGAAAGGAGTAAAGGCCATGGGAGAAACCTTTCTAGATAGGGGTTTGTGCATTAGATCTTTCTTGAGAGTGATACCTTTCTCTTCATTATTTTTATTATCTTGATCACAAATAGGGTGGTCATTAAATTTTCCTTGATCCAAGATAGGTTTGTTGCACTTAAATGTTTAGTCTCGTGAAGAAGATGAAGATATGGATGGCCGATCATCATAAAGAAAAGGAAAAATTGATCGTAATGATGGTTTTTAGATAATGTATCCTTTTGTTTTTCCTCATCCTTCTTTAAGGTTGATATATCATCATTCTATGAAAGGGTAGCTCCTAATTGAGCAAAATATGCTTCTTTATCCTTCTTCAAAATTAAGAGCATTGTTTCCATAAATATGGGATCTTGGAATGCTTCCAAAATTTCATCTTCAGTTACTTAGTCGTATTGAGTCCTATGGAGATTTTGATCTTGATTTTCCATAGGATTGATTCGTCTTTCAAATAGATTCATCACTATAGATGTTTTTGGATAATCTAATCTATCTGATAAACTAGACACAAAGTACTCCAAAAAGGGTATCCAAATATGTTTTCAAATTTTTTCCAAACCCTTGGGAAATGCCCCTATTTTCCCTTCTTTGTTTTTGGGCATCACTTCCTTGTGTGTAGGCGTGACTGAAATGTTCGTATGCGGCGACTGGAATTGCTATATGTGACACTATGCAGTTGGAAAGTAGAGTTTTCCTATTGATAGGCGGTTTTAAAATGTTTCTAGGTGACACTTTCCAGTGGCTTACGTGGTTTTTGAAAGTTTCCAAGCGGTGTTTCAAAGTTGCAGGCGGCCCAAAATTGTTAAGCGACTCTTTGCTGATCAAAGTTGAAATTTTCAATTTTTTGGATTTTAAAAGTTTAATGGTTTTGATTAGACCTGTTAAAGAAGATTCTTGTATGAAAATGAATTAAAAACTCAACACACAGATCAAATTTGCACCATAACCCTAAAACAACACTAAAATTGCATGTTCTCAGATGTTTTTACAAGTATAACACAAGAAATTCTTCCAAGAAATCTACCTAGAGTCAAATTTGGCTTTTAACAATGGCTCTAGAAGGTAGGATTACTATTTTAACTTATTTTAATCACACCTCCGTTCTAAATCATGTCAAGTTCCTTTACCCCCTTGCAGGCTTCCCACACGCACGAAAGTATGATTTTGCATAATCCTGAAGGACTACTCGAGGAAGTGAGGATGACTTGCACACAACTTAGTCACTTTCTAATTAAGGTAAAGTGCATTTATTTATAGTGGGTTGGATGATATCATGAAAAAATTGATTGTCTCCCACTTTGGGTCATTCCCTCTCACCACCTTCGTAAAGGAATTCTCAGGAGGCAGGCCCTAAAAAGTTCTATTTTATATAGAATGTATATGAGAAGACGAAAATAAACTTGGTCCAACAAGTTTGGGAGTTTGATTCACTTAAAAATTGAAGAGCATATCCCTATTGTTTTTCCTTGTTCCAAACACTCAAACACTTGATTTTATTTTTCAACCTCATTACAAAGAGGTTCTTATAATTGAAATTTTTGGTTAATTCCTCCCCTTCTTTCTACCACCTTAAACGCAACATGTTTGGCTTTTTGATCACTTTGAAAAGTGAAGAGCATATGCCTAATGCTTTGTTCAAAATGGACAATAATGGGGTTTTCCCTATTAAACTAGATATCAAGAAAATGCCACAATTTAAGGGAATGCAAGCTTGATGTGAGAAATACCTCTTTCATAGCTAGCAAAGGCTAGGCACTCTTTTGAGGTTTGAATGTTTTTTTGCTTGCATACTCACCTAGTGGCGATCATTCCCACTCCATCTCCTCCAACAAGTTAGTCAACACAACCAAGGAAAAGTGAAGAAAACTTGAAATTAAATTAAAAGTCACTCCTAAGTTCTTTTGATCCAGTTTTGCAAAATTTAGCTTTAAAGAACTCAAAGACAACAAATCAACTTAAAAAGTAGGGGATTTCTTTTTATAGGAATTAAGAACTTTTATATAATGATCATATAAATGTTCTTCTACCTCTAAACTTTCACAAATGTTAGATGCCTGAATTTCTTTAGAAATCTTATTTAGTGCTCTTACCTCTTTGCTTGGCTTTGTCACTCTAATTTCTGGTTTCAGTACTTTTGGATGTTTTTTCATCTACAGGAATAAAAAACATAGAGAATTAGAACAATGATCAAATCAATTAAAACTTGATATAAAGAAATAAATTATACGTAATAAGTGGCATTCAACTGTTACAAAGTGGAATTTAAAACTTTAAATGCAGAATTTAAATCTTAGCACGTGGCCTTTAAAAATGCACAGGTGATAAAATTAATATCAGAGGCGGTGCAGAATGTGAAAATTGTGGTTAAAGAATGATGATACGAGGCTGTGGAAAGATCATGGTTGGTCCTTTTTTGTTAATATGTGGCGCTTTACCAAACTAGGTGACACACTTTATCTCATTCACGGCCTAAGAATGAAAGACAAAAATTGAAGAAATATGCAGGCAGCTTTTGACTGTTCACAGGCAGCTTCAGAATCTTCACAGGTGGCTCTTTACCTATTTTCTACAAAATGATCAAGAAAGTGAACCAAAAATATGATAAAACGATGGAAAATGAGGCCTAAGGCCCCATGGTGGGCACCATTTGTGTGTGAGAATTTACACCTTCATGAAATTAGGATTAACAACTACAATTCTATGGAAAGAAATAACAATTTAGTCTAAAGAATTGCATTTAAAATCCATGACATCTCATGGTTCTCTAACTAATCTTTTTTGAAAGAGCTCTCAGCCTTAATCTCTCTCAAGGACAATCCTAGAATGATAAATTGATATAAAAATGCCTAAATCTAGCTCAAATTCTCAAGATATGTGTGCTTTGCAACTCAAATGCTCCTGATTATGCTCTTAAAATGAACAATTTGCTATGAAAATGCTCAATATGCTCTCAATTGCTCACAAATTGCCTATAGTAATGATTCTATGCATTCGAATTTTCTAGGATATGATATGCTTACAAAATGGCTTGTATTTATAGCAAATTCCCAAGGGTAGGGGGTAGAGTGAACTGACCATGGGTTAATTCTTGGTTGAGTTTGATCCCTCAAATGTTTTCAAATGGGGGGACCATTTAAATGGTTGTCCTCAAAGGGTGGGACAAGAAGACAAAATACTCAATTCTCATTGGTTGATCAAATTGTGTTGAAAGAAAATAGGATTTATTTAATTCAATCAATTAATTAAATTAGCCATATAAGGGTGAATAGGTTCAATTTGATTTTTGATTTAAAAACTATACAATTAATTGATTAAAATCAATTATATAATTTGATTGATCCCTTTTACACTTATATTTGATTATTTGATTTCATTATTAATTAATCCTTTGATTTTGTCCATTTTGCTTGATAAATGTCCATTTGAATGATTTTGATCCATTTTGATGCATTTTGATGAGATTTAGGGCAATTGGCTGAGATTTACAAATTTGGATGATTAAGAAACACTTGGTCAATTTTAGGTATCTACACTATTATGCATATATTCAAAAATGTGAAGCATGTCAAATTTTTTAGGAAATCTCAAATACAATGGTGCGTTACCTCTTAAACTCATTTCTACTAAAGAACCATTCCACATGTGGGGAATAGACTTCATAGAAGAAACCATTGATACTTCTGTGGTGGACACAAATGGATTTTGGTGGCCACTAACTACTTTACTAAGTGGGTGCAAGCCATACCTACTAGATAGGCTACTAGTAATATTGTAATCAAATTCTAGATTGAAAACATATTAACAAGATTTGGTGTTCCTCATAAAATTGTTTGTGATAATGCCATGTGTTTCAGATTTGCATAATTTACTAAATTTCATGAGAAATATGGAATAAAGATTTTTTATTCATCCCCTTATCACCCACAAGGAAATGGCCAAGCAGAATGGAGTAGAAAAAATATAATTAAAAACATCAAAGGATTGTTAAGAAACAACAAGAGAGCATGGGATTTGAATTTACCAATTGCACTTTGGGAAGACAGAATTACAATCAAGAAATCTACTAGATATGCACCATATGAACTTGTCTATGGAAAGAAATATTAGTTACCATTGAACAATTTACTACCAGAATACAAGTTTGTAAATGAAGAACAGTGGGAGGAGGTGGAATTCATGAAGGATAGATTTTATCATCTCATAGAGTTGGATGAAATGAGGAATCAAGCTCACGAAAGAAATCATGAATTACAACATCAACTGAAGATTTTGTTTGATAAGAAGACCACATAAAGAAACTTTCAAGAAGGAGATTTGGTTTTTAGATTGAACGTAAAAGATCAGGAAAAAGGGAGACATGGAAAATTAGATTCTTTATGGGTAGGTCCTTTTTTCATCATTGGTAAAGGAGGTGAGAATTCTTATCTCTTAGAAGATTTAGAAGGTTATGCTCAGGAGATTCCAATACATGGTTAGTATCTTAAACCCTTTTTCTCTTGAAATTTTAAAAGGAAAGTTATTTCTCTCATTTTTATACTATGTATTGTATTCTTTGTTCTTCTAATGGTCTTGTTTTCCAGAGATAACTAGGATCTCACTGCATTCACTAGGAATACACATCCCCATAAAGATTAACTGGTAGAACCCAAATTTGCAGGACAAATTTGCATATCCAAACACCTCAGGGAAGTATCCTTTTACTTTTATAAGTAAATTCTTATGTTTCATATGGTGTTTACCTTATCTTTATTCATATTTGAATTCAAAAAATAGTCATTATACGTGTTTTCATGGTTTACTGATTACTGTATACCTTTACGCAGATATACAGCTAAATATCATATTAGATCAACGATCATCGTGATCCCGTGATAAGAAATTGAAAGTCCTTTACCCATTGCGAATTCATGAATAGTCGCCATGTATTAGATGAGATCCTACTTGACTGAGGTCAAAGAAGAGTAATCATCATGCAAACCAGATTACATCTAATGGTTGGCGCTAACTTCTTACAAAAGGATACAAGATATTTATTCCTTGTGAGAGTGTGACATGACGATGTGTGTCCCAGACCCACTGAAGTCTAAGAAATTAAATGAAGATAGATCTATGGTAGGTTTGATGCCTCAAAGTGGAAGATTGTTGATCTTTACTCATCATGACACTACAAGATGCTGGCACACATCTAGGCCCCACTAAAATTAGAGTAACGTGATCTCCTATTAAAACATGAAAAGGATCAATGATCAGCATTAACTCATTCCAAAAAGATGCAAGTTATTTATCTGTTGCGAGAATGTGACTAGGTGATACATTTCCTGGGCCCATAGATGATCTGAGGATGAGACACCAGGGATACAGATGGAACCACATGATTTTTCGAGCAAGATGATAAGGACAAAAATTTATTTATAAAGCGTGTTAAAGTATGAGTTAATATAACTCTAATCTTTTAGCACATGGGTCTAATCGACGGTGTTTTTTTAATCAAGATCAAAAGGTGATCGACTGTTAGCTAAAGCTCAAAGATTAATGTACAATGAAGTAAGATGAGTATCAACAGTCTGCGTAATGCCTCAAAGTGAAAGACATGTTAGAACTTTTTCTTGTAGAATCAATTAAAATAGCAATAAATGTCTGACCCTTAAATCCCAATTCAGATTCATACATGAACAAGGCTAATTAACAAGGATATAATCCTTCTTCACTTAGAGATCCATGAGCTTAGGTGGGTGTACCTATTTTCAGATTCAGTAAGTGACTTAGAATCTAGCAGTGGATCAAGGATTCATGATCCTTCTTATTTTTAAGTTCTTAGAACTAGGAAGGCTAACCTATTGATTCTCTCTCTAAGGAATCATCAAAATGAATTGCACTTCTCAATACAATTAGCTAAGCATCCACATATCTTGAAAACAAAAAGTAAAGATTTCCAATATTTGATTGGTTGATGATAATACTTCTATTCAGAACTTGACCAGTGCCTAACTCCAGGCCATAGAGTCACAATGAAAACATACATTCATCAAATATAAATAATCTAACACAACAATATCATAGATAATATGCCTTTTAGACTATCCTCTCACTCTCATATCTTTGTATCAAATTTTTGCACAAACCCTGACCCCCTGGAACTATTAGTAAGATTTAAACCATCCTTGATAACAACTTACTAATAGCAACACAGTTACCTTGCAACAGATACATTTAACATGCCTTACACATTAAACATACAAAAGATGGAAAAAATGCAAGAAGACATCAACAATTTGAGAGTGTAAATTCCATTTTATTTTATTAATAACCTTTTGATTTCAATACATTCAAACTGACTATAAACTTGAAAAACTAGACACCATTCAAAATCCTGCTTTGCAGTTTTGATTTTACCATCTTTTTACAATATAATACAACTTGCTATTTATAGATAGCCTTATTCATCTTGGAATCCTTTTATAAAAAAAAGGATGCAACAAGCTTTGGATGACTAAGCTATTGGAAAAAATTTATACTTCTCAGATAGGACAAAATATCAGGCGGAGAGAATAACCACTCTTTGTTACAAGTTACATAAATTTTGTCTGACGACCACTTGAATGCTTTCAACTACCTTGAAGTTGTTAGGTCCTCATCATTTGGGATTTTTTATCTTCATTAATTCATAATCTTGTACTTGCCTTTGTTCAAACCGCTAGGCATCACTGGTGCTCGTTGTCACTCCTACATTACTACTTTTGGTTATTGGAGTGACTATACCATACTTGCTAACCCAAGTGGTAAACACCTCATCACTTAGCCAAATAAATCTGAGAACCTCATCCTTTTGGCTGTTGAACTTCTCCTAATCAACAATTGCCTTCTTAATCTCTAATTCCCATGATTCAAAAAATGCCCTGGCCTTGTTGATAATGTCAATGGTTAATACAAACCAGCTTGTTTTTTCCAATGTGATAATGTTGTTTGTCTTATTTTTTAATGCTTCATTCAACTTCCTTAGCCATAGGGCTTCATTATTTATGTCTCCATCCTTCTTGATCATGTAGGGTAACATATCATACCTATCTCTAGATAATACTCCTCTCAAGGTCTCTATCTTTTTGATGACCACATTCTTCTTGGTGTCCAAGTCAGTCATCAATTTAAGGCATTTGTAAGTTCTTCTCAAGATGATGTCAATATTATTCTACTCCTTTGAGATGGATTAGAATGACTTTACATGGGCTATCTTCCCTTTCCAGCTGTCAATTATCAAGCATGAACGCTCTTTATCTTCATCATTCTTGTTTATTATGTTGACAATATTCTTTCCCATCAAATAGAGATTAGAGAGATTGATTTCACCAGCACACCTCTTGAGGTTAAAGTATATCTTATCAGAATGCCTCTGCTTCACCAATTCTTCAGCTTCTTTATATGCAGGGGATTCCTCAAGATCCTTTTTGTCCTCTTCTTCCAACCTTGATCTTCCAGTGATCAACCTGTTCTTTTTAGCCTCTAACTCTACTTTCTTAGCATCAATGATTTCTTGGGTAGTAGGGCTTATTGGTGCAGGGGATGGGGGGTAAGTCACAAATGGGCTGGATGAAGAAGGTTGATATGGGTCCTGGGTTAAAATTCTTTCAGGAGTGAATTGACCAGATTGTTTTCCTTCCAAGAAAGTAATTATTTTATCCTTTTCTAAATATTTCACCTTTTCCTGGTTATAAATCCCCAAAACTATTTCGAACCTCTCATTCAAATTACTGAGATCATCCTCTAATTTCTTGGCTACATTAACTGAAAACTTGGCAGTTTCCAAAGTCATATTTGCTGCTTCCAAAGGACCTATTTCTGTAACTCTTCTTACTAAGAGATTACCTGAATGTTTGGAGTGATCCTCTTTGCCATCTCTTTTACTTGCTTTGTTTTCTATGGACCATATCACAAGTGCTACATGATCTTCACTAAATTTGATACCCATTGATGCCTCTCTAGCTTGTCTTGGCTTAGCTTCTTTTCTTACTGCATCAAAAATGATTGCATCAGCAAGATCCCACTGAGTTAAAATAATGACCCTTTCCTTTTGCACCAGTGTTCTACCCTCATCAGGAGTAATCACTCCAAACGTGGCTATCATATTCTATTTTATTTTTGTTTCAATTTCATCTCTACTCTTATTTGGATGAGCATCCTGCATCTTTTTACATGCTTCTTTGAATTCATTTATATGAATTCTCCATAGAAATTGAATAAAAGCTCTGGTTTTTACAAATTTTTCATCAACCAGGAATTCATTACTTGCTTGCTTGGTGATAGAATCCAGTTCTTTTCCTGCAAACTCATCCATAGTCAAATCCAATTTTGGTTGTTTAGGAGCCTCAAGTACTCCTTGTAATTCTTGGGTTGTGATAAATACATGCCCTATATCTCCCAATTTTACTAACTGTTCTGCCACACTTTTATCATCCATGTGCAGGGGAGACTGAGAAGGGGAGTATAATTCACTCTGTGATTGTTCTTTTCCTTCTATCTTCTACCTTTTAGGGGATGGCATTGATTGGGTTCTGGAATCCAGCAGTCTCTTTCCTTTCTTATCAAATATTTTCTCAATCCTAGGCAATATAGTATTGTATCCTCTTCTCTTGTACACCACATAACTCCCTGGTGGGACTACTCTTCCTTGTGAAAGTTTTCTCAGGATGGCTTGAGCCTTTTCTGGCTCAGCTTCTATTATCCTCTACTTCTTCTCACTGAGGGTATGCATGATTTCCTTGAATAAAGTCATCAGGGACTCAATCTTCTTTTCCCAAGGGAAAAAATCCTTCAAAGGATCATAAGATTAATCAAAATTGTGTACAAAATCCAAAGACTTCTTGTACACCAACCATTTCTCTTTCCTGACCTCTTGGTCACCTAGATCAAAAAAAATTCTAATAATATCTTCAGGTAAATTAAACTGGTGCTCTAATTTCAAGCACTTGGTTCTCTTTCTGAACATGCCCATTATAAAATCTTCATTGTCTGCACACCTAGATACAGATGTTGCTAAGTGGTAAGGTTCAAAGTACTTATCAAACTGTGTCCACCCACCCTTTACTATGATGAAATGATGGTCTTTGGTGAGGGTAGGGAAAATTCTTCCCTTCATTTTGCCTATTAGGGCTTCTTCCTGTAATCCTCAACACCTTGGACCTTGGTCAAGTCCATCTCTTCCTCAAATAAGTCAGCATTATTGAACAAAAGCATATGCATCATAAGGGAATACCATCCCATTGGCTCAAGTATGTTGTTGTTGGGGATGCAGAATCTGAACCATCATGAGCATTATATAGACAAGCATTGTTGCCTCTTCATCTTCTCCTAGGACTTGGCATAGGGAACTATACATTTTCTTGGATTTCCCATTAAAATAATCCAATTTAAAAGGTTCTGGTGTTTTAGGCCCTACCACAATCAAATCCCCTATCTTGTTAAAATATCCTCTCAAGGCCTCATTTCTGTAGTATTCCCTCTGTGTCTTGTATACTTCCTTAAAATAATCAAAATCAATGTCATCCATTTGTATTGAAGTATCACTCAACTTGAAAATCTTTCTGATTTCATCGGCTAAGGTGGTCAACAGCATGTTTCCCTATGTGTCCCTAACAACCCTGGATACTTTGTCATAAGTGTTGGCAATCAGGGTGAATAAATCTATATCCATGAAAACCCCGGGTACTATCAATTTTCCTAAATCCAAGTCCCATATGTTACAATCAGGGGTAAGCACATTCCTCTAGATGTAGGTAGTTCTAAACAAATTTAAACCATTTAGACTAGTTTTAAGATCTTTAGCCCACCTACCCGAGTCATACAAGACTTCTCCTATTTTTAAACGGGGATGTGATGGAACTATTCTCTTGATCTGGGTTGCATCACTCGTGGACCCTTTTAATTGTTGCAACAGATCCACCCTAACATTTCTCTTCTAGTAATCTACTTCTCCAGATATTTTAATCCTAGGGGCCATCTTTTAGCTTAGGGTTTTAACAGTAATTGTGTCAAACTTATGGCAATACCTGTGTTTATCCTTAAGAATTCAGAATTCTACTGTAAGCATGAAATTCACTGATTTGATCAAGAGAGTTACCCGTTCTATAATTTTGGCAACATAGAGCATGATAATTCTACAACTTTGATATTCAGTTCAATCACTTTGACAATAATGGGAGTTTTGAGCTTTGAAATACTAAATTATATGCTTCCATCACATCAGTCTGTCGCATTGAATTTTACTGAAGTAGCCACACACTGTAATTAATTCACCTGAGTTGAAATTCATGAATGGCTCACTGAAACTCACTTTGACAACTTTGAACTTGGGCCATAGATTTCAAATAGCATCTTATTCATCTAACGGCTATCTTCTTTTTTGAGAAATAACTATTCATTTGGAACACATGTCAACACGCCTTAATTGCTTATACGATAGATGTAGTGCTTCTTCTCCTCAAGTGATTAATTCCACCGTCCGATTATCCTAACTTATTTGGAAGTTATCTCAAATTGATTTTATTGACTACGGTTGCATGCCATCACATATACCACATGTCAACATGGCTTAATGGCTTAAGCACTAGATCTCGATTACTTTTCCCTTAATTCATTAAGCAAACTGTCTGATTCATTCATACTTGAAACTCTTTTAACATGATAACTACATTGTATAGGACCCTTATGCCCTCATCTAGGCCCACCTAAGACACATGGCATCATGGCTTAATCACTTAAGCGATAGATGTTGATCAAATTTTCCTTAAGTCATCAAGTGAGCCGTCAAATCTTTTCAAAAATCTCCAAACTTTATCCTGCGGTCAGCTTCACCTTTAGTGGACAACACATCATCATCCTGACATGCGTCAGCATCACTTAATGGCTTAAGTTTTAGATCTTTACTACTTTGAAGTTCAGCCATTAAGCTGGCCATCAGATGAAAAAAAAGTTAACTATACTTTAATTATCGCCAGCTCTGAATATCCGGGTCCACTAACTTTCAGATGTTGACACCACTTAATGGCTTAACTGATAGATGTTGAGCATATTGGAGATAAGAAAATAAGTCAACCGTCAGATCTTTTCAAACTTTAATCACCTTTATGTTGTCTGCAACAGGACCCACATTACTTCCAAGGACACGTGTTGCTCAAACTTAATCACTTATACAATAGATGTTGTTCATCTTAGGGTCCAAGCCATTAAGTTGACCGTTCAATGAAACAAAACTTGCCTGATTGTTAACTGAGAATATTTTGGACCACTAGACCTACTAAGGACACGCAGCATCATGGCTTAATGACTTAAGGTATAGATCTCAAGCATCTCTGGGCATCAGCAATTAAGCAAGCCATTGGATCAAAAGACATTTGTTCACCACATGAAACATTAAAATAAAAGGCTCTTCTCGGTGGCATGACTTAGGAAATATTAAAGTGGTTAGGATAACACAACTTTAAAACATGTCCCTTTTAAAGATAAACACATGACTTAGGATAACTTAAGTGACTGGAAAAAGCAACGCAGAAATAGAACCCACCAAGATACTTAGGGTTTTTAGATTCAAAATTTAATAGCGTTAAACATAGACTTGGGGGTTTAGACACTTGTTTATCATTTTCTCAGGGACATGACCCTTTATAGGTCAAATTTTAGGGTCATTCTTTAGCAAGACTTGACAATGTTATAATGGAATGACAAATGGGACTTCAAACAAGAATAAGACAAACTCAAAACTAGATATATACCCAATAGTGGCTCTCTTTGAGGATGCTTAAATGCAAGATTATAGCAAGAAAATAGATCTCTGGAACAAGTAGACCAAAACTGCACAAACCTAAAAATGGAAACAAACACACAACTAAAAGAAACACACCTATACATATGATACAACCTTACTGTGCATGGAAAATTTTAGATCAATTGAATAAATTTTTCAAAAACTGTCCATGCACTGGTAGTTCCTATTCCTCATCATTCATACTCTAGGAGATATGAATCCTTTCCAAAAATTTGATGAATGACAAAAGGTCCCAACCACAATGACTCAAACTTTTTATGTTTGCCTTTGTCTTCACCTTTGGCATTCCACTGCAATAACAGATCACCAAGCTAAAATTTTCTTTCATCAGCCCTCTTGTCAAAAAGGCATTTCATTTTTTGTTGCATTTTAACATTTTCTCTTTGACTTTCCCTTCTCACTTCATCTAATTCAACTAATTGAACCATTCTTTCTTCCATGGGTTCAGGTATCTCAATTTCTTCCTTTTGGATGAATTTATATATTGGGAGCAAGTTATTAACTGGCATTCTTGATTGAAGACCATATACCAGTTCAAAGGGAGACTTTCCAATGGCCTTTTTGACAGTAATCTTGTCTGCCTATAAAGCAAGTTTTAGCTTGGAATGCCAGGCTCTTTTGTTATTTTCTAGGGTTTTCTTTAAAATCTGTAAGAGATTCTTATTGCCAGATTCAGCCTAACCATTGGCCTATGGGTGGTATGGGGATGAATAGGACATGAAAATTCCCATATTGTAGAAGAAATCTATGAATTCTTCAGATCTAAAACATATGGCATTGTCCATTACCAACTTGATTGGGACACCAAACCTTGTGATCTTATTATTCATCAATAAATCTATAACTACTGTGCTTGTTGCTCTTTTGGTGGGAATTGCCTTTACCCACTTTGTAAAATAATTAGTTATCAATAGAATCCAACTATGCCCCCCACTAGATTTCTCAGCAAACTCTCCAATGAAGTCCATTCCCCACATGGCAAAAGCGGCTTCTGCCACTATAGGATTTAATAATAAAGCTCCTGAAAACTTCATTTTGTTTGAGAATCTTTGGCATGGTTCACATTTTCTAACAAAAGTACAAGAATCCTAGAATAAACAGGGCCAATAGTATCCATCTCTTAGAATTTTGTGAGTTGTTGATCTGGTAGAGTAGTGCCCTCCACACATTCCTGCATGCATCTCCTTCAAAGTGTTTTCAGATTGTCCCTTGTCAAGACATAGCAACAAAATTCCATCTCTATTTTTCCAAAAAAGATCACCATGCATCAAAACATACTTCTAAGCCTGTAATTTTAGACTTCTCTTTTGGTTATCAGTCAAATCCTCTGGACATTTGGCATTTTTCAAAAAATACGCAATGTTGGAATACCGAGGTTGCTTTTCAATACTTGTGATACAATTTTCATGTGCACTAACATTGTTGACCTGAACTAAGTCCAAATTCTCTTATGTCATTAAATTTTCCAACCCCAGTCCTCTTACTAGTTTTTTGATGTGGATTTCTAGATCAAACTCCTAAACTTTGTTTATCCACTTGCATCTTTTTCCTATCACTTCATTTTGAACAAAAATATCTTTGACAGCAACATGTGGAACATAAGCTCTTACCTTTGTACATACCAAATAAGGCCTGAAGGCCTTGAATACCTTCACTAGGGCATAAGCCTACTTCTCCATCAACTGGTAATTCAACTCAGCATCCTGTAAAGACTTGTTGAAGAAGGCTACTGGATGTTCAAATCCCTTAGCATCTTTCTACAATAGGATTGCAGCAATTGTGTGGAAAGAAGAAAATGTGAAAATAGAAAAGGGCTTGGTGTAGTCAGGGGACACTAAAATAGGAGCTTCTTGAATGGCTTTTTTTATTTTTTCAAAGGCTAACTGTGCCTCTTGGTCCCATTCAAACTTCACATCCTTCTTCAACAATTTGACAATGGGTTTAACCAATTCTGCAAAATTAGCAATGAACCTTCTTACAAAATTAATTTTTCCTAGAAATGACTGTATACCTTTCAAATTCTTAGGGGGAAGTACCTTCTGAATAAATTGTATCCTTTCAGGGTCTATTTTGACTCCTTCTTTTGATACTATATGGCCTAGAATTTTTCCTTTAGTAACAGTAAAATGGAACTTTAGGGTTTAAAGATACCCCATATTCTAAAGCTTTTATTATGACCTTCTCCAGGTCATTGCAGTGATCTTCTGCCCTTTTTGAGAAGGTTGTTAGATCATCTTGATATACTATCATTAGAACATCTATAAGGTCTTTGAAAGCCACATCCATAGCTCTTTGAAAGGTTGCACCAGCATTTTTCAAACCAAAAGGCATGCGAGCATATATATAAGTTCCCTTGGGAGTAGTAAATGTTGTTTTGAATTGTTCAGATTCTTTAACCAAAACTTGATTATACCCTAAAAAACCATCCATTATAGACAACAAGTCACATCTAGTGACTTTATGCAGCATAGCTTCCATGTTTGGCAGTCCATAATTATCCTTTAATGAGGCTACATTCAGGTTTCTAAAGTCAACACACAACCTTATATCCCCATTCTTTTTCCTCACAGGGACCAAGTTAGAAACCCAAGATGAGTGTTTGATAGGCTTGATTATGCCTACATCTCTCAGCTTCATCAATTCTACCTGCATTTTGGTAGCCAGCATTGGGTTGATTGGCCTCTATTCTTGCCTAAATGGTTTTATATCTTCTTTGAGAGGGATTTCATGCTGGAAAAGATCTATTCTATAGGCTTTAAGGTCTTCATAAGACTAGGCAAAAACATGTTTGTACTTTTTTAACAGCTTGATCAAATTTAGTCTAACATTTTTGTCCAACTTTTTTCCAATGTAGACTAGATGAGGGGAAGTTTCAAATCCCAAATTGACCTCTTCCAAATCTTCCAAGGCAAAAATAGATTTTTGTGCCATGTAATTGTCATTTATATTAAATGGGCCTTCCAATTCAACTAACCCTTTAGAAATATGATTAGTTGACAACTGAATGACCTCCTGATCAAAAACATACTCTTTACCATCAAAAACTGCTACCAGAGACTCACAGTCAATTTCTTGACCATCATACTGATCCACACATTGAATAAACCTGAGGATATCATCATCATCCTCAAATACTTTCCAATTATGAACATTGTTAGGGACTACAGGCCTAGTTTTTACTTCTACCAAAGATATACCAGTAAGAGTAACATCATTTTTCTTAAGGGCAACATTTGCAAGAAAATCTGCCATTATATTGTTAGACCTTTCTACCCAAAGGATGTTGAAAGCATCAAAAAACTCTATCCTATCCCAGACTGCATATTTATACAATTTTAACCTTTCATCTTTGGCAGCATATTGTCCTGTTATCTGAGCTATGATTAGCTGGGAATCTCCATGTATTTTTAGACACTTAATACCATGTTTAATAGCAATATCTATTCCCAATGTTAGAGCCTCATATTCAGCAGTATTATTTATACAATGAAAGGCTAAGAGAAAAGAATAATTGAAAGTAGTACTTGATGGGGAAATAAACAAAAATCCTTCTCCAGATCCTTCCTTTGAGCATCCTCCATCAAAGTACATTTTCCAAATTCCTTTTTGTTGCAACAACAATTCATCTACAATTGGGTCAATGTTTTGTAATTGGGGCTTAATTTCTTCCACAATAAAATTATCCATATCAACATTTACACAAAAATTCAATTGATCAGGTAGAACCACCTCCACCATGACAGATGACCGGGGTTCTCTGTACAACTTGACTTCATGCCCTTTTATAGGGATAGTTGCATATGACAAATCTAACAACATTTTTCCACCTACTGCTATTGCCCACTGCCTTGACAGAAGCATACCATAATATGGTTTAGTGTGCACTACCACAATATCCATTTTGTAAGTTGCCTCAGGGAAAGAAGCAATTTTCACCTCAATATCTTTCAATGTTCCTATCACAGGAACCTCCCTATTATCCATGTCATAACAACTTCCAGCAGATGTAGTGACCTAGAGGCCCAATTCCTTCATGAAATGATAAGACATCACATTTTTTGTAGCTCCAAAATCAATCATGCATTTTTTCACCAAGAAACTATTACCATTAAGGTAACATAGAATGGGTCAACAAATAATGGTTCTTGTGTGATAATGTTTCCAATGTAGATGTTATAAAATTATTTGCCCTTTTCTTTTCCTTTCTCTTATGGACAATCTATTATACCATCACTTGCTGTCAGAGGTATTTTCTCTTGGTTGGGAGTATATACATCATCTATCCCTTTTAAAAGTGCCAGAGCAACTTCCTTGTGCTCCCTTATTTTCAACATTTCCATGAGGGGGACTAAAACTTTCATTTGGGTTAGAGCATGTTTCATGTCAAAAAGGGGCAATTCGGAGGACATATCATTCATCCTTTCCACTTTCTTGGATTTATCATTGGGTATTAATTCCTCTATTGCTTCTTCCCCTCCATCATGATTAGAAGAAGGCCCTACTTGTTTTTCATGGTTTTCATCTTTATTTTGCTTGACATTGAAATCCTCAATAACTCAAGGGGAACCCTTTTTGGCATAGACATGGGCAGTCTTGCCTTGAACTGGTTGCACTGTTCTATTTATCAAGTTGTATGCATTTCTTGCTTGGTTAATTGCTACAAGAGTCAAGGACCTCTTTTCTTCATCAATGGGAATTCTAAAAAGAGACTGTGAGTTATCATTCCCCACTGTATTTATAGTTGCGTGTGAAACATTTTCATCCTGATCACTTTGATAGGGTGGATCTTGTAATTGATATTCAGAACAAGACTTATCCTCTATAAAAAAACTATTAGAAAATGATCCAATATCAGAGAACCATGGGTATGGTTTCTTCACTGTAAACATATTGATAGCAGGGCCTTCTTGTTCTCTCTCTTTTGTTTGATCAAACAGGGCCTAGGCTACTACACATTGATAGGAAGAGTGTGGCATATTGCAAGCATCACACCAAGGAGTGTTCTCAACATAGTTAGTACTATTCCTTTTTAGGGGATCTAGGGTTTCCTTGGCCTTTGGGTTATCTTGTCCATCAGGGACTGGTTTTCCATTATTCCAATTTATCTTGTAAGGGTAATCTCACAAGTTCGATTGTTTGTCAAATCTTTGGTTATTGTATTTATTATCACGGTATCCTCCTCTATCATTTTTATCCATTTTTGCAACAAGGTCTTTTACTATACTCACTAGTTTATCTACTGTATCATCTGCTTTGACATTTTTATTGGTTGGTCCCTTCTCTTTCCATAATTTATCGTCTTCCCTCTTCCCTAATTTCCCTGATGTTCTCCTATTACTCTCAATGTCAATGGCTATTTTATAAGCAACCCTCAAGGTAGTTGGGTTCTTATCTCTGAGTAGATAAGACATTTTTCCATCAGAAGCATTAATATAAGTGGTAAGACATACTTCCTCATCTAATCTTAAGACTTGGAATAGTTTGTTCATGGCCTTTTGAAATCTACTGTTAAAATCAGCCATACTCTCATTTGGGAACTTCTTAATATTATTGAATTCATTTAACATGTATCCAGAATCAAGATGCTCTCTCTACTGTTCCCTAAAAGACTTTAAAAATTCATCCCAAGAGGCAATACTATCATTAGGCAAATTTTTGAACCAATCCCTAGCATCTTCTGTTAATGACTGAACAAAAAGATTCATAATAACATCTTCATTTTCAATCTCAATGTCAGTTATCTTCTCACTAAAAGATTTTAGATGCTCTTCACAAGTAACCACATTATTTCCAATGAACTTTGGGATTTTATCTCTTACCTCATTGGGGATCACATTAGGGTGACCAAGAATGCCTTCAAAGAAGAGAGCTCTATATATGTTCATATGGACAGGCCTTCTTTGGAAATTTCCATGCACATTATCACCACTTGGTCTAGTAGCTCCTCCTTGGTTTGAACGGGTGGGGGAACACTTTGTTTAGGGTTTGTAACTTGAATTCTTGGGCCAGGATCACTAGGTTGAGTACTTTCATTTGGTCCAGAGTTCTTAACATTTGAATTCAAACCATACAATCGCACCTTAGGATCACCCCCTTGATTAATTGGGATTGAGCCAGCATATGGCTTTTGTGGTTGTGTTACATGATTAACTGGCATAGAGCTGCTTGCAGAAGTGTTAGTAGTAGCATGTAGAAAAGTTATTTTCATTCTCATGTTTTCTGCAATAGCTTCTAATTCTAACTTCTCTAGTTGCTTGGCCAAGTCATCTTTGGCTTTTCTAGCCTGCTCTAATTCAAGATCAACTTGGGATGCTCCTATAGGTATGGTCAAGTTTTTCTTAGGCTCCTCTATATTCACACCAACAGCCTTTTATTTTCCTTTGTTGGGAACCTCTTTCATATTTGTCTTACACTTTACATCATGCTCAATCTCATATGGGAACAGTTGTTTAATGATAGGCCCTTCCTTCTCAAATTCATCCTTGTCAAGATTCAAGATTTTATTTGGGGCTTTGTTCCTTAAATCATCAAGGTTACCAAACAATTCTGGATTCAAACCATTAACCTCTTGACTCAGGCTTTTATCCTCAAGATTGTTCCTTCTAGTCTCAGCTAAGAGTTCTTCTCTTTCCACAAGCAAGTCATATATGTTTTTTCCATGTTTCTTTTCTTCTTTAGCTATTTCCTTTTCTTGTTCTTTCTTTTTTCTTCTTAAAGCCATAATTTCATCTTGTAATTTATCAAATTCATATGAAGTTGTTTCAGTAGCAGAGGTCTCTTCTAGTGGAGCAATATTTTCTTCTGCGGGAAAGAAACCTATATCAATATTTTCTCCATCCCTAAAGGGATCAAAATTGGAATCAGCTCTGTAAGCATCAATTGGCCCCATGGGTCCAGCATCTTCAGATGAAGATGACTTTCTTATAGGAATGGGAGTCTCCATCCTTCCCTTAGAGGCATTTTGGGAGTCACGCTTGGAGGTACCTCTCTTGGACCATTGTTTCCTTTGAGGTGTATGGAGCTCCTCTCCAACATCCATTTCAGGATTTTCTCTGAAGTATGATCTAGTATTCCTTTGTTGACTCATCTTTCAAAACAAATAAATATTTTTAAAATGTTTAATGTGCAACACTGGAGTACACAAAGGTTAGAGTCACCACCTCTTTTTAGAGGACAAATATATATATATATATATATATATATATATATATATATATAGATATAAAGATCAAGTGCTTTGTCCTAACTCAAGTTTCCTTTTATAGCAATAAGTCTAAATGAAACTTGAAAACAAAGTTTCTTGATAATTTCTCACCTAGTGACCTCAAGAAAATGGTTCTTCACTGCCCGTATTACTGAAAATCTTTTTGACCCAGTGGATTCTCTCTTGAAAACAAACAAGGGACTAGATTAGAGGCTTTACAATTACCAGTTATTCCATCTGAGACAAGATCTGTATCATTCTTCAAGACGAAGACCTTCAAACAATGTCCCACGATAGATAATAAAAAAAAACTTGCTTTAATGATTATGAGGAAAAACAAACTAGTTCTCAATATTGAAAGGACAAACTCTTTCATGAACATGACTCTTATAACATTACAAGAATCCCTAGTAGAGTCGGCAATTTGTTAGCACTTTTTCTTGTTGAATCAATTAAAATAGAAATAAATGTTTGACCCTAAATTCCCAATTCAGATTCATACATGAACAAGGATAATTAACAAGGATATAATCCTTCTTCACATAGAGCTCCATGAACTCAAGTGGGTGTACCTATTTTTTGATTCAGCAAGTGACTTAGAATCTAGCAGTGGATCAAAGATTCATGATCCTTCTTCTTTTTAAGTTCTTAGAACTAGGAAGGATAACCTATTGATTATCTCTCTAAGGAATCATCAAAATTAATTACACTTCTCAATACAATTAGCTAAGCATTCACATATCTTGACAATAAGAAGTAAATATTTCCAATATTTGATTGGTTGATGATAATACTACTATTCATAACTTGACCAGTGCCTAACTCCGGGCCATAGAGTCACAATGAAAACATACATTCATCAAATATAATTAATCTAACACAACAATATCTCACATGATATGCCTTGCAGATTATTCTCTCACTCTCATATCCCTGTATCAAATTCTTGCACAAATCATGCCCCCTGGAACTATTAAAGTAAGATTTAAACTATCCTTGATAACAACTTACTAATAGAAACACAGTTACCTTGCAACTAATACATTTAACAAGCCTTGCACATTAAACATACAAAAGCTAAATAAAATGCAAGAAGACATCAACAATTTGAGACTAGAAATTCCATTGTATTTTATTAATAACCTTCTAATTTCAATACATTTAGACTGACTGTAAACTTGAAAAACTAGACACCATTCAAAAGCCTGCTTTGCAATTTTGATTTTAACATCTTTTTACAATACAATACAACTTTCTATTTATAGATATCCTTAGTCATCTTGGAATCCTATTAGAAAAAAAAAGGATGCAACAAGCTTCGGATGACTAAGCTATAGGACAAAATTTATACTTCTCAGATAGGACAAAATATTAGGTAGAGAGAATAACCACTCTTTGTTACAAGTTACATAAATTTTGTCTGATGACCGCCTGAATGCTTGCAACTGCCTTGAAGTTGTTAGGTCCTCATCATCTAGCATTTGTTATCTTCATTAATGTAGAATCTTGTACTTTCCTTTGTTCAAACTGCTAGGCATCACTGGTGCTCGTTGTCTCTCCTACATTACTACTTTCTATTATTGGAGTGACTATACCATACTTGCTAACCCAGGTGGTAAACACCTTATCACTCATCCAACTGAAGCTGAGAACCTCATCCTTTTGGCTATTGAACTCCTCCCAATCAACAATGGCCTTCTCAATCTCTGATTCCCATGATTCAAAAAATGTCCTGGACTTGTTGAGAATGTCAATGGTTAATACAAACCAGCCTGTGTTTTCCAATGTGATAATGTTGTTTGTCCTATTGGTTAATGCTTCATTCAACTGCCTTAGCCACCAAGCTTCATTCTTTATGTCTCCATCCTTCTTGAACATGTTGGGGAACATATCATACCTATCTCTAGAGAATTCTCCTCTCAAGGTCTCTATGTTTTTTATGACCACATTCTTCTTGGTGTCCAAGTCAATCATCAATTTAAGGCATTTGTAAGTTCTTATCAAGATGATGTCAATATTATTCTGCTCCTTTGAGATGGATTAGAATGACTTTACATGGGCTTTCTTTGCTTTCCAGCTGTCAATTATCAATCCCCAATGCTCTTTATCTTCATCATGCTTGTTTATTAGGCTGACAATCTTCTTTCCCATCAAATAAAGATTAGTGGGATTGATTTCACCAGCACACCTCTTAAGGTTAAAGTATATCTTATAAGAACACCTCTGCTTCACCAATTATTTAGGTTCTTTATATGTAGGGGATTCCTCAAGATCCTTTTTTTCCTCTTCTTCTAACCTTGATCCTTCAGCAATCAACCTGTTCTTTTCAGCCTCTAACTCTACTTTCTTAGCATCAATGATTTCTTCGGTAGTAGGGCTTACTAGTACATGGGATGGGGGGTAAGTCACAAATGGGCTAGATAAAGAAGGTTGATATGGGTCCTAGGTTAACATTCTTTGGGGAATGAATTGACCAGATTGTTTTCCTTTCAAGAAAGAAATTCTTTTATCCTTTTCTAAATATTTCACCTTTTCCTAGTTATAAGCCCCCAAAACTGTTTCTAACCTCTCATTCAAATTACTTAGCTCATCCTCTAGTTTCTTGGCTACGTTAACTGAAAACTTGGAAGTTTCAAAAGTCATATTTGTTGCTTCCAAAGCCCCTATTTCTGTAACTCTTCTTACTAAGAGATTACCTGAATGTTTGGAGTGATCCTCTTTGCCAGCTCTTTTACTTGCTTTGTTTTCTATGGACCACATCACAAGTGATGCATGATCTTCACTAAATTTGACACCCATTGATGCCTCTCTAGCTTGCCTTGGCTTATCTTCTTTTCTTATTGCATCATCAAGATCCCACTGAGGTAAAATAATGACCCCTTCCTTTTGCACCAGTGTTCTACCCTCATCAGGAGTAATCTCTCCAAACTTGGCTATCATATTCTATTTTATTTCTATTTCAATTTCATCTCTACTCTTATTTGGATGAGCATCCTACATATTTTTACATGCTTTCTTGAATTAATTAATATGAATTTTGCACAGAAATTGAATAAAAGCTCTGGTTTTTACAAATTTGTCATCTGCCAGGAATTCATCACTGGCTTGCTTGGTCATAGGATCCATTTATTTTCCTACAAACTCAGCCATAGTTATATCCAATGTTGGTTGTTTAGGAGCCTCAGGTACTCCTTGCAATTCTTGGGCTATGATAAAGACATGCCTTGTATCTCCCAATTTTACTAATTGTTCTGCCACACTTTTATCATCCATGTGTAGGAGAGACTGAGAAGGGGAGTATAATTCACTCTATGATTGTTCTTTTCCTTCTATCTTCTACCTTTTAGGGGATCGCGTTGATTGGGTACTAGAATCCAGTGGTCTCTTTCCATTTTGATCAACTATTTTCTCAATCCTAGGTATATAGTGTTGTATCCTCTTCTCGTGTACACCACATAACTCCCTGGTGGGACTACTCTTCCTTGTGAAATTTTTCTTAGGATGGCTTGTGCCTTTTCTGGCTCAGCTTCTATTATCCTCTACTTCTTCTCACTAAGGGTCTACATGATTCCCTTGAATAAAGTCATCAGGGACTCAATCTTCTTGGCCCAAGGGAAAAATTCCTTCAAAGGATCATAAGATTTATCAAAATTGTGTACAAAATCCAAAGACTTCTTGTACACCAGCCATTTCTCTTTCCTAACCTCCTGGTCACCTAGATCAAAAAAATTTCTAATAATATCTTTAGGGAAATGACATTGGTGCTCTAATGTCAAGCACTTGGTTCTCTTTCTGAACATGCCCATTATAAAATCTTCATTGTCTGCACACCTGGATACAGATGTTGCTAAGTGGTAAGGTTCAAATTACTTATCAAACTATGTCCACCCACCCTTTACTATTATTAAATGATGGGCTCTAGTGAGGGTAGGGAAATTTCTTCCCTTCATTTTGCCTATTAGGGCTTCTTCCTGTAATCCACCCAATTGTCGTATAATCTTTGTTATTCCAATCTTTAGAGGGACTCTTTAGGGTAGCACATTGGGGGTTCTCATGAGTCCATAAACCCTTATCACTATAGAAATAGGGTATAAAATCAAATCTCCCTAATTATGGGAAATCTTCAACTCTAGGGCAAACTCCATAGGTCTCAAAAACCTCATCATATCAGTGTGGATCCTGGCATTTTTTTGCACAATAATGACCTAAGCCTAGTGGAAAAAACCCTGTCAAAGTAAACATAACTTGCTTCTTTTCTATCCCATGATAAATCAACACTCCACATATGAATAGGCAAATCCTCATCACCTTGGAACTTGGTCAAGTCCATCTCTTCCTCAAATAAGTCAGCATTATTGAACAAAAACATATGCATCATAAGGGAATACCATCCCATTGGCTTAAGTATGTTGTTGTCTTGGATTTCTGCCAAACCTTCATGCATTTGTTGGGCAATGTAAGATGCAAAGTCAAAAACTACTGACAAGTGGGGATGTAGAATCTGAACCATCATGAGCATTATATAGACAATCATTTTTGCATCTTCATCTTCTCCTAGGACTTGGCATAGGGCACTCTAAATTTTCTTGGCTTTCTGATTAAAATAATCCAATTTAAAAGGTTATGGGGTTTTAGGCCCTACCACAATCAAATCCCCTATCTTGTTAAAATATTCTTTCAAGGCCTCATTTCTGTAGTATTCACTCTGTGTCTTGTATACTTCCTTAAAATAATCAAAATCAATGTCATCCATTTGTATTGAAGTATCAATCAACTTGAAAATCCTTCTGATTTCATCAGCTGAGACGATCAATAGCATGTTTCCCTGTGTGTCCCTAAAAACCCTGAATACTTTGTCATAAGTGTTGGCAATCAAGGTGAATAAATATATATCCATGAAAACCCCAGGTACTATCAATTTTCCTAAATCCAAGTCCCATATGTTACAATCAGGGGTAGGGGCGTTCCTCTGGCTGTAGGTGGTTCTAAACAAAGTTAAACCATTCAGACTAGTTTTAACATCTTTAGCCCACCTACCCGAGTCATACAAGCCTTCTCCTATTTTGAAACAGGGATGTGATGGAACTATTCTCTTGATTTGGGTTTCATCACCCATGGCCCCTTTTAATTGTTGCAATAGATCCTCCCTAACATTTCTCTTCTGGTAATCTACTTCTCCAGAGATTTCAATCCTAGCGGCCATCTTTTAGCTTAGGGTTTTAACAGTAATGGTGTCAAACTTATGGAAATACCTGTGTTTATCCTTAAGAATTCAGAATTCTACTGTAAGCATGAAATTCACTTATTTGATCAAGAGACTTACATGTTCTATAATTTTGGCAACACAGAGCGCAAGAATTTTTCAACTTTGATATTCACTTCAATCACTTTGACAATAATGGGATTTTTGAGCTTTCAAACACTAAATTATATGCTTCAATCACATCAGTCTATCGCATTGAATTTTATTGAAGTAGCCACACACTCTATAATTAATTCACCTAAGTTGAAATTCATGGTTGTAACGGCTCACTAAAAATCACTTTGACAACTTTGAACCTGGGCCATAGATTTCAAACAGCATCTTCTTCATCTGACGGCTATCTTTTTTTCTTAGAAATAATTGTTCATTTGGGACACGTGTCAGCATGACTTAATCACTTATACGATAGATGTCATGCTTCTTCTCCTCATGTGATTAAGTCCACCATCTGATTAATCCTAACTTGTCTGGAATTTATCTCAACTTGAGTTTACTGATTGTGGCTGCACGTCATCACATATACCACGTGTCAACACAGCTTAATGGCTTAATCACTAGATCTTGATTACTTTTCCCTTAATCCAATAAGAAAACCATCTGATTCTTTCATACTTTCAACCCTTTTAACGTGATAACTGCACTATACAGGACCCTTATGATCTCATTCAGGCCCACCTAAGAAATGTGGCATCACGGCTTAATCGCTTAAGTGATAGATGTCGATCAACTTTTCCTTAAGTCATCAAGTGATCCGTCAGATCTTTTCAAACTTCTCCAAACTTTATCCTATGGTCGGGGTCACCTTTAGTGAACTACACATCATCATCCTAACACGCATCAGCATTGCTTAATGGCTTAAGCATTAGATCTTTATTACTTTGAAGTTTAGCCATTAAGCTAACTATCGGATGAAAAATAAGTTAACTATACTTTAATTTTCGCCAGCTCTGAATATCTGGGTCCACTAACTGCCAAATGTTGACACCACTTAATGGATTATCTGATAGATGTCAAGCATCTTGGAGATAAGAAAATAAGTCCATCATCAGTTCTTTTTGAACTTTAATCACCTTTATGTTGTCTGTGACAGGACCCACATTACTTCCAAGGACACGCGTTGCTCAGACTTAATCGCTTATGTGATAGATGTTGTGCATCTTAGGGGCCAAGCCATTAAGTCAACCATTTGATTAAAAAAAACCTACCTAATTCTTAACTGAGAATATTTTCAACCATCAGACCCACTAAGGACTCGCGGCATCATGGCTTAATGACTTAAGGTATAAATCTTGAGCATCTCTGGGCATCAGCGATTAAGCGGGCTGTTGGATCAAAAGACATTTGTTCACCGCATGAAACATTAAAATAAAACGCTCTTCTCAATGGCATGACTTAGGAAATATTAAAGTGGTTAAGATAACACAACTTTAAAATATGTCCCTTTTAAAGATAAACACATGACTTAGTATAACTTAAGTGACTGGAAAAAGAAACGCGAAAATAGAACCAGCCAAGACACTTAGGGTTTTTAGATTCAAATTTGAACAAGGTTATAACATAGACTTGGGGGTTTAGACACTTTTCACCATTTTCTCAGGGACATGACCCTTTATAGGTCAAATTCTAGGGCCATTCTTTAGCAAGACTTGACAATGTTATAAAGAAATGACAAATGGGACTTCAGACAAGAATAAGACAAACTCAAAACCAAATATATACTCAACAAGATGATCATTGTTTAATCTTTAAGGAATCATGACATGTTGACATGCATTGTGGACCCACAAACTATGAAAAACATAATGATCGGTTAAAGAATAGAAAGAATCAATGGAAAGCATGTTCCCTTGATGGGGAGATAGAAGACTTTTGTCCATTAGTGATTGCGAGATCTTGACACATGTCCTCGATGATCAAAAGGTTAGAAATCCTAGGTGGCAGCATGACATGGATTTATCTTCTTTATTTTAAATACTTAAATTATATCTTATGCATGTCTTAGGGTTTTCATTATCATTTGATACGTTTCTATCATTTTCATGCATTGTTTTGAAAGGTGGTGGAACATAGATCCATTTGCTGACATAACAACGTTGGCGTTCCTGTTCTCAATGATAAATCTCTTCGACACACTAGAAATAATATCCATTATCAAGGGAAAAATATGTAGATGAGCATGTGATTGAGTTCCATAATGAAGAATCATTTTTATATGAGACATGATATAAGGGCTTGACAAGTTATCATTATCCTAGATTATCTTTAACAAGTCACAAATGATTTGTTAAGTGATTATTGTTTTTTTCCTTATGGTCGACAACCATTTTTTAAAAAAGAATGATAAATCATTCCTTAAATATAATTGTAACTAATGTTCATTTTTTGATCTTAGGATTAGGTTTTAGTTATCAAGAGGGCCATTAGTCTGAAGCTTGTATGCATCCTTTGAACTTCATGTAAGGATACCAAGACCATGTGTAGAGAAATTATTATCATCATTTTTATCTAGATTGGATAGATTTGATCAACAACTATAACATGGACCTAGATGTATCATTTTTTCAAAATCAATAAAGATAAGTGTTTTTTCTTTCATCTATGGTAATTGATTCAACTTTTCTTTTGATTAGTCCCTTGGATAAAATCTTTTGATTTTCTTTAAAGTGATAGTTTGATGCTACATACTTTGGATTAAATTTAAAGCTATATTTCCATTTGGTCTTTTCATCTTGCATGGTTAAATTCAATTGATTGTGGCCACAATCAATCGGTTTGTCATTTGAACAGTTAAACACAATTGAAATAACTGTGGATTTATCTTAAGATACATTCTCATTTCAACACCTCTGAAGTGATATGTTTCTTATAAACCGTCTCTAAGGTTGTACGTAGGGTTGGGATGATTTTGACTCTATTTCCCATGATAGAATAAGGCACTGATCTAATCATTTATTGGATTGTGGTTATTTAGTTCACTATTTATAGTTTTGTGACATCTTATCCATCTGTTCACTTTAATTTACATACATATTTACTAAACATTCTTTCAAATACTCAATTTTTTCAGTCTTGTAGTTTATAATATATTGTGTTCAGTTTGATTTCTCAAGTTCCTTTTCCATACTTGAGAGAGAGGATTTGGAAAGTGTTCTATCTGCTATAAAAAGCCTTAAGACTTGAAGGATAAGCTAAGGTATAGGTCTACCAGCCTTGGTCCTGCAAAGCCAAAATTGCAAAAGTTCCAACCTTGCCTTGGTTGTGACTTTATAGTTGGCCAAATCACTTGAGTTTTCTAGCATTGGATTAGAAAGTCCATTGGAAATCAAATTTATTTATTTGAGCACCAACAACCAGTATGACCACCTATTTGACCTATGCTCTATTGTGGTGAGGTACCTGTCTACAATCCAATCTGAATTCCCGGATGAAATCCTGTGCTAGTAGTCCTCATCACTCTCAACTATGGAGGAACATGTGTAGGTGTAGTAATCTGTGTATTAGAAGGAATCTATGATGAGGATGACATTTGATCTAAAGATAATCTTTGTGATGAAGAAGGAGGAACTTGTGATGAAGAAGGAACCTGA
This sequence comes from Thuja plicata, assembly GCA_018584345.1. NCBI lineage: Eukaryota > Viridiplantae > Streptophyta > Pinopsida > Cupressales > Cupressaceae > Thuja > Thuja plicata. The sequence continues at coordinate 2,003,283 of MU224795.1, read as the reverse complement.
GCATAAGATAGTGCCTTTATAGTCCCTAGCTCTGTAGGACCTCTTATCCATACTTTAACCTATCTGGGCTAACCACCAGGATCTATACCACCATCACATCTACAACCGCTCTCCTTGCTACTACTAGAGCATCTGCAAGAAGGAACCCTAACTGCTCCACCACCTCTTTCATCATCATAATAATCATCTATGCCATCTACCTTTGCAAGAACTGCCTTATCAGGAGAGGTCAATCATGGAATGTGATGTTGCACAAAATATGTTGAATAATTTGCAGTCATACCGACATCTATAAAATTTGGAGCAAGTTCCCATCCAACAGGTACTAACTCATGATGTGCAATCAGTGTGGTATTATATCTCAGATTAGGGCCCCACTGTGCCTCCTCTTGCCTTGTCCTCACATATGTAGCCATACCCTGAGGCATCGATTGTGCCATACCATAGTTTCTCAAGACACTTGTCACTATAAATCTCTCAATGATATAAAGAGTGCATCCAATCAGATAACACTCAGTGCATACATATGGCATCTCTCACCAATTTTTGCCCCACTCCTCATAATCCAAATACGGTCTCTAGATCACAATAGTCATATCATCTATCACAAGTCGTCAATATGCTAGATTTCCCAAGAAAGGCTACACCATATCTCCATCATACATATAGATGTATGGCTCATCTCTTTTCTAAGATCGCACTACTACTGGCCATGTCACTGGGATGTGTTCCCAAGTGTAGATCTATTACAATATAAGCCCAACTGACATTAATCTATCCTTTCGATAGACGACCTGATGTAGATCATGGTAGAAGTGAGCAAGGAGATAGGTACCCTAGGCCATATGTTGAGTAATCTGCAGTAAATCCTCCAATAATCTACCCCATCCTACATAGAATCCATGAGCACTCCTATTTGGTATAGGGAATCCTCCAATCAACCCTGCTAACACTCCTAGTAGTTCTAGACCCTGTCGCTCTATCCTCTCCCAAGTGATATGTTTCTCTATAATCAATGGGTCCTGAAACACTCAAACAATAGGATCGATGCAGACACGTCCGGTCGAATCATAGTAAGGTATCTCTCCCATGACAGGTATGTGTAAAATCCTCCATACATTCTCTACAGTAACTGTGATCTCTCCAATCGGCAGATGGAATGTGTTATGCTCTGAATGCCAACGCTCTATCAATGTTGTCAACAACCCTCTATCGAATCTATACTCAGGCATCTCTAATAGAAACCCTAGCCCACAGTGGGCGATGATGGGACAATAAATTGTCTCTATTTTATGTTAATATTTATACTCTAATTAAAACATTACCAAGAGATTTGTGAATCTTTTAGTATTTGAACTTGTGATAAGTACAGTTAAAACTACCAAGCCTTGGGTAGCTAGTAGTTTCATGTTTTTATAAACATTATATATATATCGCAATATTTTATATAAATATTTGAATGTGTGTTCTAATATTTGGATTGAGTTGACTAGTTGACTTGATTATATATCTACATATGCTACTAACCTGCTAGGAAAAGAAGGTGTGGCTTGAGAGTGGTTGACCGCATTGAAGAGGAGGCATTAAAGTCCCAGCTATGATGGGGAGAACTATTATTTTTACAAGATATGTGTGCTACAATGGAGGAGCCATCATCTTAGGGAATATACAAAATATCTCTGCTATATTTCCTCTCAGCAGCCAATATCTTGTTGAAACGGTTATCCATACTTTATTACACTTTGTCGTGGGCTGCTACAATCTCCTTCCTCTATGGCATGATTTAAGAAGACCTTATCTATATGCTTTGAATAAACATCAATCCTCTATATAATGGTATTTGATTGTTAGTTTGTATTTAGTTGGAAAATATATTGTTGTTACATTTTCACAGCGAAGTTACTCTTTCTAGTTCCGTGCATTGTTTTCATTATGATGTAATCGATTTTTGAATATTGTAGAGGAAGAATTTTTTTTTTATATTTATTATTTATGTTTATTAGGTTTGACATGTGTTGTATTTCCTTAACCTTTACATTTTTTTGTAATTTATGTATTGTTGTAATGTGATTAAGCATGTAGGCGGAAGGAAGATAAGATGTTCCTCTTTTATCCCCAAATGCACAAATGAAAGATCCAAGTTGATTAACCCAAAAGAAGGATCAATGCACAAATGAATAAAACATTTGGAAATGAGAGCAAAGAACAAGATCTTAAATTCTACTTTATGATTAAGGAGATATGATATATTGTAGTAATTGAAAAGGATGAGAGGAAGTACCAACCTTAAAGAATTGGAGATCGGAAGAATGTTGTTTTCTGAGGTCTGTACTCTGTTTCTAGAAAATCTAAAGTATGACCAAGAACAAAAAATGAAGAAAACCCAGAAATGTTTTTTCGATCTAACACAGTCCTATGAAAAAGGTCAACCTTGACCCACAAATGTCACTGCTGACCCAATAATCTCAACCCTAACCTGTGCTACCTCGACAGAAAATCTATTTTCAGATCCCGATAGTTCACTGAAAAGGGTATCTAGATCTAAGTTCAAATCCACAGTCCCAAACATGTGTCTGTAATAAAAAGAGATTTATTTGTTGGGGGAGAGGGGTTTACCTTGGTCAAACCCTAGTTTTGGAATTAACCTCAAAGTATAATTGAAATTGCATAAGTAAAATAATGTAAATGCATAAATTCACCTTGCTTAAATAAAAGTCCTTGTGGTGGATTTGAATCCATGGACCCACAAGTATGTATGCACCAAATGGATCTAGAATGTAGAATGTATGATGTCTTCAATCAATTTCATGTAGATTTCCAACACCAAATCTTGAATGGGTTCTTGAATAGGAAGAGGCTTGGAAGAAGGTGGATGAAATAAACATAAACAAGGTGGAAATAAACATAAACATACACAAGAACACAAAAGGGATCTACCTACTATGGGGTCAGTATGATTATAAGATAACATGTACATATATAGATATGATATTATTACAAATGAAGTGACATCATTCCCCAAAGAAATTAGAACTACAATCACAATGGAGGAAAGAAAACATTAAGAGTTACGAAGAAGAATCTTTTCAGACCACAACCTAGAGACCAAAAAGAATCAGTACTACCATGTCACAGATCCAAGCAGACTATACAAGGGAAACATTTACAAATAATAGCACAAGTACAACATAACATATAGAAGAATAAAGATACATATAGAGGAATTGTAAAATAGGTTTGAATCTTTTATCACCTTGCACCAACAAAGTAACAAGGGTCGTATAAAAGAGTCTCACAAACATTTAGCAAACACATTACAGGAGAGGCACAATACAACATGAAAACACAAAAAGGGATACCATGAAGGATAGGCCAATTAGGCACATCGCCTACTCTCCCTATCTTGGTTTATATCAGTTAGGGAAGGTGGGCAACTCGCAAGAGGGACTATATCCAATGCAGCAGGAATGATAGCTAGTTCCAAACACGGATCCTCTTGAGAATCATGTTGCTCGATACTAGGTGTGATTGTTAGTTGAGTTGAAAGCATACGGGGTAAATCAATATCAAGATCAATGGTCTCATATTTATTACTAAGATCAATAGGATCATCGAGAGTGTCTTCCTCATCAAGGTTAATTGAAGTGGCATCTAAGATGTGAATAGGATCATCATACTCATTCATCTTAACATCATTATGAATCTTAAATTCTTTCAACACATCAGGCATAGGTTGGTCAAAAGTAGGTAATGAGTTTCAAATAACAAAAGCATGGGCCCTAGCATTAGCTCTATGCTTCTTACGATGTTCATTAGCAAACGTTTTGCATTTTTCTTTTTTTAACACATTTTGAGAACTAGGAGGAATGACCACATATTCCCTCATAGGTTCTATAGGAGGATTTTAAATGGGTTGTAATGAAATATTAGAATTTTGATTATTATAATTAGAAGTAATGGCTAAAGGAGGTATGGAAGGAGTAGGCAAAATTACCATGGTTGAGATCTATCCAGGGCATGCTTAACTCAGCAATTTTGTGATGTTTGTAAGCTTGGAATGAGCAAAAGAAATGATTAGGGCGAGGAGGACATGATTTAGGTAATGAAGGCCAAAAGAAATCAAGATTAGCACAATCTCTAGGCCTAGAAGGTTGATACAAACTATGATTAATCATTTTGACTTCTCCATTATGAATGAACTTAAGACATTTATGAATAGGAGAAGAAATAGAATGCATAGCAGTTATCCAAGGTAAACCAAATTTGATTTGAAATTGATCAAGATTAGGAATAACAATGAAGTTAGTATCTACAACTTTACCACAAAGTTCAAGAGGTAAGTTGATAGAACCAAGTGCAGGATAAAGAAAACCATTACAAGTTTGGATCCATGCATCAGATGGATCATAGAAATCACGTTGTAAGTTTTTCATAAAAGTATTTTCCTCAGTAGTAACATTTATTAAAGAAGTGGGATCAACAAGACAACCACGAGTAGGTCTCTTAGAAATCCTAGCATAGATGTAAAGGGGACCATCAGGAGCCTTATTCATTTCAAAATCATCAAAGGTGATTAAAAGTTCCCTGGGTCGCTTATCCTTAGTTTTTTTTTTAGTTTTAGCTGGAACTGGAAGTTGAATTAGAGGTGAAGGATCTTTAACAGTAGGTTGAGATGAAAAAACACTCTCCACATGATTAAAAAATGTGATTAAGATCATCCATCTTTGAATCGTAAACAATATCCACAGAAGATGGTTGAGCTATGGTATTAGTATCATGTGTAGGTAAAGGATTCGTATAGATTTGAAGGTTTTGATTAGGAGGAGAAATAGATTTATTCCCACTACCATCAAAATTATCAATAGACAAAGCATTAGAATCAATTAAATCTTGAATTTTATGCTTTAGAGAATAACATTTTTCAGCATCATGGCCATTCTGGAGATGGTATTGACAAAAAGCTTTAGAATCAAATGATTTTGATGCTATCGTAGTAGGGAGAAGAGGTCAAATAGGAGGCAAGGTAATCATATTAGCACTTAACAACCTACTCATTATATAATGCAAAGTTTCAAAGAGAGGAGTAAACATACGATTGATACAGAAAGCAGTGGATGTATAAGTGGCATTATTGGATGTAACAGTAACTTGATCAACAACTGCATTCATCTGTTTATTAATCTTAACATAGTTTTTAGGTTTCTTACACTTATTAGGATTAGGAGAAGTGTGACTCTTATCAACTGGAATAGGAGCCATTGGAGTGTTTCTCTCAAATTTACTCACTTGTAACTGATAATGGTGAAGTGCTACACAAAGTTGTTGAAAAGAGGTAAATTCAGTAAGCATAATCTTATCTCAAATATCCTTTTGTAAATTTGAAATAAACATGTGTTGAATATCAATATCAGGAACAAGATAAGAAATCTGAGCATACAAATGCTTAAATCTACCAATGAAATAAGTCAAATTTTCCTTATCTTTTGTTTACAATGCATTAAATTAGATAAGGAAACTTGTGGACCAATGTTATTTTTAAATTGTTGGATAAAGGTATTAGCAAGTTTAGGAAAAGAATCAATTGAATAAGGAGGTAAAGAACAATACCATTGCAAAGCCTTATCACGAAAAGTTGTAGCAAACAATTTATCTAAAATCCTATGGTCATGAGCATAATCACTACAAAGGATTTGAAATGTTTTAACATGAGTGACAGGATCGCCTTTACCATTGTAATTTTCAATACGAGGCATATCAGCTTGTTGAGGGATAGTAGCAGGAATGATGTCTAAGGATAAAGGACTACCCATGTCACATGTAGGAATGCTAAACTTGGATTGGGTTAAGGATGCAAGTTGTTGTAAAGATGACACAGTTGGAGCCAAACTAATAATTGTGGAATCATTAGAGGAAACAGGTGGCATAGAAATGTTAGGAACACTAGGAAAAGTGTAGGAAGCAGTAGGAATATAAGACACAACCTATGGAACATTAGGAACCACAGTTGGAAGAGGATTAAAATAAGTAAAAGGCACACTAAGATATGAAGGTTGTGAGGTAGGTAGAGATATTGATGGTGCACTCAAAGGAATAGATGCAACTGGGAGAGATGTAGTCATCAAAGGAGGAGTATAAGTAGGAATTCTAGGTAAAGGAACAGAAGAAGTTCCTATGCTAGTGATAAGAGGAGTAAATCCTAGATCTTGAGCCTCTTGAGCTAAAGGTTTAACATTCGAATGCATAAGATGAGTAAGACCACGCAAGAAGTTAACACCTTGATCATTATCATAGAGGAAATTCTTAAGAGCCTCTATAGCTTGGATAGAATCTTGATTATGGTTTTCTTGGATAAGCTAATTTCCCATTTTATGAAGTTTGGTTGAGAGTTTTTGCACTTGTTCAGGAGGAACTCTTAAGGCATCATCCTCATCATCAAATAAGTGAGAAGAGTTATGCTCCATAGAAGGATTGGAATCATGAGTTATCAAATTATCATCAAGGATCCTAAGGAAAGGAGAGGAAGACTCAGGATCAAAGGAACCCATAAGTTTATGGCTTCTTCTAACTGGGATACTATAAGTAGGAGTAGAAGTGGTAAAGATCATACACCAATTCAATGAAAATGAACTAACACAAGATTTTGATTTAATAATTTTAAATGTAATTGAAAGAACATGCAAGATCTAGCATAAACATGTAAATCTAACACACAAAAGAAAGAGTTGTCTATCGCGGGTTCACCAAAATAAAGAGGAAGAAAATTTGTTTTATATTTATTATTTATGTTGATTAGGTTTGAGATGTGTTGTATTTCCTTAACCTTTACATTTAATTGTGATTTATGTATTGTTGTAATGTGATTAAGCATGTAGGGGGATGGAAGATAATATGTTCCTCTTTTATCTCCAAATGCACAAATGAAAGATCCAAGTTGATTAACCCAAAAGAAGGATCAATGCACAAATGAATCAACCATTTGGAAATGAGAGAAAAGAAAAAGATATTAAATTTTGTTTTATGATTAAGGAGATATGATATATTGCAGTAATTGAAAATGATGAGAGGAAGTACCAACCTTAAAGAATTGCAGATCTGAAGAATGTTGTTTTCTGAGGTCTATAGTCTGTTTCTGGAAAATCTAAAGTATGATGCAGAGACAAACAAAACCCAAAAATCTTTTTCTGATCCAACACAATACTATGAAAAATGTCAACCTTGACCCACAAATATCACCACTGACCCAATAATCTTGACCCTAACCTATGCTACCTCGACAGAAAATCTATTTTCAGATCTCGATAGTTCGCTGAAAAGGGTATCCATATCTGAGTTCAAATCTATAGTCCCAAACATGTATCTACAAGAAAGAGAGATTTGTTTTTTGGGAGGGAGGGGTTTTCCTTGTTCAAACCCTAGTTTTTCAATTAACCTCAAATTATAATTGAAATTTCATAATTAAAACAAAGTAAATGCATAAATTCACCTTGCTTATAAAAGTCCTTGTGGTGGATTTGAATCCATGGATCCACAAGTATGTATGCACCAAATGGATCTAGAGTGTAGAATGTAGGATGTCTTCAATAAATTTATTGTAGATCTCAAACACCAAATCTTGAATGGGTTCTTGAATAGGAAGAGGCTTGGAAGAAGGTGTATGAAGAGATCACTAAAAAGGGCACTTATGTGGCTCAAGAATCCTTCAATGGCCTCCAATGGATCTCCTTGATGAAAATGAATGCTTGAATTATTGAGGATGGATAGATGCTTGCTTCAAATCTTTCTCCTTAGCTTGCTTTAACTTCACTTGATAATGATTCTCAATTTCTCAATGATGCTTACATTTGGATCCAAGACTTAGAGAAAATGAGAGGAGAAAAACCTCCTTTTATATGAAATTAGGCCACAATCTTCTAAGGAGGATGAAATAGGAGAATTAAATTCCTATTTAAAGCTTTTACCCCTAGGAGAGTACCTATATTAAATATAATTTAGGAATCATCACTTTGAAACCTAAAACAGCCGACCTGGAAGCAGGAATTAACTTTTTCAAAGACCGACATCTGAAAAATGTGAGATCCTAAAATTTGGACCCTGGGTCAAGGTCGAGGTCAACCTTGACCTAGGTCAAGAGTGAGGTTGAACTTGACCTAGGTTAGGGTCAAGGTTGACATAGACCTAAAATTTCAACCTTGACCCTCAGGTCAAAGATCTCTAATCTGCAGTCCAGAATGCCAAAAATAGGCTGGAGAGAGGTGGAAAATGGGGTAGAACAGGGGGAAAGCCAGGTCTAAATCAGGAACCCATTCAAGGTTCTTGGCATGACCCCAAACCACTTACTCAGAAGGCTAAACCAGTCTCCCATGGAAGTTCTTCCATTTTTTGACTATACAAATATAATGAAGGAGTGATTTTGGTTTACATTCTGTGTTAGTAGTTATAAGAAGCCAACCAAGGGGGGCCACTTGGGAGGTGGATTAGATTAGGTTAGGTTAGATTTAATTTCAGCATTTGTAGAATTTTAAGTAGAAGTTTATTGTTTCATTCCTGCAACATTAAACTCATGTATGTTCTTTCAGCACTTGCAATGATAATTATAGTGAATTCTATGGGCTCATAGAATAGGTTTAAGTTAAGTTTGGAGTTTTCAAAATTAATTCCATTAATTGGTTATGTGTGTTTACTTTCCTACAAAAATTGTGTAGCTTTCTTTCGTGTATTTTTCCTTCTTGCAGCATAGGTAGTATGACTCTTTGAGAGACTTAGTGCACATATCCTGTTGTTCCATTTCAAAAACTGATCCTTATTTTGAATACACTATTCCTAGGAGAATCTTTGGCATGATTATTATTACCTATTGTGAAATGGTTCATTTTTAGCACCGTTGTTGGGGATTGTGTCAAGCTAAGAACCTTACTGAGTCATTTTTTTCTTTTTTAGATAGTTACCTATTTTCTAGGTAGTAGTATGCAGTCTTGTACTTTCTTCACAAGTTTACATAATTATTTGCATGCATTGAAGGTGAAAAAGATGAAATGAATAGGGAAGATTTCTTTCAAGAGAGTCTGCTAATCTGAAAGAAGAAGTTGAAGAAGTTGAATTACCTTTTGTTGACACAAGTCCTGAATTCCCTGTAGCATCTTCCTCTGAAGTAGAGCCTTTTGATCCATTTGACCTTTGACCTTTTGCTTAAATTTTGGCCAGTTTTCTTGATAATTCCACTCCAAGTGCACATGTCCTTCATAATCCTATAGCTAATGTTTCTTTCCAGTAGCAACTGCATTTCCAAATACCTCCAAGAATGGTACAACCTACATTTCCATTTCCTCTACCTATCCTTATCAACAATGCTAACCTTAAAAACATACCCACTGCTGCACTCCCAAAGTTTTATGGCCTAATAACTGAGGATCCTAACACCTTTTTGTTTGAGTTTGACATTCTTTGTCAAATATTTGACTACCACAATGATGGTCACAAGCTCAAGTTGTTTCCAGCAACATTGAAGAGTCCACCCTACAATGCTTTATGGGCTTAAGAGCTAATGAAACATCTAGCTAGGATGAAATGCAAACTCTGTTTCTGCAGAAATACAAAGAGTATTGCAAGGGGGTGACCTGAGAGGAGATGGTTTTTTTTAATGTCACAGAAGAAAGATGATACTTTGGAAGACTATGTTTTACGCTTCCTGTATAACCTGTAGAAGAATCCACAGCATGTCCAGGAGGAGGATTCACAGAAACTCATTTTATTGAGGGGAGTAAATGATAATTGCTTGAAAGCATTGGACCTCATGGCTAGAGGATATATATCCCAATCTTCCTAGCATGACCTTAAGAAAATCTACCTTAACTATTCAATATCAACTGTAAAGAAGGGTAGAGGATTTTGGTCTATACTTGCTAAAGGGTACAGCTCGGGCATTCTTAAGCTGGAGATCTCAAACCTGCTGTCAGATTCCAAGCAAGATATCATTAATGATTTTGCCACACACCTAGATACCATGAATTCCAATAAGAAGCATGCAGATTCTAAAGCATAGCTAGCTAAGTATTGTCCTTGCTACCACAAACAAAAGGGAGATTATGGGTGCAAGATGGTGGCAAACTTGGAGAACCAAAATCTTCCTACAGAGTACATGAAAATAGAAGGAGACGATGAGAAAGTGATCTTTGTTTCTCAATGTTAGTCATGGGCTTCAAGACAAGGTATGCCTCAAGATCCTTTGCAATTTTCTTATTCTTATAGTAATCAATGGAAAAAATAAAATTATCAAAACCCTTCTCAGTACTCCTAACCTGCTTGGAACAACCAGTGGCCTAACCAACAGTAAAACCAGTGGCCTCGGCCTCAAAATCAATGGTAGCCACCACAAGGGAATTGGAAACCAAACAATGGAGGGGGCCTCAACAATGGCCTAATTAAATCATATTTATCCACCCTTACCACCTCCATTGTCTCAACCTACAATAATGCCACCTCCTATAGCCACAAGTCCTACTCCAAAGCAAACATAATTACTTGCTCAACCACAACCCAATTGTTAGAAAAATACATAAAATGAAATGCAATACAAGAATGAATCCATGAGAGTGAAGTAAGAAAATGTATTACCAAAGGATGAATGCTGAAACAAGAACAATCAACAATAGCAATGAGAAGCTCCAAGCTCAACACCAAGACAATATTTTTGAAAGGGGAAAACTAAGAAAAACCCCTTGTGCATAAATATGACAGAGAGAGAGAGAGAGAGCTCATTACAATATTGCAAGAATAAGAATGAGAGAAGAGAGAAGAAATCCAACTTGTGAGAACCAACTTAGAACCAAGTGAGAACCCTAGAACCCTAAGAAGTGTGTGAGAACCATCTCTTAAGTAGAGATGAGTGGAGGAGTTTGCATGTAACTCCCATAATCTATATGTTCCACATTCACATTTGGTGTGTGCCATGTGTAGGAATCCTCTTAAGGAGGAATATCTAATTTCCTTATTAAAGGAATTAAAAATATGAGAGAAGACCTTGGTATATCTTTTAATTACATTGTTACCAAGGAGAGATTAATTCTAACATCCCCCTTTAATCTTTACTTGGGGAGATGAGATCAATACGTATCAAACCCAAATGTTTACAATGATTTTGAGATCTCTCTTTAGAAAGAGTCTTCATTAAGGTATCAACAACTGGATCATTTCTCTTGCAATAGAGGAGGGACTCATGTGTCACTTCAACATGTTCTTTTCTAAATTGATTTTGGAGTGACATGTTCTTAGAATTTGAATTGCACATAGGATGCTTTTCTAAGGAGATAACACCTTGATTACTACAATGTAAAGTTTTAGGTGCTTGGAGTGGGGGGGCCAATTCTTCAAGTGACCATAGAGATTCTTGAGATGCATTTTTACATCCTGAATATTCATTCCAATAGAAAATAGAGACAACAAGTGATCATATTCACGTTTCCAAGGAATAGAACTTGAGCCTGTAAAAAGGCAAAAACCACTAATAGAACTCCCATCATTGGGATCTCCTAGTGCTGAATCAGTAACACTTTGGAAAGCCAAATCATATTGTGAATCATCAAACATATAATCAACAATGCAATCTTCAGTTGCATAAACCAAATCTGTAACATATTGTAAAGAATAATCAAATTGTGAATCATAAAATAAGTCAGTCACATAATCTGTGATGCAATCATCAGTTTCAGAAAACAAAGTGTTAATGTATACATCATTATATGAAAAATTAAGAGGAGAGCTATTATAACCATCATCATCATTATCATTAACCTACACAACAATCATAGGGTTAGTACCATCATCATGAATTTCATCTTGAGTAATGCACATATCCTTGATAGGATAATCAAAAGAAGGCAAAGTAACATTAAGAAAGTTAAAGATAATTTCCTCTTCTTGTTCAAAAATATCATAAGAGTGAGAATTAGACATAATTAAAGGTGACATAATTAAATGATAAGATTAAACCCAAAGAAGTGAAATATATTTAAGATATTATGCTAAGGGGCACGAAAAATAAATTTAACGTAAATAGTAAATGATCAATTGCAATAATTTTAAATTAAAAAATTAAATTTTTCGTTAAACTGAAGAAACAAATTTTAATTGCAATGAAATAACAAATAAGCAATTGAAATAAGTTTACATGGATAAAAATAAAATGGGTTTAAGACGATTTGAAAAAAGACATAGAGCGAAAAATTTGTTTGCGAGCTTAAATTTTTTTTGTTAATCAAAATTAAATTAATTTTAAAGATTAAACACGATTGTGATCAAAAAAAACTTTGATAATTAAAATATAAGAAAATATGATTAATAAAATATTTAAAGAAGGATGATAAGCCTGCTATTTTTGTAAAAAAATGATTATGATTCTCCTGTATAAAAAATGTTCAACCTGCAATAAAGAATAATTAGCCTAATAAAAGATGAATAACCTTTCGTGAAAGAATGATTAAAAATGTTAGTAGGATAAGCCTGCAGCTGAATTAGAAAAAAAATGTTATCAGAGATAAACAAAAGAGATTCTTAAAATGCAGGGCTGGAGGAAGGAACTTCTCAATTATTAAAATACAATACAAGAGTTACTTCTCAATATAATAGAGGCATTTGATTTAAACTAACTGCTGCTAAAATAAATAATGAAAACCCCCTTTCAAATCCTCGTGTTCTTGTCTTGGTTCTTGGAGCATTGTGGTGATCTTGATGGTTGATCTATTGAAATAAAATCTCTCTCTCTCTCTCTCTCTCTCTCTCTCTCTCTCTCTCTCTCTCTTAGCATTTGGTAAATCTCTTCCATTCCATACTCTCTTGGATTCTTTCCTTCTCTTTTTCACTTTACTTTATGTCTGCAAGGAGATAAAATATTAAAATATAAATCCTGCACCAAATGTTAGAGAAATAGATTAAGAAATTTGGAAGAAACTTTAGAAAAGTTAATAAAACACTAATTTGAAGTTGCAGAAACGTTAGAGACGGATGTAAATTTGATTTAATGATAAAATACACAACATGCAAGACTGAAATCCCTTGCAGTTGCCCGACAGAGGGTAAAAAACTATAAGCTAGATAAACAATAAAAAATTGGGTTTGGTTGTGAACCGGCCAAACCCAAAAAAATAAATTCAAAAAATTTGCAACAAGAGTTAGATCGAGAAATCCTGCAAACACTCAAACAAGGATTGGTGGCTCTGATACCATGTTAGAAAAATACATAAAATGAAATGAAATACAAGAATGAATCTAAGAGAGTGAAGCAAGAAAATGTATTACCAAAGGATGAATGTTGAAACAAGAACAATCAACAATAGAAATGAGAAGCTCCAAGCTCAACACCAAGACAATGTTTTTGAAAGCGGAAACTAATAAAAACCCCTTGTGAATAAATATGAGAGAGACAGAGAGAGAGAGAGAGAGAGAGAGAGAGAGAGAGAGAGAGAGCTCATTACAATATTGCAAGAATGAGAATGAGAGAAGAGAGAAGAAATCCAACTTGTGAGAACCAACTTAGAATCAAGTGAGAGCCCTAGAACCCTAAGAAGTGTGTGAGAAGCATCTCTTAAGTAGAGATGAGTGGAGGAGTTTGCATGTAACTCCCATACTCTATATGTGCCACATTCACATTTGGTGTGTGCCATGTGTAGGAATCCTCTTAAGGAGGAATATCTAATTTCCTTATTAAAGGAATTACAAATATGAGAGAAGACCTTGGTATATATTTTAATTACATCGTTACCAAGGAAAGATTAATTTTAACACCAATCCTAACAACAAGCAATAGCAGTAACCAATGTATGCCACTGATACTCAGTAGTACTCTGCCTATGCACTAGAGATATCTGATATCCACTTGAGATCTAGTACTATTATAATAGAAGTTCTAGACATTCCTGCAGCATCAGCACCACTTCCAGAAGTTACTTTGCCAAATAATGTCCAATCAACTGATATACCTGTGAGCTATGAAAATTAGAAGTAAGGTAGAAAAATAACAAATCAAAACACTCAACAACTAATAATCTAAACTACATACATGCTAAGACATAAAATGAAAACTTAAAATAAGCTAAATGAAGAAAGTGAAAACCTCCTACAAGCTCATTCAATCTCCATTTTGTTCATTGGATTTGTCCATTTTTTGTGGATGTGTGCTCATGGATGTGCTTCAAGCTTCAAGTTGTTATCTCAAACTGGCATTATAACTTTTCTCTAAAAGATGGATTTATGATTTTCTCTCGAAATAGCATTATAAATATACATGGAAGGTGGATTAAATTATGAAGAAATTAGGTTTCTTTTATAGAAAATGAGTGAGGAATCAAGGGTCAGGATGCAATCCTGAGAGGTCCAGATGCACCTAGAAGAGAGCACATGGATTGTGATTCTTAAAGTGCATCAAATTGTGACACTTGTCACAAGGGGATTGGGTTGAAAGTGGGGAGGAATGTGACCATTTAGGAAAATGGGACAAGGGGATGAGGGAATACTTTAGGGGATAAGGCCTCTTAAAAAGGGTGTAAGAGCCTTAATGAGGATGTAAGAGGCATTTATGAAGGTGTAAGAGCCTTAAATGCATATGGATAGGCATGGCTTGAGATTATTGACTTTAACTTTGGGGGTTGAGTTCCTAATCAAGGATTAGGAATGTGACATGGTTAGGGATAGAATTAGGATTAGGGTTAGGAGATAAGAAGGGTGATTAGAGGGATAAAGAAGGGTTAACATGTGTGAAAGGGTTGGGTTGAGTTTAGACTCAAGGCTAGGTAGTTGAGAGGGTTAGGTTAGGGGTTAAGGGGAATATTAATGAATGATTTAAATTATTTAACATATTCATTCAATAATAGGAGGAATAAGGATTTAATTATCTACTAAGCTATTGGTTTCTTTTAATAATTAATTAGGACTATAGCCAATTAATTGAATTAATTAGGGCTAGAGGATGACATAGGTCAATTAGGTAATGCTTAATTACTTATCTGATATGTCCTAGAAGCCACTAAATATGATGGATTAAGGTAATCAGATTTAGGTGTCTACATTTTTCCCCTCTTTGACATAGTGTTAGAATAACACTATTTTGAAGACGTTTAAAACAATAGATGACATGAAGATGTGTACGTAGGAAATGAAGTTTCCCTAGAGTGATGATTAGATATAATTTGGCTAGGGATGATGCCCCCTCCAGAGGACAACATGGAGAAATGGAAAAGCCCTGGCGGCATCTTGAAAAGACGTCAAAGAGCGACAGGATTAGGGAAAGAAAAGAAGAAAGGAGGATAGAAGAATGACGGATGGGAGAGTTAGGTTTGCATCAAGGATGAAGGGTTAGGTTTGAGATGAGATTTGATTGGAATAAAAGGGATGTATTTTCTAGGGATGAGATGGTAGGAAGGGTTTTTCTTGAAGCTTGAGAAAGGGGTATTCCAGGATGGAATACCGCCATGTTGTTGAGCACTTATTTTGATATAGCAATACTAGAGACCATGCCAAGGTTACTAGGAACACAAGGCCTTGTCATCAGTATTGCATAGGATTGACACAAAAGACACATAGGGGTTGCCCCAGCATCACACATGAGTCCCAAGAAAAACCATAGTGTAAATGATGCTGGAAAAGCCCACAAGCAAACGACATTTCCCAAGTGCAGCATGTGAACCCAAATAGATTACATACATGCAAGGGTCATATCTGACTGACTCACAAGTAGAAAACAAAAATATCAAGTTCCCTATCCTAGGTGCATCCATTCATAGCATACCATGATATAAAGAATCATGGCAACCTTGAGGAGGAGAACAACCGAAAGAATCAGGAATGATAACCAAGAACCAAAATCAAATTTCAAGATCAAAAATTCAATAACAAGATGCCTTTTGCCAGAGAGATCAATGATATGGGATGATGATTGGATTGAGATTAGGTCAAGAGGAAGGATACATCCTACAAGAACCCAGTGATGATGATTATCTAGATTTAGGTCAACGAGAGAAAGGGTACATCCTCAAGGACCCATTTCCAGAAAGATGATTGGATTTAGGTCAACGAGAGGAAGGATACATCCTCAAGGACCCATTTCCATGGAGATGTAAAGAGTGTATCTAATTGGCCAAAAGATGTTATGATGATCAAATTTATGAAACAAGATTTTTTCATAAGGAACTTGCTGAAGCACAGGATTCAGAAATGGAACTGGATCACTTTCTTCAAGGAGACTGACCAAGAACGTGAGATATGTACAAGTGAGACCGGACTCAAGACTAGACTGACATAGACAAGATATGTATAGAATAAAAGCACAATAAGCTCATAGAGAATGGATGAGATGAGGCAGATATGCATGATTTTGCCCTGGTTGAGCCAAAAGGCCAAGATAGAGGAATAGAAGATGGGGTTCTCTAGATTTGGGAATAATGTAATCCCAAAAGAAAACACAAGGATTGGGAAGGACGCATCCCAATGATGATGAGTGGATTGTGACCAAAGCTTGCAACAAGGCTAAGGGTGTGCCTAGATGGGTTGGTTGTTGCTTGACTTTGGATAGCTGGAGGATGTGGATAGGATTTCCATGCAATGGTAGGTCATGAGGAGAATAAGGATTGGAATGGGTTGTGTTGGGTGCATGAGGATAGCCTAGAGTGAGATACCAATGACAAGGGAAGAAACAAGTGATGGGATATATGAAAGGAGGAATTGGAAGATGGAGGAGACATTATGGAATCAAAGAGGGAAGTGCTAGTTGGAAGGATTTTAGTAGAGGAATGGATAGATAGCTAAAGGATTGTGGATAGGAGAGGAGGATTGGGAAATGATAGGTGGATACGAGAAGGTCTCTAAGGAATACATCACCAAAGAATAGAATGCCCACACTTAGGATAGGTCAAAAGGAATTTGCCCCCAAGTGTGAAGAGCAACTGGATAGAGGAACTACACATGACACCTATCTACAAGGTTTTCATCATGGTACCTGTCCAAGGTGCTTGTTTGCCAATTTCTCACCAGTGGATGAATTGATTTCTCTTTTTTTCTTTTTTTCTGTTGTTTTTTTGGTTTTCTGCTTTTGGTGTTGATCACAAGATGTTGGTACAACTTTATGTGGGATGAATGACTTAGGAAAATGTAGGTATGAGATAGTTATGTGGGGGGAGATATGTGGGATAGGGGATATGATAGTTGGAAGTATTTAGCTAAAATGATGGAAAGTGAGTAGGATAGGGGGATGTTTTCAGGATCAACATTGGCACATGTTGTGAGGGATGGGGGAAGAGTGAATGTGAAGTGGATGGTACTTGTGGATGCAATGTAGGAATCATGGTAGGAAGTTGTGAGATATAAGGACCCAAAAGAGATTTTGAAGATGGAGAGGAATGCTCAGCTGGAGGATTAGTAACCTCGGATGCCATAATGGATTTTTCTTTTAGATGCATGTCATCTTTTTACTTTAAGATCCACATAGTTGTTTCTTTTTCTTTGGTGGGATTTTTTGGCCTATGGGATGCAGTGCATTCTTTGATTGGATTTTCTTTTGGTGGATTAAATTATGAAGGAATGAGTTTTCTTTTATAGAAAATGGGTGAGGAATCAAGGTTCAGGATGCAATCCTGAGGAGAGGTCCAGATGCACCTAGAAGAGAGCACATGGATTGTGCTTCTTCAAGTGCATCAAATTGTGACACTTGTCACAAGGGGATTGGGTTGAAAGTGGGGAGGATTATGACTATTTAGGGAAATGGGACAAGGGGATGAGGGGAGAATTTAGGGGATAAGGCCTCTTAAAGAGGGTGTAAGAGCCTTAATAAGGATGTAAGAGGCATTTATGAAGGTGTAAGAGCCTTAAATGCATATGGATAGGCTTGGCTTGAGATTTTTTATTTTTACTTTGGGGTTGAGTTCCTAATCAAGGACTAGGAATGTGACATGGTTAGAGATAGAATTAGGATTAGGGTTAGGAGATAAGAAGGGTGATTAGGGGGATAAGGAAGGGTTAGTATGTGTGAAAGGGTTGGGTTGAGTTCAGACTCAAGGCTAGGTAGTTGAGTGGGGTTAGGTTAGGGGTTATAGGGAATATTAATGAATGAATTAAATGATTTAACATATTCATTCAATGATAGGAGGAATAAGGATTTAATTATCTATTAAGCTATTGGTTGCTTTTAATAATTAATCAGGACTATTGCCAATTAATTAAATTAATTAGGGCTAGAAGATGACATAGGTCAATTAGGTAATGATTAATTACTTAGATAATTAAATCCTTATTCCTCCTATTATTGAATGAATATGTGAAAGTATTTAATTCATTAATTAATATTCCCTTTAACCACTAACCTAACCCCTCTCAACTACCTAGCCTTAAGTCTGAACTCAACCCAACCCTTTCACACATGCTAGCCCTTCCTTATCCCCCTAATCACCCTTCTTATCTCATAACCATAATCCTAATTCTATCCCTAACCATGTCACATTCCTAATCCTTGATTAGGAACTCAACCCCCAAAGTCAAAGTCAACAATCTCAAGCCAAGCCTATCCATATGCATTTAAGGCTCGTAAACCTTCATAAATCCCTCTTACATCCTCATTAAGGCTCTTACACACTCTTTGAGAGGCCTTATCCCCTAAATTATTCCCTCATCCCCTTGTGCCATTTCCCTAAATGGTCACATTCCTCCGCACTTTCAACCCAATCCCCTTGTGACAAGTGTCACAATTTGATGCACTTGAAGAAGCACAATAAATATACTCTCTTCTAGTGGTATCTGGACCTCTCTTAAAATTTGCATATGAGCCCTTGATTTTTGTACCCATTGCCTATATAGGGAACCCATTTCCTTCATATTTTCAATCCACCTTCCATGTAGAGTTATAATTCTATTTTGAGAGCAAATCATAAATCTATCTTTTAGAGAAGAATTATAATGCCAGTTTGAGATCACAGCTTGAAGCTTGAAGCACATTCATGAGCACATATCCACAACAAATGGACAAATCCAATAAATAAAATTGAGTTTCAATGAGCTTGTAGGAGGTTTGCACTTTCTTCATTTAGCTTATTTTAAGTTTTCATTTTATGTCTTAGCATGTATGTAGTTTAGATTATTAGTTGTTGAGTGTTTTGATTCATTATTATGCTCCTTTACACCTAATTTTCATAGCTCACATTATGAAAAATATTAGCTCCTTTACACCACAAAAATACTAGAAACTAATCAATCTAGCAACCTTCTTGATCCATCCCTGAAAGCTTGACAATCGGCTAGGCAAGGAAGATAGTAACCTCCCCAAGAAATTCACACATTCATGCCACCCTGAGCATTTGGATTTGGCTAATACATCATCATAACTAGATCCTTGTGCTTGATGATGGTTGTATTCTGATTAGCTCTTGTGTGTGTGCCTACGTATGTGAACAAAGGTTTTCAAGATCACCACATCCTTAAGGTAGAAAGTGATTGTATGTATATTTAGCATTACAACCCTTGTGCAAAATAGTTCATGAACATACACAAATCTAAAAGTTTTGAAGTCCTTTTGCTAAGGATATTGACATTTTATGTTTATTGCAAGGTTGCTTTGCCTCTTGCATGACTATTTTCTCACAATACCCAAGATCATTACTTATTCCAAAAAGCATCCAAGACACACTTGTCATAGTCAAAAGCCTCATCCTAAACATTATCAAACTAAGCTCATATCTATCTCTGTCAAGCATGAGAAAGTCAAGTCCTCCATTTCTCCCCATATCTTAGACTAGAAGGGCTATCTTCACCACCCCTATCCTCTTTCCATCTTCTTCAAATTCAGTCCTTCTTCCTAATCTGAGCTTGAGTCTTCCATCCTTCACCATCATTCCTCCCTAATCAACTCATCAGAAAAGTGTCATGTCACAAATCTATTATGATGAGTTTGGTTGCCATATCTCTTCCTTGTCTATATCCTATTCTGGTGATGATGAAGGTCTTGTTGATCATGATGCATAATTTGAAAACTTTAAAAATCTCTCCCTTGCATCTTATGTTAATGATGAAGTTATTATTGATCATGATGCCTACATGGAAAGCCTTAACAAACTAACCCTCAAAACTAATGTGCTTTTTGTGTTTGAGTATGTTTTGCAAGCTCTTATTTTCTTTTGCAGGTTGAAAAAGGAAAGAAGACTATATTCCTTCTATCTTCTTTCTACTTTATCTCTATTACGCTTCCATGAATATCATTGATACACAAACAAGAAGACTATATTCCTTCTATATTCTTTCTACTTTCTCTCTATTACCCATTTGTTGAAATATGGTCTATATCACTAGGACCATTATTTGTAAAAACATTGGAGAAAGACACTGTAAACCTACAATAATGCACTCTTACTAACTATTTTTATTTTTTTACAGGTCTACAGATTAGCCATCTAGTTTGGCAAGAAAGCACATAATCTTTTAACTAAAAAATTCCCACTTCACTTTTTGGTGTTTAAAAAGAACAGTGTATGTACTCACATCATTTCACACTTGGTTTTGGGTTTCAAACTCAATAAAATTCAAAGTCAACAAAAGTCAAAGTCAACAAAAGTCAAAGTCAATAAAAGTCAAAGTCAAAAAAGTCAACATTTCTTTTTTGGGCTTTAAAAGAACATGCACAAATCTTGAATGCCTTAAGAAAATTGAACACATAACTCTTGAATGCATTAACGGAATTGACATCTTGATTCAAAGTTTTTCAAAGTTTTCCAGATTTAGATTCCTAAAAGCTGAACAAGTAACGAAATCAATCTTGATAGACTTAAGCAGCAATTGAACCCTTAATCCAAAAATCAAATCTTGAGTGCCTAAGGATCAAACATTCTATCTTTTAGTTTTTCAAGTCATGCAAGCAATCAGAACACTTCAAACTTTGGGTTTAAAACTGAACACTTAATCGCCCTCAATCTCGAATGCACAAGCAAATCAATACTTTGTTTCAATTTTTTTTAAAACACGCAAGAAATCAAACACTTTCAAAATTGGGGCTTAAAACTGAACAACTCAAATGAATCAAATCTTGAATGCTTTAAATCAATTAAACAAAGCAAAAAATCACATTTCAGCTTGGAGCATTTAAAATCAACCACTTGCGAGTTTACTTTTGCATACAAATCAAACATTGCCTAACTTATCGGATAATCAATCAAGTGTTTGACATCTTTGGTGTGCTTGCACAAATTCTTTTTTAGAATGCAGCCTCACTTCATGCACTATCCTCTCCCATTGGCTCTCGTGGTCATTGGTGCAAGAAAAAGATGATTGTGACCGTTCAAACTTTTTGCAGTCTACTCTTGAGAAAATCTTCAGATCTTCTTAGAGGGGCCTATTCAGAAGAAGCACAAGTCCTTCTAGAGAATGACCCCAAACCGGTAAATCCTTTGGCTAGTATATAAATAAGGTGTTAACCAAAAGAGCGTCTATATCCTTTCAAGCTCAGGCGGGTCGTGTTCAATGGTAGTCCAGACTGGGTGAACTCCCCAGCATATCGGCATGATTGAACTAGGCTCTTAAGTGAGTCACTCCATACAAACCAATTGTGGGGACACCATGAAAATACTATCAACTAATCAATCTAGCAACCTACGTGATCCATCCAAAAAAACTTGATAATTGGCTGGGCAAGGAAGATAGTAACTTCCCCAAGAAATTTGCACATTCGTGCCAACTTGAGCATTTGGAGTCAGCTAATATGGCATCATAACTAGAGCCTTGTGCTTGGTGATGGTCATATTTTAACTAGCTCTTGTGTGTGTGCCTATGTATGTAGATAAAGGTTTTCAAGCTCACCGCATCCTTAAGGTAGAAAGTGCTTGTATGTATATTCAGCTACAACCCTTGTATAAAATAGTTCTTAAACATACACAAAACCGAAAATTTTGAAAGTCCTTTTGCCAAGGAGATCAACATTTCATGCTTCTTGCAAGGTTTCTTTGCCTCTTGCGAGACTGTTTGCTCAAAATTTCCAAAAAACTCATCACTTGTTCCAAAAGCAAAAACAATCCAAAACACACTTGTCACAGTCACTACCTAGTCCTGAGAAACTATCTTCCAAACATTATCAAACTGAGCTCATATCTATTTATGTCAAGCATGAGAAAGTCAGGTCCTCCATTTTTCCCCATATCTTAGACCAGTAGGGCTATCTTCGCCACCCCCATCCTCTTTCCATCTTCTTCAGAGTCATTCCTTCTTCCTAATCTGAGCTTCAGTCTTCCATCCATCACCATCATTCCTCCCTAATCAACTCATCAGAAAAGCATCATGTCACAATTCTATTATGATGAGTTTAGTTTCCATATTTCTTCCTTTTCTATATCATATTCTGATGATGATGAAGGTCTTGTTGATCATGATGCATACTTTGAAAACCTTAAAAATATCTCCCTTGCATCTTATGTTGATGATGAAGGTCTTGTTGATCGTGATGCATATTTTGAAAACCTTAGCAAGATTTCTCCAAATACCATCCAAACTCCAGTTGTTCCTCCATCCTACCCCATCATGTCTATATCCTATTCTGATGATGATGAAGGTCTTTTTTATCATGATGCATACTTTGAAAACCTTAAAAATCTCTCCCTTGCATCTTATGTTGATGATGAAGGTCTTGTTGATCATGATGCGTATATGGAAAACCTTAACAAACTTGCTCCAAGAATCCTCTAAGCTCCATTCATTCCTCCACACTATCCCATCAGGCCACCATGCATACCCACTAAACCCCTTATCATAAATTTGACAAGGTAAATCCTTCTTATCCTCCATCCACATCTCCTCCTTATACATACATACCCCCATCTTATCCCATGGTCATATCCCACCCTCCGTCTTTCCATAACAACACTACTAGATACATCCCTAATCCTAAACCCCCATCTCATTATCCTCCAACCCATGTTCAAATCCCTAAATCCTAATCCCCCATTTCCTCCAATCCATCACCAGAATCCTCATAATATTGCTCCTCCATCATCCGCTCTGTCCTACCCATCTACTCCATCTTATCTCACTCTACCATCTCCAATTCCTACCTACATTAACACATATTCCATACCCTAATCCATCCCTCCTCACCTATCAGTTATTCAATCAAGTTCACAAGACATTGCCACATCTACCTGTTATGCCCTGCATCCCCGTCCCTACATTTTGTGTGCAAAATGTTGGGTCCCCCTTTTTGCTTTTGTTTGCTCTCTGCTTGCGGCTTTGCCTTCTCTTTCTTTCCCTTTTGTTTTCTTTTTCTGGGGTTTTCTTCCCCGGTGTGCTATTTTGTTGTTGGTTTTCACCTCCGGGACTCCGGTCCTAGAGGTTGTCCTTCGGTGGGAACTGGATTCCGGACTCTGGGATTCTTTTCTATGATGTTCTTAAGGACATCATCACGAGGAATCCCCGAGCCCAGCGTCCAGAGGTTTTGCTTGTCTAGAGATCATCGGAAGGAGGAGGATTCCCCTTTTTATTGCGGGTATAAATAGAGGTCATCTGTCACTTTCACACTTACCATGATTAAAAACCTTCGAGCACTTAGAGTGAATTAAAGAGCAATTTCAAAGCGATTAATAGAGCATTTGCAAAAAGTTTATGATAATCAACGCTTAACAATTTTCAGTCATTCTCAGGCAGGTGCAAGTGCTTTGTGGTGGTGATCCTGACCGATAAACAACTCAAGCTATTGTAGAGCTCTTGCGGTAACCCTACTTTTTCCTCCATCTTCTATGTTCTCAAGTTGGTGTTCCTGTTTTCCTGCTTCTCTGGCTTTCTTCGGTTTTTGTTTTGCTTTCGTTTGTCTGGTTTTGTTTTGTTTTTCTGTCTTGTCTGGTCTGTTGTCTTCTGGTTTTGCCACCCATTGGTGTGTCAACTCTGCCAGAGGTTTGTCCACCCTCTGTGTAGGATTTGTTTCTGTAAATAGTGTAAATAGTGTAAATGTGTAGATAATTGTGCATAACTGTTTCTGCCTTGTGTGGTTTTCTCTGCGGGCATCATCCTGCATTGTATACTCATGTATATATGTATAATAGCTATATATAACCTCTGTATATCCCCTCATTTCTATGTATATATCCCTCAGCTCTATGTATATCCTTTCGGGTGGCTCCCTAGCTGGCCGAGTCACCTCTGCTTCTGGTTTTCCACCTCCGAACTCACTTCGGGGTAGAAAACCACCTGTTTGATACTTGGCTCTCAGCTGGTTTCAAACAGGAAATTTTATCTCTCCTCCATGAAGTCTGTTAGAACCTCATTTATAACCCATGCGCGCAATCAATTCTAGCCAAGTGGATTTCCCTTTTCACGCGTTCGTACAGTTGGCTCCGCCGTCATCGCCATCACATCCATTTAATGCTAACGCACGTGGCACCCACGTGGGTTCGACAAATTTCCTTTTCATACATCCTTGCTAATGGTCATTTCTCTCAGCCTCGGACCTCTTGCCACCATTCATCCTGTGTCTTCTCCAAGTGTGATAAAATTCTCCAGACCCAGATGTGTAATGAACTTTAAGTTTACGATATATTTTGCTTTTTCGGTTACCTTTGAATGATACTAACTTTTCAGGAAAGAAAACACCACGGTGGTCAGATCTCCGGATCCTAAAATAATTATTTTGATAAACATGTTCTGACAGTCTCTTTGCCTTGCAGGTTCCCAGACTTCATCTTCCAAACATGTCCAAAGCATCAGCGTCATCTCTGCCCAGAAGCCCGGAACTACCAACCGCAACAGAGACTAGGGCCGTAGTAAAGTCCAAGATGGAAAGGGCCTTGGAAAATCTGCCCCTCACCATGAAATTTGTACAAGATAATGTCATTGTGGGCTCAAAGATTGAGTCCAAGGTAAAACTAATTACCGACACCAATGTCGGAACCTGGGCAGAAATGCAGGCTTTGGTGAAGATAATGCACATCTAGCGACAGGCTGGAGACCAACTAGAAATCAATGTCGGAGGCTCCAGAATTCTCTGGGAAGCCTGCTTCCCATGCTCCATGAAATCATTAGAGCTTATCCTGACATTGGCAAGAAACTACAACTCTTCTGTCTGGGCCATCATGCTCGCAACTGCAGAACCCACAGGATACCCCACTCCACTGGTGTCCCTTGACCCAATCACATTCCAGGCAAGCCTGGGTATCCCACAATTTGATAGGGCCATGGTGGTTACAAGGACCGATGCCCTGACTCAATTTACGCAGCTGGAGGATGCTGCCCAGGTATATATGAATACCCACTGGCTTAAGGCCCCAAAGAGGGACCCAAAGAGAATGAAGATAGAGATTCCCCACTCTGAATTCAAGGAGAGCATCCAAATGGGAATGATAGCATTAGCCCAGGTCTTTGGGCAACCCTCCGCCCAAGATTTTTCCAAATGGATGTACTATTTCCTCCTTGGCATCTCCACCAAGGGAGAATTCTTCGACTGGGCGACAATAATCTCCAACCATGTCAACTCCCAATTCCAACAGTTGGACCGAAAGAAGAAGTTCTATATGTCTTCTTATGTTTTCTGGGCCCTCGCGCAGTAGAGGCCCCATTCCCACGGCCTACTCACTGACGGCGAACTCGGGATTGGCCCAAAATAAAAATCACTATTGGACCTGTTAGGGATTTTTCTTGCATGAACTATACTGCTTGATATGCTTATTTGAACCTTGTTACCTCTTGATTCTGACTCAGAGTTCAGAGGCAAGAAAAGCCTAATTGCTAAGGACTAAAACAATATC
>MU224795.1:1965910-1977441 GCA_018584345.1 Thuja plicata | reverse complement strand
TGAGTCTGAACTAGGTGTGGTAATTTCTTCCCTTTCACTGGAAGTAGGGGTAGCTGTAGGGGTGTCTAACACTCTTTCAGCAGCCTCCTCATAATCTGAGGTATTTCCTTCATGAGACTGATGAACACTATTCTTATCTCTTCTGACATATGACTCATCACCCCTTAGAGGAGTCTCATCCATAGTATTTTGATTTCTTTTTCTCCTCCAAGAGGAACCAACTCTTGAAGTTGATGGGAGCCCCTCCTTTAATACCCTTCCTGGGTTAGCCCTTGTCTTTGACCTAGTATTCATTCTGTAAGACATCCTTTTAAAGTCTAGCACTAATCTCAGAGATGTTTCTTTTGGGAGTCGCCACCCAATAAATGGGATGAATGAATAACTATCAAGGGTTACTGTAACAACTGCAACTGGAGTTTAGAAAAATTTGTCTGGAACCAGATTCTGGGATATTGTTAACAATAACAAATTCCCCAGCAGAGTCGCCACTTTGTTAGGGATTTTTCTTGCATGAACTATACTGCTTGATATGCTTATTTGAACCTTGTTACCTCTTGATTCTGACTCAGAGTTCAGAGGCAAGAAAAGCCTAATTGCAAAACACGAAATACAACCAACAGGACCATTTCCCACATATTCAATGGGAGGCCAGCTTTCCCAGTTTTTGCCGGGTAAATGACACGTTCGTTTACTACCATCTACTTACACCCACTTGGGATGCCAGATACCGCCTATCTACTGAGGCGATGAATTTAGTCCATAGTTACGGACACTACTATATTCAGTTCCAGTAACATACATACATTAGGGTCGTCGGCTTCTCCGAGAAACCCTACTTGTTGCCCAAGCATTGTGGGGACAAGATCATGCTACTGGAATATTTCAGACAAATAATGGAGTTGCATGCCTTCTTTGCCCTCAAGAAGGTCCCCAAAGTCCCATTTCCAATCACCTGTGGGAACTACACTTGCAGTCTGGTCGTTGTAAAGGAGGCGGATAATGAGCTAAAAAGTTATAACTTAGAAGAATTTTATCTGGCGCGAAAAATTTTTGATCCGCATGGCTGAATTACAATGACAATGCCTCGAGCTTTAGATCCCCATCGAATACACATGGAGGACTTCTGGGTAGATTTCCAAGATGATGTGGAGGTGTGGAGCAGGCACTATGTCAGAATGATAGCCAGAATGATGCAGAAGTTGAAGCTCCAGAAGTTCCCAGCGGACTTCTCAGACGCCGCCCCCACTGAAGATCCCCAGTATAAAGAAAAGGGGATCGATAAGAAGGCCCTTCCACCAGTAAATTGGGCTACCTAGGAAGGGCCCACTATTGAAGACTTCACTTGAGAGGTGGTTGAGAGAATCCATGCCTATTTCAAGAAGGTGTACCCCGAGAGTACTCGCTGAGCAGCCCAGCCGGCGCCAAAACTAACTCCACCACTGGTACCAAGGTTAACCCCCGGGGCAGGGACTTCTTTGCATGGGGCAGATAAAGGGAAAAGAATAGCTACAACCCCTTCTGTGCAAGAAGTCCCCATTGTAGAACAAATAAAACAATTGGTGGTAGCCTCCCAACAAATGAGGGAGCAGTTAATAACAAAGTTGGCTACCCCACCACTTATGAACGGGCCACTTCATCCTCCTTCCTCCCCATCATTGGCAGCCTTAATGGTCAAGGTGATGGGGGTGGATCCGCTAGAAGCAGCAGAAATAAGAGATGTGGGCCCCCCTCTTGTTACCCAGAGGAAGAAAAAGCTCAGCAAAAAGCCTAAGGCAGAACCAGCGCCGGAGGCATCCCTCCCCCAAGAAGTGGAGATTCTTTCTTCTAGTTCCCCGGAGCCAGAGAAAGAAACAGAGTCTACAGAGGTCCCGGCCAGTCCCCCTCCGGAAGAAGAATTTGATGTTTTTACAACCGATGAGTTCGGGAATTTACAGGGGCATGATACACAAGTAGAGATAGAAGTCCTAGGGACAGAAGAGGAGGCTCCCGAACAAAAAATGATAGAGGAACAGGAAAAGCAGACAGAGGAGCCAAGGTCGGAGATTACCTCCGGGGCTCAAATGATACAAGGTCTGGGGGTGGGCCAAAAAAAACAAAGTGAACAAGTGGCATCCGCTGGGGAAACTAGACCTTTGAGAATAACTATAAACCCAGCCGTCACGTTCCAAGGGCCACTCTCGAGAGCAATCTTCAGGCAGGTGATCACGGTGGCCCAAACTTTAAATCTTGGCCTGACACCTCCCCTACTACCAAAAGAGGTGCCGATGGAAGAAGAGCAGCAAGAGGAGCAGCTAGAAGAAGAAATCCCCAAGGAAGCCTACCAAGGTCTGGACCCAACGATGGACATACAGGACAAGGCTGAGGAGATGGAGGTTAAAGAGAATGTTTCTAAAAAAGAGACTGAGGTAGGGAGAGGAACGGATGAGGTCCACATTGAAGAGGAGCAACAGCCATAGGACACCGAAAAAGAATCGGGAGAACAAACTCTAGCAGGAAGGCCACCTCTCCCACCTTAGTGGCTGATAGAGAGAAAGAAAAGAAAGGCTCAGTCCACTCTAATGATTCCTCTCTCCTTGGCCGAAATGATGGCCCAAGCTCAGGCCTCGCCAAAGGCAAAGAAAGCCTGGACAGTTCACACTCTTCAAACTGGGCCGGGCGGAGAAACAGTTTTCATTGTCCCCCAGACGCCGATGAAGCAATCGCAAACCCTACAGATTACAATGTTGTAGAGGTATCCCTAGGCAAAAGGGGAAAGCAAAGTGAGGTAGACTTGCTAAAAGAGGCAGCAAGGGTAGTGGAAGCCCGATATGAGAAAGAGGCCCAGAGGCTCAAGGCTGAGAAAGCAAAAAATGCAAACCTTATGGGGTTGCTTACTGAGCTCGCCCGACCCATCAATGCCGCTCCTCCGGAGACCTCCACATTAGAAGAACTACTGTAGAGTGACATAGACTCCCTGCGGGTAATGAAAAAGAAGGCCCAAGCAGTGGACAAGTGGGTCACCCTACAGATAGGAAACACCCAGCATTTCCTGGTGTCCACCCTCCCAGATCTATACATGGCCTGGCATGTCATTCATCAGGCAGAAGCGCTTATTGAGCAGTGGGAGAGTGACACCAAAAATTACCAAGCGTGGAAGGTGGAACTCGAAGAGCTCCTCACCTTGGGAGAAGATATAGTTTCTGAATCTGAAATTCTGGGTGAGGAATAATTTGATTCTGTAAGAACCCAGCACTCCAGACTTGACCTCACATTGGAGGTAACCAAGCAACTGGTAGGGTCCTTACAAGCAAAGGTAAATACCATGAAATATTCTTCTAATTTATACAAGTCTTTTTTAATAAAGGCTTCCGGGGCTGATCCCCTTAGCACAGATACATATACCCCCAAAGATTCAATTTTGGGAAGTTTTGATGAGATAATAAAATCTTGGTATCAATCCCCGGAGGGGATAGATGGGGCCCAGATGGTGAAATTAACCAGCCTGATACTTAAGGTTCATGACACTGCGAGGATGGCAGACAAATTTAAAGAAAATGTCCCAGACCTGGGGGAACAAGTTGAAGTGGCCAAGCACAGAAGGGCCAGCCTAAAAGATATAGATGAAGATGGCATTTCCTACCTCCTCCAGGCCTTCAACGAAAAATAACAACCTTGAGCTTTCTCTGGAGGCTGGGGAAAACTCACATTGAGTATTCTTTATTCTTTTGGGGATGTAAGTCCCCGAATCCCAGAGTCCCAGATCTAAGATTTTGTATTCTTTCAAAGTGATCTGTGTCCCGGTCCCCAAGGCCGACCGGTCACTTTCAAAAGTGGTTAATAAAGGTTGTCAGAAGGTAGTTGGCCACATCAAGGGGGCGTCGGCTTGGCAGTTGGTTTTCTGACAGGGTGGTCTTCTCGAGGTGTTTCTCAATGGTACAGTTGGCACATTGGAGATAGGGCACCACATTTCCCATTTATGAGGCATGTAGCCTCGATTCCCGAGGGACCTACTTTCTTCTTTCTCCTTTCTAGCTCTGTTCTCAAGACCAATTTTTCTGATGTATATTCTTATCTTATTCTCCTGACATGGCAGACCTATTCTGTCTCTAGGTCTTTTGTAGGGTGGCACTGGTAGTACCGGCCCCCGGATATTGTATTTTATTAGAGCATGATGTAAATAGGGTTAGGGTTAGAAAAGAGTTGTATAAATAAGTAGACTGGCCCATTTCCAAGGGTCGACAAAATTGATGATTTTGTTGTCTATAGAAATAGCAAAGTGATTTCTCTTTTCCAATTTGCAGAGCTTAATGCTCCATTGTTTTGTTCTCAATAGTTAGATGCTCCCCTGGAGCCACCATTGTATCATGCACCAGTGTTGGCTGGAAGGAATATTAATAAAGAAGGAAGAATTCTCAACAATGATGTTGTTGGCATTCCTGCTTCTAAGTTAATGGTATTTCATGTTTTGATGTTCTTTATGTCTTCTACTCTGATATGTTAAATTAGATTAATGATCTCTTTATTCCCGCTACTGATATAATGCTAACTGATGGTTATGTATTCCTTCAGTATTTAGTGTAGTCTATCAGAGTATTATCAATGTTCCAAACATTTCAGCATGACTATAGTTAGATGAAATACTTCTAACCTTGCAGTATCTTTTTTCGCTTTATTTGCTAAGTGAAGAATGCTAGGGGAAACCTTACTTTATCGAATCTCCAGAGAAATGAGTTGAATAAACCAGCTATCCCCCTTGAAAATAGTCAAACCAAGCCCTGCACCATCATGACCCGACACCCAGATGCTTGAAGGCCCAGGGAATATAATCTTCCCGGATAACCTTTGCAGGCAGAGTTGGCCAGTATCCCCAGAACCCGGTGACAACTTATGACTATTGGCGGACCCGGTCAGCAAAACCCTGTCAACACTACCTATGTGAACTATATATCCATACCATCTCCTACATCTAGCTCTACACCGTCATTCAACCATACAAGTTCACAAGAAATTTCCATATCTTCATATGTGTACTACCCTAACTTCCCATCATCTGTGCCTATAGATCCTCCATCTCCAATATGTAAGTCTCCAAGGAGTTTCACAAGGAAGACAGCACAAAATCCATCTCTTATAGTTGATGAGTCATGTTATATCAATCCCCCATGGGAAAACACTAGTGATGAAGCCCTTCCACCCCTCACACCCAAAATTCCTTTTCTATCTTCCACACCTATTATTTCCCTTCTGAATCCCATACTTATTGATCCTCTTCCACCCCTCACACCCGACATTCCTTTTCTATCTCCCATCCCTATTATTTCCCTTCTGAATCTCATACTTTTTGAACCCCTTCCATCTCCTAGCACTATTGAATTCTCCTCATCTATTGCATTCATCCAATCTTCATCCCCATCTTCTCCTCCTGACACTATCCACACCCCATCCCACGAACCTCATGCCTCTACCCTTCTTCCCACCATTACGGAATACACCATCCCTACATACAACCCATTTTCAAAATCTCACATCCATCCATACACCCCATTTGCAGAATCGCCCATTCTTCCATCCCCTCCATCTAAAGAATCCTTCCATACATCTCTCATCACACCATAACCATCAATCTAATCATGTCACAACCTTGTCCAAAAGCATGTTAAAGTATCCATTGACTTGAATGAATATTGTATCATTCCATCCACTCCATATTTAGATCCTAACATCCCACTCCTTCCATTACATGATCCATCCATTCCACTTCTTGGTCCATTTCCCTCCACTCCTCCATCTCAAGATCCTCCCATTCCATCTCCTCCAACACAAAATCCATTTCCCCATCTGAGTCAAGATCCAAGCATCTCATCCCCTCCCCTTCATCCTCCTTTATTGCCTCCAATCCAAAATTTCCCACCATCATCACTCTATCCCCTTGGTCCACTTACATTCATCCATGGTGGTCCACTTAAAATAGAAGAAATCAATTACATCTCCACCATTTACCATCCACCTGATAATGGACACGCATCTTGTTCCCTACAAGAGAAGTACCCTATCATGGCTCAAATGCTAAAAAAATGGAAATATCAAGGCAAACAATTAGGGCTAAATGAGAAAGGTATACTGGAGCCCATCTCTATTAAAAGACATCCACGATTTTGTGGTATTGGTTACGCACCTAGAGGTCCTTCATCTGAAATTGTTGGCACAACTAAAGAAAAATTCAATAGTGCTTTCAAATCCTCCATCACATCTTTCTATCATCCCTCTAATGCATATAATGTCATCCCCCCTCCTCCATCCTTGCAACCCAAGACAACCTACCATATTCCTCCTTCATCCTCTCAATCCATTTTGGGCCCCTATATCCCAAAATCCCATCCCACATCTTATCCCACTCATTCCTTCATCCCTCAATCTCATATAAAAAAATCAAACCACTTACATTCCCAATCAAGATCAACAAAGGCACATAACTATGTGCTCCATCCACCTTCCTACCTCCACCATTCCATCCATATTTCCTCCATCTCATGCAAGTTCTCATATTTCTTCCAATGCTACTCACTATAATTTGGATGCCAAATCACCAATGCATAAAGCTACATATCCACAAAAAGCTAAAGATTGACATGTCCACTCTAAACTTCATGTTCAAGAAAAAGAAAATCCAATCAAAGAATGCACTACATCCTATAGGCCACAAAATCCCACCAAAGTAAAATAAAAAACTATGTGGGTCCCAAAACAAAAAGATGACATGCATCTAAAAGAAAAATCCATTGTGGCATCTGAAGTTACTAATCCTCTAGCTGAGCATTCCTCTCCTCCATCTTCAAAATCCATTTTGGGTCCTTATGTCCCACACCTTCCTACCATCTTGTTTCCTCCATCATATCAATAGGTACCATTCACTTCACATCCACTCTTCCTGTTAGGAATAAGGTGTCTCAACCTTGTATATTTCCTTACATTTGATATTTTCCAAATTTTGGCACTTTGGACAATGTGTAAG
This sequence comes from Thuja plicata, assembly GCA_018584345.1. NCBI lineage: Eukaryota > Viridiplantae > Streptophyta > Pinopsida > Cupressales > Cupressaceae > Thuja > Thuja plicata. The sequence continues at coordinate 1,970,450 of MU224795.1, read as the reverse complement.
GTAATCATAACTGAAACGGTTATGACAGTCATTAATATTTGTAAGAGATAATTATGGAAGATTTGATGATGGGTGAAGACATGCAAGACATGTGGCAACTGATCATGTTGAGTACTGTACACTCTTCTACAACCGTGGGGAAAAAAATTTTGGGTTCCTATTTTCTCGGAGAATGGTAAAACCCTAATATGGTTGTCTTTGGAAGTTGCCCTAAAAAGGGAAGTGCATGATATAAGTGTTTTTTAGCGTTGTGAATCTATGTGAGAAGTTAGTGTATTGTTGGAACATTTTTATGTTGCCAAATTTGTCTTCAAGTTTTGATTATCTCCTGAAAGAACTTGCATTGCAAGTGTATTGTAAACAGTAATAGTTTTGATTAATACATTGTGCAGGTTTTGGAGTGCTGAGGTTTTTTACCAAAAGGTTTTCCCCAGGGTAAATTATTGTGTCATTCTAATTTTTCTATGTATGCATGTTGTTGTATTATCATTCTGTAATTGATAAGGGTTAAATATGAATTTGCATGATCCTCTTCTCGAGAGTTTAGCGTAGGGAAAAATTTTCTACACACTTAGTTTCCTTTCACTTCCCACGTCCCTCACAACATGTGCTAATGTTGATCCTGACAACATCCCCTATCCCACTCACTTTCCATCATTTTATTTGAATACTTCCAACTATCATATCCCCTATCCTACCTATCTCCCCCCACATAACTATCTCATACTTGCATTTTCCTAAGTCACTCTCCCACATAAAGTTGTACCAACATATTGTGATCAGCACCAAAAGCAAAAGCAGAAAGCAGAAAAACAAAAAAAAAAAGCAAAAACAACAAAGGAAGCAAAAAAAGAAAAAAAGAAAGAGAAAGATAAATCAATTCGTCCACTAGTGAAAACTTGGCAAACAAGCACCTTAGACAAGTACCATGATGAAAACCTGGTAAAAAGGTGTCATGCATAGTTCCTCCATCCAGTTTCTCTCTACACTTAGGGGCACAATCCTTCTGGCCACCATCCATATCCTATCTTGTCCTTTTCACTTCCTCCATCCTCCTCTGGAACTTGATGATAAATATACAAGCCACCCTATCTACATGATTTTCAACATCTCTTGACATCCATCTCCCATCTCATATCTTTATCCACCTATCCTTTTATCCACCCATCCTTCCTTCCATCTATCCTTCTGCACTATCTTCCTCCCTTATCCACCCTTCATCCTATCTTCCATTCACCTCCATCATCCTCTTGTTATCCTCTCTTCCATCCTATCGTATCCCCTCCTAATGCTTCCTCACATGTATGACCTATCCTAAGTGGGGGCATTTTGTTCCTTGGTGAAGTATTCCTTGGAGACCTTCTTGTATCCACCTGTCATTTCCCAATCCTCCTCTCCTATCCACAATCCTTCATCTATCCATCCATTCCTCTACTAAAATCCTTCCATCTAGTGCTTCCATCTCTGCATTCCCCAGTGTCTCCTCCATCTTCCAATTCCTCCTTTCATATATCCCAACAATTATTTCTTCCCTTGTCATTGGTATCTAGCTCTAGGCTATCCTCATGCACCCAGTGCCACCCATTCCAATCCTAATTCTCCTTGTGACCTACCATCGCATGCAAATCCTATCCACATCTTGCAGCTATCCAAAGTCACACAACAATCAGCCCATCCAAGCTCACCCTTATCCTTAATGCAATATTTGATCACAATCCACTCATCATCATTGGGATTCATCCTTCCCAATCCTTGTGTTTTCTTTGGGATTACCTCATTCCCACATCTAGAGCACCTCATCTGTTATTCCTTTATCTAGAACTTTTGGCTCAATCGGGGCAACATCATGCATATCTGCCTCATCTCATCCATTCTCCCTGAGCTTTGGTCCTGTAAATATATTGTCTGTGTTAGTCCAGTCTTGAGCCCAGTCTCGCTTGTACATATTTCACATCCTTGGTCCAATGAGAATCCTTCCATACATCCCCCATCACACCATCACCATCAATCCAATCATGTCACAACCTTGTCCAAAAGCATGTTGAATTATACATTGACTTGAATGAAGATTGTATCATTCCATCAACTCCATATTCAGATCCTAAAATCCCACTCCTTCCATTACATGATCCATCCATTCCACTTCCTAATCCATTTCCCTCCACTCCTCCATCTCAAGATCCTCCCATTCCATCTCCTCCAACTCAAAATCCATTTCCCCATCTGAGTCAAGATCCAAGCATCTCACCCCCTCCCCTTCATCCTCCTTCACCCTATATCTAATCTGCTTAAGTTGGGAGTTGGCACAATCGAGAGAAAATAGGGGTGCCTACCTTGTTTCATCTCATCTATAATGTTAAAAAAATGGAAATATCACGGTAAAGGCTTAGGCCTAAATGAGCAAGGTATACTAGAGCCCATCTCGGTTAAAAGACATCCATGATTTTGTGGTATTGGTTACACACCTAGAGGTCCTTCATCCAAAAATTTTGGTACAACTAAAGCAAAGTTCAAGAGTGCTTTCAAACCCTCCATTACATCTTCCTATCATCCCTCTAAATAATATAATGCCATCCCCCTCCTCCATCCTTGCAACCCAAGACAACCTACCATATTCCTCCTTCATCCTCTCAATCCATTTTGGGCCCCTATGTCCCAAAATCTCATCCCACTCCTTCTTTCATACATCAATCCCATATAAAAAATCCCACTACTTACATTCCCCATCAGGATCAACAAAGGCACATACCCATGCACCCCATCCACCATCCTTCCTCCACCAATCCATCCATATTTCCTCCATCTCATGCAAGTTATCATATCTCTTCCAATGCTACTCACTACAATTTGGATGCCACATCACCAATGCATAAAGAAAAATATCCACAAAAAGCTAAAGATTGTCGTGTCCCCTCTAAATGACATGTTCAAGAAAAGGAAAAACCAATCAAAGCATGCACTGCATTTCAAAGGCCACAAAGGCCCACCAAAGAAAAATAAAAAAAACTATGTGGATCCCAAAGAAAAAATATGACGTGTATCTATAATAAAAATCCATTATGGCATCCAAGGTTACTAAACCTCTAGTTGAGCATTCCTCTCCTCCATCTTCAACATCTATTTTGGGTCCCTATGTCCCACAACTTCCTACCATGATTCCTACATCACATCCACAACTACCATCCACTTCACATTCACTCTTCCCACATCCCTCACAACATGTGCCAATGTTGATCCTTACAGCATCCCCCTACCCCACTCACTTTCCATAATTTTATCTGAATACTTCCAACTATCATATCCCTTATCCCACATATCCCCCCCACATAACCATCTTATGCCTGCATTTTCATAAGTCACTCATCCCACATAAAGTTGTACCAACATATTGTGATCAACACCAAAAGAAGCAACTCAAAGAAAAAGAAGAAAAACAAAGCAAAAGCAAAAAAACAAAGCAAAAAAAGAAACAAAAAAAAAGAAGCAAAAAAAAAGAAAGAAAGAAAAATAAATTCGTCCACTGGTGAAAACTTTCCAAAAAATCACCTTGGACAAGTACCATGATGAAAGCCTAGTAAACAGGCATCATGCGTAGTTCCTCCATCTAGGTGCTCTCTGCACTTGGGGGCACATTCCTTCTGGCCACCATCCATCTACCATCCATATCCTGTCTTGTCCTTTTCACTTCCTCCATCCTCCTCTAGATCTTGATGATAAATATATAGGCCACCATATCTACATGTTTTTGGACATCTCTAGACATTCATCTCCCATCTCCCTTCTTTATCCACCCATCCTTCCTTCCATATATCCCCCTCCTATTGCTTCCTCTCATGCATGACCTATCCTAAGTGGGGGTATTTTGTTCCTTGGTGATGTAGTCCTTGGAGACTTTCTCATATCCACCTATCATTTCCCAATCCTCCTCTCCTATCCACAATCCTTCAGTTATCCATCCATTCCTCTACTAAAATCCTTCCATCTAGTGCTTCCATCTCTGCATTCCCCAGCATCTCCTCTATATTCCAATTCCTCCTTTCCTATATCCTATCACTTGTTTCTTCCCTTGTCATTGGTATCTAGCTCTAGGCTATCCTCATGCACCCATTTCCACCCATTAAAATCCTAATTCTCCTCGTGACCTACCATCGCATGCAAATCCTATCCACATCCTCCAGCTATCCAAAGTCAAGCATCATCATTGGGATGCATCCTTCCCAATCCTTGTGTTTGCTTTGGGATTACATCGTTCCCACATCTAGAGCACCTCATCTGTTATTCCTTTATCTTGGCCTTTTGGCTAAACCAAGCGTGCTAGAATGTGAGCTATGAAAATTACAAGGGAGCATAATAATAAATCAAAACACTCAACAACTAATAATCTAAACTAAATACATGCTAAGACATAAAATGAAAACTTGAAATAAGCTAAATGAAGAAAGTGCAAACCTCCTACAAGCTCATTCAAACTCCATTTTTTTCATTGGATTTGTCCATTTGTTGTGGATGTGTGCTCATGGATGTGCTTCAAGCTTCAAGC
>MU224795.1:1891028-1956087 GCA_018584345.1 Thuja plicata | reverse complement strand
GCAGCAAGAACCACAGCTATGAAAATAATGAGGGCTGGTTATTACTGGCCTACCCTATTTAATGATGCTCATAGGCATGTAAGGAAATGTGCTCAATGTGCTTTCTTTTCAGGCAAACAAAGGTTAGTTGCACTTCCTCTACATCCCATTCAGGTTGATCAGCCATTCACTCAATGGGGGTTAGATTTCATTGGCCCCATTAACCCACCCTCCAGTGTTGGACATAAGTGGATTTTAGCTGCCACAGATTACTTTACAAGGTGGACAGAGGCTGTGGCTTTGAAAGATGCAACAGAGCCTTCAGTGGTAGAATTCCTTGAAGAAATTGCAACGAGGTTTGGTGCTCCTTCCACTATTATATCAGATAATGCTAAATCCTTTATAGGTGCAGGTATTTGCTCTTGGGCAATAGATCATAATGTTTAATTGAGTACCTCATCTAACTACTATCCTCAAGGCAATGGCCTGGCTGAGTCTTCCAATAAAAATCTGATTAAGATCATGAAGAGAACTGTGGGTGACAACCAGAGAACATGGCACAAAAAATTGAGGAATGCCTTATGGGCTGATAGGATCACACCTAAGAGATCCATTGGAAACTCGCCATTCATGCTGGTCTATGGTAGGGAAGCTAGGTTCCCTATCTCTCTTGAGTTCCCAGCCTTGGAACTAGCTCATCAGTTGGAAGTTACAGAAGATGATGCCATTCAGTAAGGATGGCAGAGCTGATGGAGCTTGAAGAGAAAAGAAATTAGGCCCTTAGCACATTGGACCTTCATCAGCAGCAGATTAAAAGGTCATTTGATAGAAAGGCTACTCCCAGGGTATTCACTGAAGGTTACTTAGTCCTTAAATGGGACTCTGACAGAGCTAAACCTGGGCGACATACAAAGTTTGATGCCTTGTGGAGTGGCCCTTATATTATTAACAGCTGCAGGCCATCCAATGCTTTCCAATTATCAAAGCCTGATGGTGAGGTCCTACCCATCCCTGTCAATGGCTTTCATCTTAAGCCTTGTTTCTAGGTTTTTCTGAAGGGTTCCTTTTTCTGTGAATATTTGTAAATATCTGTGAATACTGTTGTTTTCTCCCTGCTTTCTGTTCGAATAAGTGCTCGGGCACAAGCAACTCTGGTTGCAGAGGTTTTTTGTTTTTTGCAGAGAGGGTTTCAGAGTAAAGTTTCGGCTGCGGGCCTCCCTCTATCTTCTCCATGCCCAATGGATTTCTCAGGCATCTAGTCTAATGTCTAGCAGGCTGACATCCCGCAAAGGTCACCAAAAATGTTGACCAAATTTCCTCATTTTTGCAATTTGTCCTCTTCCCTATATTTCCCGCCAAATGGCCAAGCCTCCCTTTTTTCAAAAAATCAACCAATGACTTTTCGCGCAATCACATTTGAAATTTTTCCAAGGTTTCAAGTTGCGCGACTGCGCGATGAGCTGCCAATCGCGCTCATCGCTCAGTCGCTGCCTTTTCCTGCATCGGCCCCTTTTTCCCCCTGACTGCACGACAAGTCGAAAAGTAGTGTCATCGCGTAATCGCGATTAATTCGTGATAAAGGCTTTAGGTTTCCTGACTGCGTGACGAGTTGGAAGCAGAGTCGTCGCCCAGTTGCCAGGAAAAAGGCGAGCAGAGGAAACAGAGCGCGGCTGTGCGACCGAGCAGAAGAGGTAGTGTCGCGCAGTCGCCGAGCAGAGGACCAAAAAAGATAGTGGAGCGCGAGTGCGCAATGAGAAAGAAATGGGCTCGGTCGCTCACTCTCTCAACAATGTATGAAGGGGCAAGATAGGTTGCCCGACTGCGTGATGAGTTGGAAGCAGAGTCGTTGCTCAGTCGCCGAACAGGAAGGATAAACAAAATATTGAGCGCGACTGAGCGATTAACAAAAGTAAAATTAACTCATCGCGCACTCGCTGTTAAATTAAAAGATAGAGTCATTTCTGGGCGGCTGTGCGACCGAGTAAGAAAGGATGTTGTCGCGCACCCGCCAAGGAATAAAGATAAATCAAAGGCAACTCACGACTGCGCGACTGTTGAGAAGATAAGCTCGTCGCCTGCTCACCCAGAAAATGAAGTAATGGAAGGATTGCTCGCGAGTGCGCGATCACGGAAAAAATGATGGATAAGAGCTCGTCGCGCACTCGCGCATAAAACAGAAACAGACTTTCAGAGGCTGCGAGTAAGCGACAAAGGCAGAGATATTTTGTTCCTTTCGCAGGGATTTCCGGGGGAAGATCAGTTTTTCTTAAGGACAGAGGATGAGATTTTTTTCTCATCTCCAAGAATCAGATATTTTATACATAAAGGATCAGAGCTTTTAGTTGACAGGTCACTCGAATGTACAGAGCAGTTATTGAATTCCAAGGACTTTTGAGGCTCTTCTAGAGTGACATGGCCGCTTCTGCAGATGAACATTTATGATGATATTTTTGTGAGATGAATTTCAGGGGCTAGGTGGTGGCTAAACAGGAGAAAAGATCTGATCGTGAAGTTATTGCAGAGGGTTTTGCAGTTGGCTAAAATAGTATAAGTATGAGTCGAGGCTCATCTTGTAAGGGGTTGGAAGATTTTGATATTTGTAGTGTTTTACTCCTGTATCTTTTCTTGCATCCATCTACTTCTCTTTTGGTTCTATGACAGCTTGCTGTTATTGTAATTACCGTGTGCCTCATTTTTGTGTAATTCATGTTTATCCTCTTCTGCAATCAATAATTGAGTAGATGTTTTACCCTTTATTGATCAAGCTGGTTCTGGTTCATGGTGTGTTGTGTCTATTTCTACTTAGATTACTGTATTGAGAAGTTTTCTCTTCCCTTGTAGTGATTTTTGTTTCTGACCTTCACATGTTTGCTAAGAATTATGTGGTAGAAGTTGTATCAGTTGAGTTACATGAATGTGTATTGCAGTTCCAAGGCAGAAGAAAGTAGGCCCTATCTTGGTGTATCACCCTTTCCCTTTCAAGTATTTGGTTTTCTGCATCTCCTTCTCCCTTTTCCTTGCAAGAGATAGTTTTAAGTGCATCCTGATAGCAGAGGAAGCCGGCCTTATCCAGAGATTCAATCTCGTAGTTCAAGTCCCACAGCTTGGAGGTTGATTTCATGTTTCACTAGGTTGCTGTTAGAGAAGCTTTCAACAAGGGTGCAAACCTATGTGACAACAGGCTCCACAGAGCTTGAATCCTTCAATGGATACCAATTGATATCCTTGATGAATTGAGTGCTTGAAAGTGCTTGAATGCTTGGGTGCTTGAGAGTAGATAAATTCTTTAATATATATTTATCTTGCTTCAAATATTTCTTCTTAGCTTGTCCTTCAGACTTAGATTTCACTTCTTGAGTCTTTTTGTCTTAGAGAAAATGAGAGAAGAAGGCTTCCCTATATATGAATATAGGGCACAATATTCTAGAGAGGCATACATAGGAGAATTAAATTCCAATTAGACCTATATCCCTAAAAGTGGATAGGTATATTAAATATAATTTCAATATTTGTTTCTCTGAAGACAAAAATAGCTGACCCAGAAGTGGGAATTAAATCTTTCAGAAGCCCGACATCCAAAAACCTCAAAATCATGAAATCCAGACCTTGGGTCAGAATCGAGGTCAACTTTGACCTAGGTCAGGGTTGAGATCAACCTTGACCTAGCTCAAGGTCGAGGTCAACCTTGACTCAGAAAGTCTTATTTTGAACCTGAGGTCAAAATCTTAGTTTACAATTTAGGATGCCAGAAATAGGCCAGAGAAAAGTGGGAAATGGGGCAGAACAAGGGGAAAGCCAGATCCAAGTCAAATACCCATTCAAGGTACTTTACATGACCCCAAAACACTTACTCAAAAGGATAAACTAGTCTACAATGGAAGTTCTTCCATTTAAATAGACTATACATTTAGTCCTCATTTTAGCAAGAGTATGGACTTGATGCAAACTCTTGGTAAAAGAGATCATGAAGAAAAGCTAATCTTATTGAAATCAAAAGGGATAAAGAAATCCTCAAGCCCCTAGGGACTTAAGTCTTTATCAACCCTAAGATCATGATAAGAGAGATATCACCAGTTAAAGAGAAAAAGAGAGAGGGTATGGTTACCTTGCCCAATGAGAACTTATGTCCCATTGTGAACCACACAAGGAAATAGTGCAACTAGAAAGACAGAGTCAACCCGCCTAGTGAATGTGGCTACTCACTAGTCAACCCATTAGGGAGATCCAGTCTTAAGGACACCTTCTCACCTTAAGGGATCAAAACATTGTAAATTGAAACTGGAGGGATCAAGAGATCCTATAAGGTAAAAATCCATGCTTTAAGGATTAGTCTTTAATCAATAAAGGGAAAAAAATTAAGTTTGAAAATATTTTGAAAGTTAGTGAAAACAAGTGAGTAGAGCGTATTTCCCCATGTTAAAGTCATTGATACCACTTTAATAGGATAAATGGCTTTAACATAAACATAAACAACTCTACTGATTATGTTTCCACTATGAGATGACCCCAAACAAAGAAAAATCAAGGGAAATATCACATAAACATACAAAGAACACATAAGGGATCTACCTACTATGGGGTTGGTATGATCATAAGAAAATATGTATATATAGATATGATATTATTGCAAATAAATTGACATCATTCCCCAAAGAAAGTAGAGCTACAATCACAATGGAGGAAAGAAAACTCAAGAGTTACGAAGAAGAGTCTTTTCGGACCACAACATGGAGACCAAAAGGAATTAGTGCTACCATGTCACAAATCCAAGCAGACTACACAAGGAAAACATTTACGAACAATAGCACAAGTACAACATAACATGAAAACAACATATAGAAGAGTAAAGATACATATAGAGGAATTGTACAATAGGCTTGATTCCTTTATCACCTTGCACCAACAAAGTAACAAGGGTCATATAAAATAATATAACAAGAATTTATCAAACATACTATGGGAGAAGCACAATACAACAGGCAAACACAAAAATAGCTACAATGAAGGACAATCCAATCATGCCCATCACCTACTCTCCCTATCTTGGTTTATATCATTTAGGGAAGGTGGGAAACTCACCAGAGGGACTATATCCAATATAGTAGGAATAATAGCCAATTCCAAACAAGGATCCTCTTGAGAATTGTGATGTTTGATACTAGGTGTAATTATCAATTGAGTTGAAAGCATAAGAGGTAAATTAGTATTAAGGTCGATGGTCTCATATTCATCACTAGGATCAATAGGATCATCAATAGTATCCTCCTCATCAAGATTAATTAAAAAGGATCTAAGATGTGAATATATTCATCATAATCATTCATCTTAACATCATTATGAACATTAACTTCCTCCAACACATCAGGCATAGGTTGATCGAAAGAAGGTAAATAATTTAGAAGAACGGAGGCACAAGCCCTAGCATTAGCCCTACGCTTCTTACAAAGTTCATTAGTAGATTTATTATGTTTTTCTTTTTTTGACACTTGTTGGGAACTAGGAGGAGTGACAACTGGTTCCTTCACAGGTTCTATAGGAGGATTGGCAGGATTCATAGTAGGCTGAGAAGCGACACTGGGAGGTTGAGTAATAGAGCTAGCACTAATGGGTAAAGGAGGTATAGAAGGAGTGGGAAAAAGTCCACCATTAAGATCTATCTGAGGCATGCTTAATTTGACAATCTTGCAATGTTTATAGGCTTGATATGAATGAAAAAGGTTATCAGGGCGAGGAGGACATGAATTAGGTAATGAAGGCCAAACGAAATAAAGAGTATCACAATCTCTAGGCCTAGAAGGTTGATACAAACTATGATTAATCATTTTCACTTCTCTATTATGAATGAACTTAATACACTTATGATAGGAGAAGCAACAACATGCATGGAAGTTAACCAACGCAAACCAAATTTGACTTGAAACTGATCAAAAGTAGGAACAATAATGAAGGTAGTCTCTACAACTTTACCACAAAGTTCAAAAGGAAAGCTAATAGAACAAAGTGAAGGACGGAGAAACCCATTACAAGTTTGGATCCATGCATCAGATGTATCATAACAATCACATTGTAGGTTTTTCATAAAAAGGTTTTCCTCAGTAATGTCATTTCTTAAAGATATGGGATCAACAAGACAACCACGCGTAGGTATCTTAGCAATCCTAGCATAAATATAAAGGGGACCATCGGATGCCTTAATAGTCTCAGAATCATCAAAGGTGATTGAGAGTTCCCTAGGTTGTTTATCCTGAGGTTTAGGTGGAACTTGAAGTTTAAGTGGAGGTGAAGGACCTTGAACAGTAGGTTGAGATAAAATATCACTCTCCACATGATTAATAATGTAATTGAGATCATTCATCTTTGAATCGTAAACAATATCCACAGAAGATGGTTGAACTAAGGTATTAGTATCATGTGTAGGTAAAGGATTTGTATAGATTTGAAGGTTTTGATTAGGAGGAGAGACATATTTGTTCCCACTACCATCAAAATTATCAACGGATAAAGCATTAAAATCGATTAAGTCTTGAACCTTATGCTTTAGAGAATAACATTTTTCAGTATCATGGCCATTCTGTCGATGTATTGACAAAAAGATTTAGGATCAAAGGATTTTGATGCCATCGTAGTAGGGAGAAGAGGTCGAATAGGAGGCAAGGTAATCATAATAGCACTTAACAACCTACTCATAATACAATGTAAAGATTCATAGAGAGGAGTAAACCTATGATTCATACAGAAAGCAGTGGATGCAAAAGTGGCATTATTGGATGCAAAAACAACTTGATCAGCAACTGCATTCGTCTATTTTTTTATCTTGACATAGTTGTTAGGTTTCTAAAACTTATTAGGATTAGGAGCGGCATCACTCTTATCAATTGGAATAGGAGCCATTGGAGTGTTTCTCTCAAATTGACTCACTTGTAATTGATAATGATGAAGCACTACATAAAGTTGTTGAAAAGAGTTAAATTCAGTAAGAAAAATCTTATCTCTAATATCCTTTTGTAAATTTAAAATAAACATATGTTGAATATCAATATTAGGAACATGATAAGAAATTTGAGCATGCAAATGCTTAAATCTACCAATAAAATTAGTCATTTATTCCTTACTGTTTTGTTTACAATGCATTAAATCAATTAAGGAAACTTGCGGACCAATGTTATTTTGAAATTGTTGGATAAAGGTATTAGCAAGTCTAGGAAAAGAATCAATAGAATAAGGAGGTAAAGAACAATACCATTGCAAGGCCTTATCACAAAAATTTCTAGTAAATAACTTAGCTAAAATCGTATGGTAATGAGCATAATCACTACAAAGGATTTGAAATGTTTTAACATGAGTAACAAGATCTCCCTTACCATTTTAATTCTCAAGACAAGGCATATTGGCTTGCTGAGGGATAGTGGAATGAATAATGTCTAAGGATAAAGGACTACCCATGTCACATTTAGGAATGCTAAACTTGGATTGGGTTAAGGATGAAAGTTTTTGTTGTAAAGAAGACACAGTTTGAGCCAAACTAATGATTGTGGAATCATTAGAAGAAATAGGTGGCATAGAAACATTAGGAACAATAGGAAAAGTGTAGGAAGTAGAAGGAATGGAAGACACAACTAGTGGAACACTTGGAACCATAGTTGGAAGAGGATTGGAATAGGTAAAAGGAACACTATGGTAAGAAGGCTATGAGGTAGGTAGAGACACTGGTGGAACACTCACAGGAATAGATGAAATTGGAAGAGATGTAGTAATTAAAGGAGGAGTCCAAATAGGAATGATAGATAAAGGAATGGAAGAAGGTTCCCCACTAGTGACAAGAGGAGTGAATCCTAGATCTTAAGCCTCTTGAGCTAAAGGTTTAACATTCAAATGCACAAGATGAGTGATACCACACAAGAGATTAACACCTTGATCACTATCATGAAGGACTTTCTTAAGAGGCTCTATAGCTTGGATGGAATCTTGAATATGGTTTTCTTGAATAAGCCAATTTCCCATTTTATCAAGTTCGGTTGAAAGTTTTTGGACTTGTTCAGGAGGAACTCTTAAAGCATCATCCTCATCATGAGATGAGTGAGAAGATTTATGCTCCATAGAAGGATTGGAATTCTGAGTGGTCAAATTTTCATCTAGGATACTAAGGAAAGGATAGGAGGCCTTAGTATCAAAGGAACCCATAAGTCTACAGCTTTTTCTAATCAGGATACTATAAGTAGGACAAGAAGTAGTAAAGCTCAAGCACCAATGCAGTGCAAATGAACTAATTTAGTAAACACAAGATTTTGATTTTTAATTTTTGAAATGTAAATGCAATAGCATAAAAGAAAGCTAATCTAATATGCATGCAACATCTAACATAAAAATGTAAATCTAACACCAAAAATAAAGATTTTTCTATCGTGGGTTCACCAAAATGTAAGATATAAAAATGATGATTTTGTTAATGTTGATATGTATATATATAATGTGAAAATGAATGATTATAAATTTAATGTGTGTTGTAGGAATAGTGAAGGAGGTAAGATTGTCCTCTTCATCCCAAATTTCATAAAGGGAAGATCCAAATTGATTAACCCCAAAGAAAGGATCAATGCATAAATGAATCAACCTATTAAGGATAGGGATAAAGAGAAAAACCTTATCTTCCATTTTATAGAAGAGAATGTGTGATAGATTTAGAAAAATTAAAACTTTAATTGAAATTAATTGAAGACAAGTACTAACCTCAAAATGTTACATATCTTAAGAATGTTGTTTTTGGGTGTCTACATTGATTTTCTGGAAAATCTGCAACTGAATCTCGAACAGAAATGTAGAGATGAAGAAAACCCAGAAATCTTTTCCAAATCTGACTCAGTTCTGATTTTGACCCAAAAATGAATGTCACCTTTGACCTAGAATTTCCGATTCTGACCCGGAACAAAATGTCGATTCTGACCCAGAAATGAATGTCACCATTGACCCAAAATTTTTGATTCTAACCCAAAACAAAATGTTGATTCTGACCCAAAATGTCTAACAAAAAATATGTTTCTAGATCCCGATAGTTTGCCGAAAAGGGTATCCGAATCTGCACTCCAATTCGATGTTTCGAACTTGTCCCTGCAAGAAAAATGAATTATTTTTTTGGGGGGAGGGGTTTTCCTTGGTCAAACCCCAATTTTGGAATTAACCTCAAAGTATAATTGAAATTTCATAAGTAAACAAAGTAAATGAACAAATTCACCTTGCTTGTATAGAAACCCTTGTAGTGGATTCAAATCTGTGGATCCACAAGTATGTATGCACAAAATGGATGTAGAATGTAGAATTTTGGATGTAGGATGTCTCAAATCAATTTATTTTAGATCTTCAACACCAATATTGAATGGATCTTGTAATAGGAAGAGGCTCGGAGCAATGTGGATGGAGAAATCTTCAACAAGAGGGCTCCATAGAGCTTGAATCCTTCAATGGCTACCAATGGATCTCCTTGATGAATTGAGTGCTTGAAAGTTCTTGAATGCTTGGGTTCTTGAGAGTAGATAGATGCTTTAATATATATTTTTATTGCTTCTTAGCTTGTCCTTCACACTTAGATTTCACTTCTTGAGTCTTTTTGTCTTAGAGAAAATGAGAGAAGAAGACTTCCTTATATATGAATCTAGGGAACAATCTTCTAGAGAGGCCTACATAGGATAATCAAATTCTAATTAGACCTATATCCATAGAAGTGGACCTATATTAAATATAATTTCAAGAGTCGTTTATCTGAAGATCAAAACAGCTGACCCGAAAGCGGGAATTGAATCTTTCCAAAGCCCGACATCCAGAAACCTCAGAATCATGAAATCTGAACCTTGGGTCAGAATTGAGGTCAATTCTAACCTAGGTCAGGGTCAAGGTTGACCTTTACCTAGGTCAAGGTCAATTTCAAACTTGACCCAGAAAGGTCAATTTTGACCTTGAGGTCAAAATATTAGGTTTGCAGTTTAGGATGCCAGAAACAGGCCAGAGAAAAGTGGGAAATGGGGCAGAATAGGGGGAAAGCTAGATCCAAGTTAGAGACCCATTTAAGGCACTTGACATGACCCCAAACCACTTACTTAGAGGGATAAACTAGTCTATAATGGAAGTTCTTCCATTTTCTGACTATACAACAGGAAAAAGCTTTTTCTTGGTATTGTGGATACATGACAGGCTTGAAACCAAAGCTCTGTACACATAGAATATACATCAATGAAGGAATTCTACCACTTCCCCAACCTCAAAGAAGAATTAACCCAACCCTAAGAGAAATAGTAAAAACTGAGTTGCAAAATTTGTTGGATGTTGGTTTTATTTATCCAATCTCTGATAGTAAATGGGTATCACCTTTGGTTATTGTGCCTAAAAGGGGGGGGTAAATGGAGAATATGTTTAGATTATAGGGAATTGAACAATGCCACAAAGAAAGATCATTTTCCCTTACCATTTATTGGTCAAGTTATAGACACCTTAGCTGGTAAGAAGTACTTCTATTTTCTTGATGGATACAGTGGTTATAAACAAATTAACATTCCTCCAGAGGATCGGGAAAAGACAACTTTTACATGCCCTTGGGGAACATATGTATATTTTGTGTTATATTTTGGCTTATGTAATGCACTAGCTACTTTCAAAAGAGTTGTAATCAGCATTTTTGCTAACATATTAGATGATTGCATGAAAACATACATGGATGACTTCACTACATTTGGTTTTACTTTTGAAGAAGCTTTGAAGAACCTAGAAAAAGTGTTGATCAGATGTCAAGAACACAACTTGTCTCTCAACAGTGAGAAATGTTTCATACTGATGCAAGAAGGAGTGGTGCTAGGAAATTTCATCTCAGAAGATGGCATCCAAGTGGACCCTACAAAAATTTAGGTAATTCTCACATTACCTACACCTACTAAGAAAAAATATGTCAAATCCTTTTCAGGACATGTTGGCTATTATATACGCTTCATTCAAAATTTCAGTCAGATAGCTAGCCCTCTATACACCTTGCTTACAAAAGAGGATGAGTTTGCATGGACATCAACTTGTGATGAATCCTTCCTACAACTCAAGTCACTCCTAACAACTGCACTAGTACTTAGGGGAACTGATTGGTCTTTACCATTCCACATACATACAAATGCTTCTGACTATGCAATAGGTGCTATCTTAGGACAAAATTCTAATAACCTTGAAAATGAAATTTACTATATCAGCAAGAGTTTACATGGCCCAGAGTTAAATTGCACAGTTACTAAAAAAGAATTGCTGGCAGTATTTTATGCTTTGAATAAATTCCGCCATTATGTAATAGGCTATCCCATATTTGTTCATAGTTACCATGCAACAATCAAGTATCTTATGAACAAACTTTCCATCTCAAGTAGGCTAGCAAGATGGCTTCTTCTTTTGTGGGAGTTTGACATAACCATTATTGAGAATCTAGGGAAACCAAATGTAGTAGTTGATTACTTATCTAGACTCTAGACTGCTGACAATGATGCTACTGTGATAGATGAAACATTCCCTGATGAAGATTTGTTTCATATTTTTGTCAAGAGTCCATGGTATGCTGATATAGCTAATTACCTTGTAGCTAAAAAAATGCCTACACATTTCTCTCTTAAGGACAGAAGAATTCTTGTAGAGAAAAACTTTCGATTATCTTGGATTGACAATACACTATTCTACACTAGTCCAAACCAGTAGTGAGAAGATGTGTACATGAAGATGAAACATATGATATCCTCCATGCTTTTCATGATGAGCCATATGGAGGACACTTTGCAGCTAAGAGAACAGCTCTAAAGATCTTAACAACAGGTTATTACTGGCCCACACTTCACAAAGATGAAGCCAATTATACAATAAAATGTGATAAATGCTAGATGATGGGTCATCTAACAAAATCAAATGAAATGCCTTTACACCCACAAGTGGTTGTCACACTATTTGACAAGTGGGGCATGGATTTCATTGGTCCTATAGACCCCCCATCTAATGGAAATTCCTACATTTTGGTATGCACCTATTATCTAACCAAATGGGTGGAAGTAAAAGCCATGAAGCATGCACAGGATCACAAGGTAGCGAATTTTTTGTATGAGGAAATATTCACCCATTATGGTGTGCCAAGAGAGCTTGTAACTAATCATGGAGCATAATTCACATCCAATTTGATCACAAAACTCATGAAGGAATACAATATAAGACACAAGAAGTCTAGTCCCTACCATCCTCGAGCCAATGGTCAGGTGGAAGTTAGTAATAGAGAGATTTAATCTATTCTAACAAAAATAGTTCATCTACACCGTTGTGACTGGAGCAGCTGACTCTCAGAAGAAGTTTGGGCATACAAAACAACATGGAAGAAAACCACAGGGTTCACTCCATCTGAATTATTGTGTGGGAAAGTGGCAATGTTACCAATTGAGTTTGAGCATAAAACATTGTGTATTGCTCTTGAGTTAAACATTGACCTTCCTGCAGCACAGAGCGACAAACTGCTACATCTCAACTCCTTGGATGAAATGCAAAAATATGCATTGGAGCATACTGAGATAGTACAGAAATAGAGGAAGAAGTGGCATGAATCTCATATTAAGAACAAACAATTTCAAGTAGGTTATTCGACATTACTGTATGATTCCATATTCCAAGAAATGCCAGGCAAGCTGCAGATAAGATGGTTGGGACCATACGAAATAGACCATGTCTTCACCTATGGAGCAGTTTAGTTGACAACTATTGACCTAGTAAACTTCAAGCTATTGGTCAATGAGCATCAAATTTGTCTGTATCATCAACCCCGGATAGAAGAAGAGTTCCTGCACCAAGTCAGAAATCCAATTCCAAATGAGAAACAAGTAAAAGTTCTTGCAGCAGAGGGTGAAAGCCTTCTTCCTGTAGCTTCAAAATAGAATCCCTTCATGCATATTCCTAATAAAAAATTCATTTTCAAATGAATTTCCATTCTCCATTCATATTCTATATTCTTCTTTTCAACCCTTTCTACTTCTCTACCTTCCACCCACCCATCCTCCATGTCACCACCTCTTTCCATATTTCTATGATTCAAATAAGAGCCACATTAGCTAATACATACATCTATTGTACTTGTTCCACTCTCATCACCTTTTTTGCACGTGCAGTAATCAAATGACAAGTGCAACTTTTCAAATCTATTTACACCTTTAGCACATAGATTTTGGTAATTATATCTAGTATTGTGATAAATATATGATTAAGGCATTAAGCCAGCTCCTCACCCCGTGCCAAGTGTGACAAGTGTGGAGGCTTGTCTTAATTTTGTAGGGGGCAGGGAAGTGTATTAATTTTTCATGTCATTTCTAGTTGTCCCTCTCACTTCCCATAAGATTACCTGCCAACTCAAATTTGTACTTTTGCCTTGCCTCATTAAGTCCCTTTACTATCTCGTATAAGTGTCATACTGTTATTCCTTAATTATCCTAGATTTTTAGACTTGATGTGACTTAAAAGGACATAATTAAAATATGTGGTAACTTGTACTTAAACTTGCAATTAGAGTTATAATATCTTCTGTAAAAATGCCATCATTATTGTTTATGTCAAAAACAAAAGAAAGATTGCAAGAGAAAAATCTGTAGTTTCAATAAGTGCAATTTGAAAGCTTAATTATGGTGATTCAAAAGGGAATAAGGTATTCAAAAATTACAGAGAAAATAAAATTGAGAGATTAACAAGCTACAACAGAAATTGGAAGGAAAATATTTGGAACAAATGGGAGGGCGGCTACAGCGACATGAGCCTGTGGTTCATGGTGTTCTACTCATAGATATTGAAGCAACACAGAGGTTCAATGTGTCTGGTTGGCTGGGGTATTTTCTACAAATACCATAATTTAATGATGAGGCAGCAACAAAATTCATGAGTACAGTTGAAGAGGGAAAGGCAACCGTATGGGGTTTAACGGTTGTCATAACAAAGGAACATACAATAGAGGTAACTAGATTACTAGCAATTGGGGAACATTATCCCAATGAGAATGACACTAGGTTAGCTTGAGCCTAGTTTACTCTTCCTACAAACCCTCCATTGGAGACTACAAAGTAAGGATGCAAACGCATGTCCCTCCCTCTGCTATTCAATAAGTTGGCAACACACATTATAAGGTACTTGACCTGTGAGGGAATATTTTCAAATTTACATGCACATGATTTCAAATTACTTAGATATGTAAGGCATAGTCTTCCACTAAATGTTCCTAATTTATTCTAGAACATGCTAAGTATTAGTATCGAGGAGACCCAAAAGGGGAATGCAAATTATGTCTCCCATCATGCCCTAATTAAACTGTTAGTTGAAAAATCCCTTAGGGAAGTCTCTCCTTTGGCATCCTCAAATTTTTTTTAGTTTAGAACCTTAAAACCTCAGGTTGATCCTGTTGAGAAACCAAGCAATGATAATGCAACACCCTTTGAGCCAGCTATTGAACAAGCCACCCAAGAAGGAGAACCCAAAAAACTTGAATAAAATAGACCTTCACTTGCTCCTGAGAGAAATTCCCCTACCTCTTCTTAGAAGAGAGGAAACTGAAAAGTAGGTGAAGTAACTTTTGTTCCTGCAGCTAAACTACAAAACCCCATAGCTTCAAAAGGAAAGAAAAGGAAATCGTCTCCTATAGCAACTATTCCTGCAATAAAGAGGCCGAATAAGGCTAGTAGAAAGAAGGTTGTGGATGTTGAAGATACTCTTGTATGGAGAAGTCCTCGGAAGAAAGGAAAAATTCCTCAAGTATCCCCAGAGTGCCAATTTGTTCCTTCAAAGAAGGTTGCTGTAGAACCCCATGTATAATATATTCCAGATAATTCCCTAACTCGACCTGAAATCCTAGAACTTTCTCAAAATTTAAAGGAGAAATGTGACGATGAGCCTGCAATATGTTAGAATGACCCTGAAGAGTGTCATCAGAATGTTCAAGAAAGAAATGAGGAAGAAGTTCAAATGCCTCAATAGTTATCCCACTCACATAATGCCTTTGTGCTTTATCAAAGGACCCAGTTCACTGGCTATTTAGAGTAGGTATGTAAAGAGTAGAGGAAATAGAACAATCAGTTTGAAGAGTGTGGCCCACCTACATTGCAATCCCTTCTCTTTGGCTTGTACAATAAATTTGTTCTTAAAACAATCATATGGAAGGAAGAAAATAAGAAAATCTAAAGAGTGGAAAATGACCAAAATGAGGAAATAAAAGACCTAAAGGAGAAATTAGAAAGGCAAAAATAGAGAATGGATCATGCCTTGGAATTGGCTGATTAGATTATCACTTGTAGGCCTCCTCCTAGGGTATACGCTATTTGTTTGAAAGAACATTTCCTCTTATTTCAACTGATGATGACCTTGAAGAACATAGATTCTGAGTTCAAAACAACCCAAGAATTCTATGGCCTATATCAAACCCTTCCTTCCTGGCAGCAAAACCTGCTCTGTGAGTTATACGTGCACAACTTCATTATTCCCAAGGAGACTGGGTGGAATCCTCTACTTTATACTGGGGATATACATCTAAGGGAATTAATGTCCTAGATGCATAATGAAGCAAATTATGAAAGGCAGCTAGACAACTACAGGGACAAAGAGAAGACCGAACCACTACCTTTAAGGGTTGAAAGCAGTAAGCCTGATGTGTTGCTAAGAGATTGGTTCAGCCTGACCTATGGAAGCATAAAAGTAGAGACTAAGAAGAAGATTTTTAATCTCAGGGAAGAGGTTTATGTAGAATATAAAGGGATATCCTATTTTTATTTTTAGAGAGCCTTGGTTGGTGCCAAAAATAGATGGAATAGACTGCCATAAGAATTCAAGAAATCAGAGTTGCATAGTCTTATTAATCTTGAGGCATAAATTCATAGAGCACCAAAGTATATCCAGCTAGATAGATAGATCAGGCATGAGCTTTGGTGTCCCCTTACAATTCAACCACCTATGTTTCTATGGCCTCTTTACTACATCAATGCTACCAAGTTGGATCAACTACAGGAGGATTATTGGATGGACTTCTGAGAGAAAACTATAGGGTTCTACTATACCTTTAAGAGCAGAAGAAGAGGAAAGACAAAGGTCGGGAAGTTTAGAGGAATTGTAAAGAAATGAAATTCTTGAGGAAAAGCATTTTACTTGCAGGGGGAAGATGATGGGACAATAATTTGTCTTTGTTCTATGTTAATATTTATACTCTAATTAAAACATTACCAAGATATTTGTGAACCTTTTAGTATTTGAACTTGTGATAAGTACAATTAGAACCATCAAGCCTTGGGTAGCTAGTAGTGTCATGTTTTTCTAAACATTATATATCTATCATAGTATTTCATATAACTATTTGAATGTGTGTTCTAATATTTGGATTGAGTTTACTAGTTGACTTGATTATATATCCGCATATGCTACTAACCTGCTAGGAAAAGAAGGTGCATCTTGAGAGTGGTCAAACACATTAAAGAGGAGGCATTGAAGTCCCAGCTGCAATGAGGAGAACTATTATGGCCACAAGACATGCCTGCTACAATGGAGGAGTCATCATCTTAGGGAATATAAGAAATATATCTGCTACATTTCCTCTCAGCGGTCAATATCTTGTTGAAATGGTTATCCAGACTTTATTACACTCTATCGTGGATTGTTACAATCTCCTTCCTCTATGGTGTGATTTAATCAGAAATTATTTGTTTTCTTTGAATAAACATCAATCCTCTATATAATGGTATTTTATTGTTAGTTTGTAGTTAGTTGGAAAATATATTATTCTTGCATTTGCATAGTGAAGTTACTCTTTCTAGTTGCATGCATTGTTTCCATTATGATGTAATCAGTTTTTAAATATAATGAAGGAGTGATTTTGATTTACATTCTATGTTAGTAGTTAGTAGAAGCCAACCATGGGGGCCCACTTGGGAGGTGGATTAGATTAGAGTAGGTTAGATTTAATTTCAACATTTGTAGCATTTTACGTAGAATTTTATTGTTTTATTCCTGCAACATCAAACTCATGTATGTTATTGCAGCACTTGAAAGGATAATTATAGTGAATTCTATGGGTTGATAGCATAGGTTTAAGTTAAGTTTGCAGTTTTCAGCATTAATTCCATTAAGTAGTCGTGTGTGTTTACTTTCTAGCAGCAATAGCATAGGTCTCTTTCATGTATTTTTCCTTCTTGTGGCATAGGTAGTATGAATCTTTGAGAGACTTAGTGCACATATTATGTTGTCCCACTTCAAGTATACGTCCCTAGGTTGACAATTTAAATGCACTTCATGATAGGAAAATTAATCCTTAGTTTGAATACACTATTCCTAGGAGAATATTTGGCGTGATTATTATTACCTATTGTGAGGCAGTTCAGGTGATATCTCTACTATCCTCAGTAAATAAAGATCAAATCATGGATAATACATGAGGATATGGTCCTCACATCAACAATGTACCTCTATCAAGCTACAAATGCAAATACATGGTAAAAATAGATTTGGGGCAGACAGGAAGGTTAAAAAAGGCCAGATTCAAAAGAGGTTGACACAGACAATAGAATCTAGACTTCACAAATTTTTAGACTTTGAAACTAAATTTCATGCTCACTATCTTGAAAATGAAATTTTAAGGACTGCATGCGATGTTTTTACTAAAAATGACCTTTCTTGCAGGAAACAACCTTTTATTCCGTGCAAATGACTATTCATCCCGAAGATGATGCTTCGCCAGCCAGAATTGACCTTTGAGATACCATAAATGACTCTTTCCTAGAGACGAGCATTGGACAATGAGAAACAACTTTTTAAATACCATAGGTGATGAAACACCACAAAAATGACTATCTACATACCTAAAATGACATTCTACAATGAAAGCAAAAAAAATTGAAAATTAAGAGCCTAAACAAGCATTAATGTTGAAAATTTTAGGAGGTTTTCGACAACATACCATTGGAGGGTAGTGGGCAGGATGTTGGTGTCGTCGGACGACCTTGAACTGATGATTCTCCATAGGGATCAACATTTTCTCTCTCTGAGATCTATAATTCTGTCACTGTGAATAGTAAAAATGAATAGTAATTTTGAGACTTCTACCCTATTTAATCTCATTTTGGGGTAATAATTTCAAACTTTTAACCCAAACTATTGCTCATCACTTGCACCTTTTTGGCTCTATCTTCATCCTAAAGAGTCCAATTTTAACCAAATGAGAAGCAATTTCTTCGTGGTTCTCACCACTATCTTTTCTATTGGAATCAAAATCTCTATCCCAAGCTTATAATTCTCATCCAGACATTTTTATAGGAAAATCAACCAATTCTCATGTCCATTTTGATTCTTAGGGGGCATAATCAATCATTCTAATCAAGTGATCATACTACTAAATCTTTTCAATAACTGGGGCACTATCAAATTCTGATTTGACTCTATAATCGATCAAGTTATCAAGCAAATCAAATTTCCAACAGCTAGGGGAATCTTCACCAGACATCATATCAAGTTAACAGTCCTAAATCAGCAAATTAGCTAATCTTGGAATGAGTAATTTCAACGCTTCACATCAAATTGCTCACTCTTATCAAAATTCAAGTTGTAAACATCAGTGGGGATATTAATTTCAATGCACCACATCAAATTGATAGTCTCTTCATTGAAACATCAGGAGATAAGTGACTTTATCAGGATCCATATCAAGTTATTTATCTCAATCAAATTCTCAATAGTGATATGTTTCAATGCTTTGCATCAAATTGATCATTTGTTCAAATCTTTGCTAGAAATCAGTTTCATCACTTCACATCAAACTGGTTGTCTGGTCAATCTTTATGAATCATGCCTTGAAATATATTAGTTTCATCGCATCACATCAAACTAAGTATCGGATCAAGACTTTAGAAATCATTGTAACGGTAATCAATTTCATTGCTTCACATCAAATTGGTTAGGTATTATTATCCTCAACAATCAGGCACGTAATCAATTTCATCGCTTCACATCAAATTGATTATTTTGGTCTCAATCTACCATCTAACATCAAAACAAGTTGGGGCATCAATTTCATCGCACCACATCAAATTGTTTCCCTGGACATCACATTGGTTTCATCAAGTAATCTAGAAACTCCAGCAGCTTCAATCATTTTTTGTTTAGTCAAGTTTGAAATTGATTTCTAATCAATAATAGTTTCATCGCTTCATGTCTAGTTATTTGATCGCTAGTCAACATCAAATGTTCTTTGAATCAACACGCTGATTGCACATCAATTCAAAGAGGGGACAATGTAATCACCTAAAAATGGTCTGATGAACTCAAAAGCCCTAATCTCAAATCAAGTCCCCCAGGTCCTAATCAAGACTTTCAACTCGAAGCTAATCATAATTATATAATTGAATTAGATCAGTTTAAATATATAATTCATCAATATCAAGAATCCAATATCACTCACTAAGAGGCATTAATTCTTCAATTAATCTTGGTCATTAAATCAAATCAAAAGAAAAAATGCATGGCTAAGGAAATTAATTAAAAGGAATTAATTAATTCGAAACAATAATATTCCTTCAACATTGTCTCAAAAGTCAAACCTCTAACCAATAAGAAGCAATCACATGGATCAATTGAGCTTCCATCTTAGCCATCCCTCATGGATGCATATAAACCGTCAAATTAAAAATTGAATTTGAAGCCTTTTCCCTCCAAGGAAAAATCTATATAATGCAGTCATTCTAGCTCATTTCATATAGGTGAACAATGAATTTTAGCATAGAATTAATGACAATTTTATTCTAGCAATAATCTAGTTATTTTTATTAAATTAATCTAGTTCAATTTGATGACATTATTTTTCCATTAGCATACTCAGAGAAAAAAAACAGATCGAAAGCATTACCGGCAGACAGCAAGCATCACCGGCGGACCACAAGTAGTACCGGTGAATTGCAAGCATACCTGGCAGGACAAAGAATTTTGAGAAAAATGCTAAGTATAAATGTGACAAGCATCACCAGCAAACACAAGCATTACCGGCAATACAGTTTCCAGAATCAACCCAACAGGAACAGACAAGCATACCCGACGACATGTTCAGAGAAAGGAACACCAACGACCAAGAACACCAACCATCAGAACTAACAGTCAGAAAAGCCACAAATTGTGGATCTGATTTATACATAGCAGATAAGACAAAGTTATTCTATTTTGTAGAATTGTTTTTTGTTTTTTATGGTCATGCAAGATTTATGTAAATGCTTTAAAGCATCCTAACGGATCTAAAGCATATCTAACTACAGATCAAGATCAAGTTGTATATCTTGAATCTAGAGTTAACTCACGAATGCATAAATCAAGAATTGAACCTAAGCTAGTATAAATAGATGTTCATACTCAATTTTGAGTACATGAATTCTATATAATTGATAGCCACGAAGAGCATCTAAGGAGCAGAAATTAGAATTCATGCAAAGATCATAAATAGAATACATCAGTTATCAAGAACACACAGAGGCTACCGACGAGTAGATAAAGGTAATACTCAATCATGGAAGGATGATTAATAGTATTTTTGGAGCTTTAGAGGATCTGTTTATCAGCAATTGAAGATTGCATTTATCATCAGATCAAAGACTTATGTAGTTGCATTCTAACAAGTGCATCACATCTAAAATCCTTTTGTAGAAGGTGGACTTAACCGTCCTTTGTAAATCTCTTTACAGTGTTGTTGAAAGCTTCAAACAAAGTAGATCTTAATAGGTCTCTATTGTAATACTCCTAACAGGGTAGGTCATCATAAGTGACCAAATTTTAAGCCTTAACCGGCTCTTCTTATCTGCAGATAGTGAAGTTTGTGGGTAATAATCCCCACCGCAGTTTTTACTTCCTTAACAGGAGTTTTTTGTTATATCATATCTTGTGTCATGTGTTATCTAATTTCATGATTTTTTCTATTATTGTTACATATCAAAAGAATGTATGATATGATTTCATATGCATAAAGAAAGATGAACAGATAGATAAGTTAAATTACAAACTGATGACTAAGGGTTAATGGGGTAACCAAGAAAAGTTTTAGAGGTACTGATTCACCCCTCCCCTCTAAGTACATCATCTCAATACAATTCCAACACAATTACATGCATTTGATCATAATGGAGTATAATTGAACATATTTTCATGCATTTTAGACATTTTTATGTATTGAATCTTCCATCCTAGATTGTCTATTTTCTAAGAATTTATGCTTAATCTGAGAGCATTTGATGTAATTCTTGTAAATCTTCTAGCTAGGAATCAATAGGACATTTTTGATATGTTTCTTGGTTCAATTTTATTAAATTTGATGCTAAAATATTGATATAAATTCCTATTGAGTGTTTGTGTGCAACATTATTGTAGGTACAACATTTACACATCACAAAAGCTTTATGTAACTTACATACCTTGTTCGTGTTAGTGTTCTTAATGAATCATTTTGGTTGCTCAATGTATACTTCTTCCTCAAGTATCCCATTAAGAAATGTAGACTTGACATCCATCTAATAAACTTTGAATCCTTTTTAAGAAGCATATGCTAGAATTATTATAACTCCTACCAATCTACCAATAATACCAAAAGTATCTCCATAGTCAATTCCATCTTCTTTTGCATAACCTTTGCAAACCAATCCATCTTTATTTTTGATAACCTCTCCATTTTCAATTAGTTTATTTCTAAAAAATCCATTTAGTACCAATCACATTTTTGTCTTTAGTCCTGGGTACTAAAGTTCATGTCTTGTTCTTCTCAATTTGATCATACTCTTCTTTCATAGCTTTCATCCAATCCTCATTATTCAGTGCTTCCATCACTTTCTTCAGCTCAAATGAAGATATCAAACATGTATTGTCTCTGGCCTTTCTCCTTATCATCACTCCAGCTTATTTATTTCCAATAATCTTTCTCGGGGAATGGTGCCTTCTCACATATTTTGCCAAAATGGGATCGGTAGGTCTCGGTTCATCAATATCAACATTTGCTTGAGGAATTTATTATACATTTTCCTCCACGTAGGTTCTCCTACTAAATTTTTGGGTGCTTCATGTTGAACATATACAAACTTCTCATAATCATCAGGTTCCTTATTACTGTCTTCTTCATTCCTTTCTGCAAATTCATCAATTCTCACATTTGCACTTTCCACCATTTTGTTAGTAACCTTGTTCAGACATTTGTAAGCTTTACTCTTTGTAGAATATCCTAAGAATATCCCTTCATCTCCTTTTGAATCAAACTTTCCTTCTCTAGAATATTTCAGAATATAACATTTGCTCCCAAAGATTTTAAAGTAACTAACATTAGGTTTATGATCATACCAGATTTCATAAGGTGTATTATTGGTACCTTTCTTCATTTGTACTCAGTTTAATGTGTAAACAACAGTACTCAGAGCTTCCCTCTAGAAGTTCTATGAAATTCCTTTTTCAATCATCAGTGTCCTAACACAATCAACAATGGATATATTCCTTCTCTCAACAATTCCATTTTGTTGTGGTGTCCTTGGTGGTGACAACTGTCGCTTTTTACCATTCTAATTACAAAACAAGCTTACCAATCATGGAACTATAAAGTTTCTCATCCACATATTTAGAATCATTCACCTTTGAAATTTGTAACCGGTTACCATAGGGGTACCAACTGGTTTTGAATCCTCTACTCCAAAAGTCTTTAGTATTTCTCATACATACTTGGACTGACTTATGAAGATACCATCTTTCATCTGTTGAACTTGAAATCCAATGAAGAATTCAATCTCACCTATCATAGAAATCTCAAATTATTTCCTCACCTCATCTACAAAAGATCTAATCAAGTCTTCATTTCCACCAAAAATAATATCATCTACAAATATCTCTCCAATTAGCAATTTGTCATCTTTCTCAGTTTTCAAATACACATTGTTGTTGTCATTTGTTCTAACAAAACCAATTTTAATCAGATATGAGTGCAACCACTCATACCATGCTCTAGGTTCTTGTTTCAATCCATAAAAAGATTTTTTTAATCTACACACCATATTATTACCTTTTGAATTAGCAGATCCTTCAGGTTGGTCAATGTATACCTCTTCTTCCAAAATACCATTAAGAAAAGTTGACTTAAAATCCATTTTATATACCTTGAATCCTTTGTAATCAGCATAAGAAAGCAATATTCTTACACCTTCTAGTCTGGCTACAGGTGCACATGTTTCACCATAGTCTAGGCCTTCCTCTTGTGTATATCTTTTTCACACCAACCTTGCCTTATTTCTTACTACTTCACCTATCTCATCCATTTTGTTCCTAAAAATCCATTATGTACTAATCACATTCTTGTCCACCAGTCTGGGCACTAATGTCCAGGATTTTCTCCCTTCAATATGTTCCAATTCTTCTTCCATAGATTTCACCCAATCTTCTTCCTTCAATGCTTATTTTGTTATTTTGGGTTAAAATTTAGATAGAAAACATGTACCTTCTCTTGCCTTTCTCCTAGTTAACAAACCTACATTTCTATATCCAATAATTTGATTAGGTGAGTGATTCAATTTTACATACTTAGGCAATACTGGTTCAGTTCTAGAATTTCCTTCAACTATTTGAATTTTTTCATGTTCATTGACCTGTCTATCCATCGGTTCTTCAGTAGTGTCTTGATCAACTGATTGTACAAAAACAAACCGATGCTAGTCTTCAGGTTCCTTCTTATTGGATTCATCATTCTTTTAGAAAAATCATCAATTCTCACACTAGCACTTTCCACTATCCTATTTTTTATTTTGTTTAGACACTTGTAATATTTTCTATTAGAGGAATATCCTAAGAATATCCCTTCATCGCTTCTTGGATCAAACTTTCCAAAAACATTATCTCTTTTAATGTAGCATCTACTTCCAAAGATTTTGAAATAATTAACACATGGTGTTCTACCATACCACAGTTCATAAGGAGTTTTTTTTGTAGCTTTCTTTAGCTGAACTCTATTTAAAGTGTAAACTACAGTGCTCACCGCTTCTCTCCAATAGGTCTGAGAAACACCTTTTTGAATCATTAATTTCCTAGGACAATCAATTATTGACATGTTTCTTCTTTCAGCAATACCATTCTGCTGGGGTGTTCTAGGAGCAAACATTTGTCTTTGAGTTCCTTGTTCTTCACAATAAGTAGTAAACTCATGTGAAGTAAACTCACCTCCTCTATTAGAGCTAAAACATTTAAAATTAATACCTGTCTCCTCCACTCTAGCTTTATAGATCTTAAACATGTGAAAAGCTTCAGATTTTTCCTTTAAGAAAATAATCCACATCATTCTAGAAAAATCATCAATAAATAACATGAAGTATCTATCAGCATAGTAACTCCTAGTTCTCATAGGACCACATAGATCGGCATGAACCAAATCTAATATATTTTCAAAAGAATAATTTTTACTGATGAAACTAGAACTAGTTAACTTTCCTAGCTGATATTCTTTGCACATTACATTGTTTGGTTTCATTAAGTTGGGAAAACCTCTCACTACCTTCATCTTACTTACTTTGATCAAGTTATAAAAATTTAAATGAAAAAATTTCTTATGCCACAACAAAAAAGATTCAAAATTTGATTCTTTGTGTTGGAAGGATGAGGTTGCTAGAGTTGAAGAAGGGTGGATCACAGTTAAAGGAAAAATTTATAAGAAGTCCCCTCCTTATTTTGACAAGACCCTTCGGTCCCACAAGAAGGGGACAAAAGGATAGTTCTCTCTCTTTCTGCAACTAATTTCTAATAGATCATCTTGTGATCCTTCTTCGGTGTATTTTTTATGGGTTGATGTTTTATTGGCCTTTTGTTCTGGCTGGTCTAGTGTATATTGGGAACTCTTAATGCTATATCTTAAGATTCATCTTTGCACAAGGTTTCAAGGCCCTTCAAAACTTTCTTTTACATAAATTAGAAGAACAAACAATATTCAACCTTGGAGAAATGACAACTCTTAATAGTAGAGTTTAGATGAAACAAGTTACCTCTTGTTTGTTCACCGATAGCAATCAGTTCTCCTAGTTTCCCAATAATTTTGCACATACCTCCATTTATTTATAATATGAAACCTTTGTTATTTAACTGAGAAACACTTTAACAAATTGTATCTTAAATCATCAACACATTAAACATCCTCACATATAGTTTTATCATTCAAAGTAATGGATCCTTTACCTTTCACCAAACAAGGAGCATCATTCCCAAATCTTATCAAGCCTCCATCACATTCCTCCAACTTTACAAACTTATTTTTATCACCGGTCATGTGATGAGTGCATTCATTGTCAATAATCTAATTACCATTTTGATTCATGTTAGAAAATAAATCTCTCTCACCTTCTTCTGAAGGATCTTCCTTTACTGCAACAAACACAAATTCTTCTTCATCTCTTCCATCAGATTCCTCATCGATAAAACCTTCCTCAGCTAAGAAAAAAACTTTCTTGTTCCTATCCTTGAATCTTTTTAGTTTCTCCTTCCTATCATTGTCAGGACATCTAGATGAAATATGACTAATTTAGTTACAAGAAAATAACTTCAAAGGAAACTTAGACTTGTATTTACCTTTTCCTCTAGGTAGCTTTCTAACAATCAAGGATTCAAGATCCTCTTGATCTCTTTCTTTAGACAAGATAGATTCGTAATCATTAGAATGATATTTTGAAGAACTATTAGACATCTCCTTTCCTTTCCTAGATGGTACAAGATTCAATGATGACTTGAAAGTATCTTCAACTATAGGTATGCTATTATTAAAATTACCTAACTCAAATGCAGTTAATTTCCCTATTAATTCATCCAGAATAATAGTAAAAGAACCTAAAGATTTGAGCTCTTGAATATCTAAAATCCTAATAGCATACTGAGGTAATAAATTTCTCAACATTTTTCTTACCACATCCTCCTCAAGAAGATTACCACAAGCACCTTAGATAGCAGCAACAACTTCTTTGATTCTTTGACTATATATTCAAATGTTTTCATTGTTTTTCATTCTTGTATCATCATATTTTCCTCTTAAGCTATCAACCTTTACCTTCTGCACATGTGGATCTCTGCTAAAGAAAGTTTTCAACTTTTCCCACATTTCATAAGTAGTATCTAATTCTTTACTATCAACATACTATGCATCAGAAAGAGTATTTGAAATAGCTTCCATAGTACCAACATAAACAAGTTTTTTTTATCAGTAAAAGGCTAAAGCCAAATATATATTAATAGATATAAGTCTGAAATAATACATAATATGCATAATGTCTTAAAAAGAAAATGTGATTTTAAAGAGAAAATAAAACCTAACATTAAAATCTTCTACTAGTCCTAATAGAATCTGAATAAAATTCTACTATAGTCCTTTCTGTAAATAATCCCTTTTAGCACTTCCAAAATTAAAATCAAAATGACAAAAAAGGGAAGCAGGCAATCTTCTTTAAAACTTGAATAGAAATTCACTAATCTCCCCTATGTTTCCTACAAGCTCCTCCTCTTCCTCTTCCTCTCCTGATTCCTTTAGCTTCTATCTCTTAAGAATTTGCAGTCCTTTGCAAGTGAACCATTGACATGCCTCTTCGTGCCTGGATGACTGCTTGTTCTTGTGGATCTCTCATGCCCACATTTCCTGCAGGCCAATCCAAATTCCATGGATCAATATCCTATGGTATAGGTGTTGGAATAAATGATACAGATGTTTTTGAGTGCTTATTGGTATAGGTATGATGAAATTAAGATCAGTTATTATGTTGTCATTGATGTCAACTTGGTGTTGTGTTTGTTGACAATGTTCCTAATGTCTTGCCAAGCATGAGTACAAATGAATTATGTGTTGCAGTAAGAATTAGAGTGTGCGATTGTAGTTGGATACTTAGGGATGTATCTAGATGCATTATTCATGATCATGTAAGCTAGAAACAACAATGGAGAAAGTTATGATCGATTGAAGGGTAGTCGGGAAGACAAAAGAACATGCAGTAACAAACAGTGAATGATTTGATTATTCTATCAAATCGATATGGATTCAAGCGTTGCGGTCATGATATGATTATTTTGACTAGAGTATGTTATTAATCTTATGATTTTCTATAGTATTGGAGTACCACAAGTTATATTTTTATTTGAAAGAAGATTTTTTTGTGCAAGTTAAAAAATGTTTGAATCAGTTTGAGCAGTTGATGCTAGATCAGTGAGCAGTGATGATATGACCGGTTGTAGTGGATGTTTCTATGATCCTGATGTCAAGATGAAATTGCATTACAAATTTGTGATGATTAATTTCTATTTAATTTCTCGAGGTGATCGGATTTAATCAAGGTTTGGAATTATGTTGAGGAAGTCAAAAAGGTTTGATTTTTCTTGATTTAAATCGATGTGTGATGGATCTAAAGGCCGGCCTGAATTTGTAATTGAATGTTCTAGATTGGTAATACACTTTAGGGTTCAAGGATTGAGAGAGAATGAATTATAATGATGAAATTTAAAGTATTAGGTCATGTCCAAGGAAATGGCCACCTAATGAACTTGTAATATATTTATATGTAAAATGATGAATTATAAAAGTGTAGATGATGGATGAAAAGGTGCAATCGAGTCAAGAGTGAAGATAGTCTACAAGAAGCAGAAGTGTTGAGCTTAATTATATTTGAACAACAAGAAGATCAGCAATTATATTTTGATTCCTAACCATTTTTACAAGAAATCCCTTAACCAGGTAGACTTTAATATGTTTGATTTATAAATTCTTTAACAGGGTGACTCTCTAACTAGGGTATGAAATCATTTAACAAGGTTACTCCTAACAGGGTAAAGATTCCAACAAGGCTAGAGGTAAATACCTTAACCGGGTGAATCCTAATAGGACATGATTGTAAGCTCCTAATAGGGCTAGGATTTTAACATGACGCATTTTAGAAGAGTGAAAATATTTGCAGGTGTTAATCCCCATTGTGGTTTTCACCCTTAATCAGGGTTTCCATGATAAAAATACTGGTGTTACTTTATTGCATGTGTGGATGATTGTTTGGTTACTTTTTTTATTGCATGCATAAGGTTTATAGTTGATGAATGTCATTTATGGTGTTGAATAAAGTGTGAAAAGTTCTAATCTGATAACTTGTTGATTTACCCCTCTCTCTATAATTGTGTACCTTATAGTATTAACAATTGGTATCAGAACCTAGGTCCTCTTTGTGGTAAGCTTAACAACTTGAGGAAAAGATTCGATGATGAAGAAGGAAAAGTTTACAAGAGACAACTACACTATATGGAGTGACAGGATGAAGCTCTATCTAAAAGGCATGGGGCCACAATTCTAGAATCATGTGGAAATAAAATACACAACTCCTACAGGGACCTTTACTATAGATCAATTGAAGGAGCAACATCAGAACATGAAAGTAGTGGAACCTATAGTAAGTACTCTATCTAATACTCAATATATTGATGTACATGGACTTGAGACTACTTATATGGTTTGGGAAAATTTAAATTTAATATATGGTGGAGATATACATGTGCAAAAATCTAGGGTATATAGTTGGAAAGGTAAATATGATGACATGAAAATGGTGGAAGGTGAGAACATTGTTCAATATGGTCAAAGGATAAAGGAAGTAGTTGGTGCTATCAAAGTTGTCAGTGGTAACATTGAGGAAAGTGATGTGGTAAGTAAATATTGAGAACTTTGCTACTTTCTTATGTCAATAGAGTTTATGCTATACAAGAATTGAGGACATCTGATACTGTTTCTATTGATGGATTGATTGGTAAGCTCACTGCTTTTGAATTAAGTAACTATGATAAAAATATGCCTAAAGTTGAAGAAACTTTTAAGGCTTGTTTTTAATTTTCATCATAGAAGAAGGGAAAATAGATAAGTCGTGACTCAGCCTACTTGACAAGTTATTCCATGCATCGTGAATTTATCTTTGAAGAATAAATAAATCAAGAAGAACTTGAAGCTTTACTTGCAAGGAGATTACCTAGAGGAACCAATACATAGAAATACAAGTTAGATTTAGAGTGTTTTTGATTCAATAATATTGAACATATTGCTTCTAGGTGTCCTAATGGTGAACAAAAGGATAAGATTAGAAGAATCAAAGGAAAAGGAAAGAAGCAATATTATGTTTTTTTAGATGAAGGTGTGATTGATGAGGAGTCAAAATATGATGAAGAAGATGAGATAGTATTTTTTGTAGTGAAAGATGATGTTGAAGAAGGTGACATGGTCTTAGTCTCTCGCATGGATCAAACCAATGAGTGGTTCATTGATAGTGGTTGATTTCATCACATGACCGGTGACAGAAGTAATCTCATCAAGCTTGAATAATTTGATGGTGGTGTTGTCACGTTTGGAAATAATACACCCTTCTTGGTTAAAGGGAAAGGTACAATTTCTTTGAATGGTAAGAGTAATGTTGATGATGTCTATTTTGTAGAATCTCTAACTCATAACTTGTTGAGTGTGGGTCCTTTGAATGATAAAGGTTATAGACTTGAGTTCAAAGGAGGTATGTGTAGGATACTTGGAGGATCAGGTGATTTGATTACAACTGGTAGGAAGACTAGAGGTAATTTATTTCATCTGAATACTATTGTAAATAGTTGTTTAGTGGCTAGAGTTGAGCATATTTGGTTGTGGCACAAAAGATTCTTTCATGTGAACTTTGATAGTTTGGTCAAAGTTAGTAAGTTGAATGTAGATAAAGGTTTACAACGATTAGTTAAACAAGACAACATGAAGTGTAAGGAATGTTAGTTGGGAAAGTTAACTAGTTCTAATTTCAGTAGAAAGTCATTTTCATTAGAGAATATACTAGATTTAGTGCACACTAATTTGTGTGGTCCTATGAGGACTAAAAGCTATCATGGTGATAAATATTTCATATTGTTTACTCATGATTACTCAAGGATGATGTGGGTGACTTTATTGAAGGATAAGTTTGACACTTTATATAATTTCAAAGCCTTCAAAGCACTTGTTGATAATGAAACAGGTAAATATTGAAGTGCCTAACGTTTGATAGAGAAGGATAATTTACTTCAGCAGAGTTTGTCAAATATTGTGAAGAGAATGGAATCAAGAGGCAGATGTTAGCACCTAGAACACCTCAGCAAAATGGAGTTTCTAAAAGGAGAAATGGAACCATATTAGATGATGTTAGGAATATGTTGATTCAAAGTGAAGCACCAAATATGTATTGAAGAGAAGCCATTAGTACTCTAGTTTACACTTTGAACCGGGTGCAAAAGAAGAAAGGAACAAACAAGACACCTTATGAATTATGGTATGGTCACATACCTAGTGTTAAACATTTCAAAGATTTTGGTAGTAGATTTTATATCAAAAGAGATTATTTTATTGGAAAGCTTGATCCTAAGAGTGATGAAGGTATTTTATTGTGATATTCTACTAAAAGAAAGGCCTATAAGTGTTTCAATAAAAGGTCTAACAAGATGGTTGAAAGTGCAAGTGTAAAGGTAGATGAATATCCATAAAAATATGATGATACAAGCAAGAAAGAACTAGTAAATGTTATGGAATTTTTGCATGTGCAAAAACTAGAGAAAGAAACTATTGGACAGAATAATGAGGAAGAAGTGGTTCAGTTGGTGGATCAAGAAGAAGAAGCATCTAGACCTGAACCTTTTATTCAAAGGTATGTAAAGTTGAATCATTCTACTAATTAAATAATAGGTGATGAAGATGTAGGTGTACAAATAAAAAGGAAAATCAGAGAGAATACATGTCTGATTTTAAAGTTTGGGCCTAAAAATATGAAGGAAGCCTTGAAAAGTGAAGAATTTTTAAAAGAAATGGAAGAATAACTTGATAAGATAAAAGAAATGGAAGAATAAATTGATAAGATTGAGAAGAATTACACTTGGAAAATTGCTCCTAGACTAGTAGACAAGAATGTAATTGGTACAAAGTGGGTTTTTAGGAATAAACTGAATGAAGATGGAGATGTGGTTCGTAATAAGGCAAGACTTGTGTGTAAAGGCTATGCACAAGAGGAAGGATAAGACTATGGAGAAATATTTGTTCATGTGGCAAGAGTTGATGGGGCAAGAGTTTTACTTGGTTATGTTTCTTATAAGAAGTTTAAAGTTTTTCAAATGGAAGTCAAATCTCCTTTTTTGAATGGATTTCTTGAGGAAGAGGTTTACATAGAGAAACTAGATGGATTTGCATTGAATGAAAAAAATTACATGGTGTGAAAGATGAAAAATGAATTGTATGGACTATTGGATGATATTAGTTTTGGTTACTGATTATGCTATTGATATTCATGTTTTTTCACTGATGTCAACATATATTTCTGTGGAGAGGACAGACTGGTTACTTGAGTAGAAGAAGTGTACAGACACTGTATGGATGTTTCAGAATGATCAAAGTTGGATTTATGCTAAAGGATTTGTGTTGACCTTATTCCTAAGGTCTCTTGGATTTATGTTGTATATTGCAAATTTTCCAGTTGATTTGGTGAAGACTGGTTTCTGGACTATGACTGTTATTCTAGATAGAGCAGGTCTCTGTGTTTCGATTATATCTTTCTGGAAAAGATATTTCAGATGAAGTGAGCTTACTGGTGGATATCTGACATATATTGGGATAATGGGTTGAGTTTTAATTTTTTTTATGATTGGTGATGTCAGTTGTGGCATGTATTTTGAAGAAGACCTATTTGGTGGCTGACTTCAGACATGTAGCATGTAAAATGAATTGTGAGCATGGCTTGCAGATTTGGAAGTATAAGTGATGGATTGCATTTGATTTTTACTTGTTATAGGTACCATGTGTATCTTACCAAGGGGTTATATAATTATTTGTACATAGGAAATCCTTAATTGGCCGACCTGATTAATTATTTGTATATTAGGAAAGCTTAATTGGCTGACCTGATGAATTATTCTAAGAGGGTATATATGAATTATCTTTTCTTTTGAAAAGATGTGACAAATATTGAAAAGAAGATAAGTGAAAGTTGTGAAGCTTGTTTGACTGT
The DNA here is from genome assembly GCA_018584345.1 of Thuja plicata. Classification (NCBI taxonomy): domain Eukaryota; kingdom Viridiplantae; phylum Streptophyta; class Pinopsida; order Cupressales; family Cupressaceae; genus Thuja; species Thuja plicata. Next base: position 1,924,054 of record MU224795.1, on the reverse strand, counting down.
TGAATGTAGAGAAGAGTTCATAAGAAGAGTACTTCATTGGAACTGACCAAGCAAAGATAGTTGCTATCAGATAGTTCATTGGATTGTGTATTTTCTATATACACTTGTTTGAATTGTGAAACCTTGAGGGTGGCTTTAACCTTCTTTGGGTAGTGTGCCTTGGCAGTAAGCCTACTATTTATCTTGACTTCTAACAGGGACTATGTAGTGTAATGTTGTAAAAAGCTCCTAACAAGGCTAAATCTTTTAACAGGGATACTATACTCTTAGTAAATTATTTGTGGGTGTTAATTCCCACTGGGGTTTTACCTTTAACAAGGTTTCCTCAACAAAAAATATTGTGTTATGGTGTTAGCATTTACTGTGTTATCAATTATATTTGTAGATTTGGCTTATAAAGTTTAAAGTTTAATAATCTATATCACAATTGATTCACCCCCCTCTTAGTTGTCTTGTGGAATATTATTCCTAACAATTAGTATCAGAGCTTGTGGTCCTTAGAGAGAAAGCTTAACAAATTGAGGGGATCCTGAAGATGACTTACTACAGGAAGGATAGTCTGAAGTTTGATCCTGAAAACATTGACAGTTGGCAGAACAAGATGAGAACACATTTGCTATGTCTGGGAATTGATTACTGGATGATCACAAAGAAGAATGAAAAGATAGAGATCAAGGATGAATTAGAGAATGCCACTGAAGATCAGAATATTTTATTTTCATGTAATATGGTTGCAAGGGAATATTTGATCAGTGCACTTTCACAAGGAGAATTCACTAAAGTAAAGGACTTGGATTCTGCACATGAGATCTGGACAAGATTGGAAGCATTATATATTAGAGATAAGTTTACAAAACATGAAAAGCTACAAAACTAGAAGACAAAGATGGAATCACTAAAGATGAGAGAAGATGAGAACAATAGGGCATATGGATAGAGAATTACTAAAGTGGTTACTAGTATTAGAAACTCTGGAGGTACTTATAGTGAGGAAGAATCTATTTTGAAGATACTCAGATCTTTGACACCTGCATATAGAACCAAAGTAAAAGCTATAGAGGATATTATACCTTTGAAATTGAACTTTACCAGAGAGATTTTGATTGGAAAGCTAACTACATTTGAGGCTATAGAACTGGGAGACACTTTACCTAAACTTGAGTCAGCATTCAAGGCAACCATGCACAAGAGAAAAAATACCTTATCTGGAAATGCAAGCACCAGCTATAGTGACCTAAGGGAAGAACTTGGAGCCTATGTTGATGAATGGGAACAGATACAGGAAGAAGAAAGAAAGCTAGATGAAGTTGCGGCACTGATTGCTAGAAGAGAAAAGAGAGGTAAGGGAAAGTTTGAAGGCAAATTACCTTTGAAATGTTTTTCATGTAACAAGATTGGTAATTTTGCATCTAGATGATCTACAAGAGTTCCAAAGCACAAACCTAAGTTTTTCAAGTATAAGTATTCAAAGGAAAAGGAATGTTAATAATCTAGTGGGGGTATATCTGATGATGATGATGATGGTGACTATGATGAAATCAGATTTATTTATATTGAGGATGATGAACCTATGCATGAAGAAAAATCCTTAGTATCCCGAGTTGAAAAGAATGAATGGGCTATAGACAGTGGTTGTTCACATCATATGACTGGAGATAAAAAACCAATTTGTGAGTTTGAAAAGATATGATGGTGGTGTTGTAAGATTTTGTGACAATACTCCTAAGATTATTATTGGAGTTGGATCTATTACTTTGGATGGAAAGACTAACACTGACAATATATTACTTGTTGATGGACTTAAGCATAATTTGTTGAGTGTTGGACAGTTAGTAGACAAGGGTTATCAATTGAAATTCATTGATGGGAAATGCTCTATTAGAAGTAAAGCAAGAGACTTGATCACATCTGGTACTAAATCCAAAGGTAATGTATTTGAATTGAACACATCTGAAGCTTCTTGTTTTATTGCAATGGTTGATGATAGTTGGTTATGTCACAGAAGATTTTGTCATGTTAAGTTTGATAATATTGTGAAAGAAAGTATGACTAAAACAGTAAGAGATCTACCTAAAATTGTAAAGCCATCTAACATTATGTGTAGAGAGTGTGTTATGGGGAAGAAAACTACAATTACTTTCAAAATCAAAGCATATTCAGAAAAAGGGAAGTTGGATCTGGTGCATACAGATCTGTGTGGTCCTACAAGAACTATATCATACTATGGTGAAAAGTACTTTATACTATTTGTTGATGACTTTTCTAGAATGATGTGGGTTACATATTTGAGAGAGAAATCTGAAGCATTTGACAAATTCAAGTTATGCAAAGAAAAAGTTGAGAATGAATCTGGTTTGAAGATAAAGTATTTGAGATCAGACAGGGGAGGAGAGTTTATATCAGAACTATTTAATACATACTATGAAGAGCATGGAATATACAGACAGACATCAACCCCTAGAGCTCCACAACAGAATGGGATAGTAGAGAAAAGAAATAGAACTATATTAGATGATGCAAGGACTATGTTGCTGGAAGGAAATGTGTCACATGTCCATTGGAGAGAAGAAGTTGGCACTGTTGTGTACACACTGAACAGAATTCAAATTAGAGAAGGTACAAGTAAGAATCCTTATGAATTATGGTTTGATCATACACCTACTGTAAAATATTTTAGAATATTTGGTATTAAATGTTATATCAAGAGAGGTGATGAGATAGGCAAGTTTGATGCTAGAAGTGACGAAAGAAATTTTCTTGGTTATTCCACTAAGAGTAAAGCATATAAATGTTTCAATATGAGATTGAGAAAGATAATTGAAAGCACCAATGTGAGGATAGATAAAAAGTTTCAGATTCAGGAAAGGATGTATGATTGTGGTTAGATTATAGAAATAAAAGAGGATATTGCTGAACTGAAAGAATCTTTGATGATTGACAATGAGATTGAAGATGAACAGACTGAATCTATTGAGACACTGAAGACACCAAGGTATGTTAATAAGAACCATCCTAAAGATCAAATTATTGGTGATGCAAGTAAAGGTATGATGACTAGATCTAGAGCTAGAGATGAGATCTATTTGATTTCTCAAGTTGAACCAAAGACTACCGATGAAGCATGTAGAGATGAATCTTGGAATAAAGCTATGGAAGAAGAAATTGAACAAATAAAGAAAAACAATACTTTGGAATTGGTTCCAAGACCTAAGAACAAAATTGTGATTGGTACTAAATGGGTTTTCAGAAATAAGATGGATGAGGAAGAAACAGTTGTAAGGAACAAGGCAAGACTGGTATGTAAAGGCTATTCACAACAAGAAGGCATAGACTATGAATAAATATTTTCTCTTGTTTCTAGATTGGAAGTTGTGAGATTATTTCTTGCTTATGCTGCACATAAAGACTTTAAGGTTTATCAGGTGGATGTGAAGTCAACATTCTTGAATGGTGATCTAAAAGAAGAAGTTTACATTGAGCAACCTGATGGTTTTCCTTTGACAGATGATGAAAACATGGTTTGCAAAATGAAGAAGGCACTGTATGGACTAAAACAAGCACCAAGAGCATTGTATGCAAGACTAGACAAATATCTACTTTGTCTTGGTTTCAGAAAAGGTAATGCAGACAGTAATTTATATTTGAGAACTGATGAAGATGGAATCTTAATTGTAGAATTTTTTTTTGATGATATCATTTTTGGAGGTAATGATAAGATGATTAAGAAGTTTTCTAAAGAAATGGAAAATGAATTCGAGATGTCAATGATTGGTGAGATGAAATTTTTTCTTGGTTTGCAAATTAATCAAAGTAAGAATGGCATTTTTATATGTTAGACCAAGTATCATAAGGAAATGTTGAAATTTTTTGGAATGGAAGATTGTAAACCTATTGGGACACCTATGGTAACTAGAAACAAACTGACTAGTAGTGATGAGACTCAAAGTGTTGTACAAACTAAGTGTAGATCGATGATTGGAGGTCTACAATATATAACTCACACTAGAATAGATATTACCAATGCAATTGTAATTGTGGCTAGATATAAGGCAAATCCTAAAGAGACATTTTTCTGCTCTAAAAAGAAATTTTAGATATTTGAAAGGGACAATAAAATATGGATTGTGGTATGAAAAATCTGAATATTTTACTTTGTAGGCTTATACTAATGTTGATTGGGTAGGTAATGTAGATGACAGGAAGAGTACAAGTGATGGTATATTTTTCCTTGGAAAAAGATTGGTTTCTTGGTTGAGAAAAAAGCAGAATTGTATTTCTCAATCTACTGGTGACTCGGAGTGTGTTGTTGCTGCAATAAACTGTACACAGGTTGTTTGGATGAAACAAATGCTGAAAGACATTGGAATAATTTTTAAAGAACCAATGGTTATCCATTGTGATAATACTAGCACAGTAAATATGTCAAAGAATCCTGTAATGCATTCAAAGCTAAACATATTTCTATTAAGTATCATTTCTTGAGGGAGAAGGTAGAAGATAAAGAGATTAAACTGGAGTATATCAGCACAAAGGAATAAATAGCAGATATATTTACTAACCTTTGCCAAAAGATGCTTTTGAATATCTTAGAGGCATGCTTGGGGTGGTGGCCCCTCCCAGTGGTAATTAAATGATGTATATATGCATTAGTCTAGTGGATCTTAGAGCTATATCATTCTTTGGACTTGATGTATGGATCTACTCCTTAGGGGGAGTGATCGCGGGAGAATACTATGGAGTACATTTGGGTGATCTTGCACCTAGTTGATGTATATGAAGATTTGAAAAATCTACACCTTAAAGAAGACTATAGATGAGTTATGGCACCCTTTGCCATTGCTGCCAAAGGGGGAAGGAATCTGTGAAGATCCCTACTGGTTTGAGCGATTTATGTTGAGGATATTGAGAAGATTGTATTGAGAGAGAGTCTTTTGGGTTGATGCATATGGATTTTCCCATATGTTTCCATCAATGCCAAAGGGGGATATTTTTGGATGATATCAATTTTGGTTACTAATCATGTTGTTGATATTCATGTTTTTTCACTGATGTCGAGATATATTTCTATGGAGAGGACAGACTGGTTACTTGACTGGAAGAAGTGTACAGACACTGTACAGATGTTTCAGAATGATCAAAGTTGGATTTATGAAAAAGGATGTGTGTTGAACTTATTCCTAAGGTCTCTTGGATTTATGTTTCATATTGAGGATGTTACAATTGATTTGGTGAAGACTGGTTTCTGGATTGTAACTGTGATTTTGGATAGAGCAAGTCTCTGTGTTTCGGGTATATCTTTCTGGCAAAGATATTTCAGATCAATCGAGTTTACTGGTGGACAGCCAACATGTATTGGGATAATTTTTTGAGTTTTATTGTTTTTTGATGACTGGTGACGTCAACTATGGTGTGTATTCTGAAGAAGACCTATTTGGTGGCCGACTTTAGACATGTAGCATGTAAAATGAATTGTGAGTGTGGATTGCAGATCTGGAAGTATAAGTGATGGATTACATTTGATGTTTACTTATTATAGGCACTGTGTGTATCTTAGAAAGGGTTTATATAATTATTTGTACATAGGAAAGCCTTAATTTGTCGACCTAATTAATTATTTGTATATTAGGAAAGATTAATTGGCTGACGTAATGAATTAGTGTAAGAGGGTATATATGAATGATCTTTTCTTTTGAAAAGATGTGACATAGATTGAAAAGAAGAGAAGTGAAAGTTGTGAAGCTTGTTTGACTGTTGAATGTAGAGCAAAGTTCATAAGAAGAGTACTTCATTGGAACTAACCAAACAAAGATTGTTGTTATCAGACAGTTCACTAGATTGTATATTTGCTATATACACTTGTTTGGATTGTGAATCCTTGAGGGTGGATTTAACCTTCTTTGGGTAGTGTGCCTTGGCAGTGAGCCTACTATTTCTCTTGACTCCTAACAAGGTTTGTCTCCTAACAGGGACTATGTATTGTAATGTTGTAACAAGCTCCCACCAGGGCTAAATCTTTTAACATGGATACTATAATCTCAGTACATTATTTGTGGGTATTAATTGCCACCAGGGTTTTACCTTTAACAGGGTTTCCTCGACAAAAAATATTGTGTTATGGTGTTGGCATTTATTGTGTTATCAATTACATTTGCAAATTTGGTTTATAAAGTTTAAAGTTTAATAATCTATATCATAACTGATTCACCCCCCTCTCAGTTGTCTTGTGGACTGTTATTCCTAACACGGACTCAAACAAGCACCTAGAGCATGGTATGAAATATTACATTCTTATCTCATTAATATTGATTTCATTAGAATAAGTGAGGATAGAAATGCGTACTTGAAGGTTGAAGGTAATAAGGTACTATTAGTTGAAGTATTTTTTAATGACATAATATTCTGAGGAAATGATGAGATGATCTTGGAGTTTGTAGAAGAGATGAATAAAGAGTTTAAGATGTCAATGATAGGATAAATTAATTTCTTTATTGGATTCTAGATTTCATAACTAAAAGATGGTATCTATATAAGTCAGTCTAAGTACATAAAGGAAGTATTGAAGACTTTTGGAATGAAAGATTCTAGGCCAGTCAGAACTCCCATGGTAATAGGATGCAAGCTATGTAATGATGATTCAAGTGCATTAGATGCAAATCTATAGAGATCCATGATTGGTAATGCATTATGTTTCTCATAGTAGACCAGAGATTACATAAGCAGTTGGAATAGTGGAAATATTTCAAGCTAATCCCGAGGAGTCTCACATGGTAGTAGTGAAAATAATTTTCAGGTACTTGAGAGGTACAAAAGACTATGGTCTTTGGTATGCTCAAAAAGGTGATTTCTCTTTGAGTGTTATTACTCATGCAAATATGGCAAGAAGCATCGATGATAGAAAGAGTACAAGTGGAGGAGCATTCTGTTGGTCTATTTTAGGTTTTTTGAGTTGTCTTAAAATTTTGGTTTTTGATGTCAGTAATTTGTGCCTTAGCCTCTAGTGATTTCAAGTGTGCCTACAAAATTCTTCAAATTGTTTGTAAATCCCAAGGCAATTTTTCTTTGAAAATATCTAAGAAACATAAACCCTAGGTCTTTTTGTCTTTGGTATGGTTTATGTCATCTAAATTTCTAGGTCGTGCCCTAATTTTTATGTTTTCAAGTTGACTTTTATCGCCACTTCATGTGATGGTTCTTTTATTTATTTTAAGTCTCTAAGTCTCGTGAAGGTTTGCATTTAGTTCTTTTATTTAGTGATCTGGCGTAGCAATTATCTCCAAGCCTTCAAAGAATTGGCGGTTAGTTGAAAACATTCAGCAATTCAGCAACAAGGTTATCTTGAAATCTTGAGAAGATCATGGGCAAGTTGGTAACATCTGGAGATTGAGAGATAAAGTGACTATCTTAACAATTTATGCTAGTTGCTAAATCTCGTAAATAAATTTTTAAGTTCTTTAAACTCTAGAGATCAAGCGCAGACCGTTGATGTTGGTATAGATGAGTGGCTGGTGTTGAATCTCTCAAAGTTAAGCCGAGTTAAAGAAAGCATTCAGCGACTTGGAGAAATCTTTTGTCTCTGAATCTCTTAAAGAGACCATGGTTAAGAATTTTATTAAGAGATCACAAGAATTGTGTTGGCACTCAATATTAGAACATGGACCAGGTTAAGTTAAATATTGTGAGATTAAGAACTAATCATTGATCACCTTGCAGATGTGTGGTTATCGCTGAATCTCCAGATAAATAAATCCAAGTAGAAAGACATCAGAGATTAGGAGAGACAACACTGAGTTTGATCAGATGCTGACATGTGTCCATGAGATTAGTAAGATGGGTGGATGGTGTTGAGTCTCATAACATAACCAAGGGTTAAGAAGTGTTCAGCGATCTAGAGATAGCCTTTATCTCCAAATCTCAAGACTAAATCATGGTAAGCACTTTTATTTAGAGATCACGAGATGTTCCTTTATCTCTGAATCTCAGAACCAACCTGGAGTTAGATAAAGTCTTATGAGATCTAGCATAGACCATCGATGCAAAAAAATGAGAGGCTAACGCTGAATATCTTAATTAAACCAGAGTCAAGACTTTTGTTCAGCAACTCAGCGATTATGTTATCTCTTGATCTCAAAGTTTGACTGGGGATAAAAGGAAGCATTCAGAGATTATGAGGTAAAGCCTTGTCTCCCAATATCCAAATAGACTTGGGGTTAAGAAACGTATTCAGAGACTCAACAAGGATTGCTGATCAAGACTCATATGTGTAGCTGGCACTGAATCTCAGAATGAAATCAGAGATGGGTCAAGTATTCAGTGATTCAATGATTAGCCTTATCTCTCAATCTTGAAATGGAGCCTCGGTTAAAGAAAAATCTAATGAGATTAAATGTGGGTCATTGATGTAGTGAAAGATTTGGGGTTGTTTCTTCATCTCGTAATTTAATCCAAGTCAAGAAAATTATTCAGAGACTTAGATATTTCCTTTATCTCTGAATCTTGAGTTCAAAATTGGGTCGAGTAAAGTCAAGTTAAGTTACATTCAGCAATTTAGAGATGCCTCTTATCACTAAATCTCCAAACTAGACCTGAGTTAAAGAAAACATTCAGAGATCACAAGATTAGTTTGGTCGCTGAATCTCCAAATTGGACCTGAGTCAAGTAAAGAATGTTGAGATTAAATATGAGTTGTCAATCAAGACTCAAATGAGCGGTGTGTGCTAAGTCTCCTAATTAAATCAAAGTGACATGAGATATTACAAGATTAGGAGATAAAGGCTTTTTCAAGTTATCTCTGGATCTCATAATCCTGACAGTTAGTGCTCAAAATTTCATGAACAGGAGATAACTAAGGTGTTGAATCTCGTGATCTTGGCAATCAGAAGGGAAAAATTCAGAGGTTAGGAGATAGTAAGTCACCCAATCTCAGAACTTAACCGTGATCAGCACAACAATTTAGAGATCAAGAGATTGCTTAGTCTCCAAGTCTCACAAATAAATTATGGTTAGAGTTCCCATTTAGAAATTAAGAGATTACTTAGTTGCCAAGTCTCGAGATAAACCCCGGAGTTAATAAAACATTCAGCAACTTGGGGAAATCCTTATCTCTGAATCTCCAAGTAAACCATAGTCATGCAAAGGATAATGAGATGCTAAAAAACTTGTTGTCATGCTATTTCTAGGAGTTGACATGAATTATCAGCATTGAGGAAAGATATGAAATTTGGATGAGGTATAGTACTTTATTGAGCTGTATAAAGTGAGAAAATCAAGCCAATCAGCTCTTGTCTAGGGTTTTTTTAACATTTTATAAGGTTTTAAAAGCAAAAAGTAATCATGGATTTTTCCAGCTCTCTTTTCAAATTCAATTATCGATCAACTTCATACCACATGGCTAGCACAAAATTGAACTCGATACATGTAGAGTGAATGCTGATTTGATTGAATAATGACATTCTTAGATCTCGACTAGATTATTGCATTAATTTATCAGTGATATATAAACTTGACACTTGTGTTTTCTTCTTATCAGAATTTTTAGAAGAGTGTTGTGAGAAATTTAGAAGTTGCAGAGAGTTTGGAAGAAGAGCTTGTTCAGAGAGAGATACTTGAAGGAACAACGAAGATGAGCCAACCAGAGGCTAGCAAGGAATCAACCAGTGAAGGAAGTAAAGATACATGAGAAGAACAGAAGGCAAAAAGAAATTACTTAGAAGAATTCATCACATTGCTTCTAGGATCAGATCAAAACAAGAAGGTTAGTGATGAATTCTTCTCTAATTACATGTCTAGTTTTAGAGACCCTGTTACCCCAGGTTGTTCTAGCTATCACTTATTCAATTACTTCTATAGTAATAGAACTACGCAAATCCATGTTTGCAATCCCTGGACATTAGGTCTAGCAAAATTGATACTTCCAAATGTTTTTCTAGATGTTTATTTGTTGGTATAGTTGGCTAGGAAGTATGATCATGCGTCTAATAAAATCAGGAAGAAAGATCATACAACCCTAGTTTCATTAGATAGGGCTTCTTTCATGAAAGCCTTTGGCATCTACCATCCTTCTAGCATAGAAATTGATTTGAGGAAGAAAAAGGAAAAGTATAAGAAAGAGATCAATCTAGTTAAGAACTTAATCCTAAATCACATGCCTAGATCAGGAAAATTGATAATCCATAAAGGATTAGAACTTGTCATTAGTATATAAGCAGAAATTTTTGGTCGGTCGGTCATGATCACCAAGCGCAGTGATCACCAAGATGTTTTGAACACTGAGTAGCACAATCACTGAGCATTATATCAACTGAGTGACATCACCAAGAACCAGTCTATGAAGACATCACCGAGCACCAATCTACACCGAGAAATAACATTTCATCAAAAAAAGTGGATCTCACCTACATGTCAGCTTAAGCACTTTAATCTTTAAAACATCTTTTTTCTTAGCTCGATAACCATATTTTGTGGATCAATAAAAGTGTTAATTGTGGATGTAGTTAGTTAACTGATTGTATTCGTGCAAACTAGGAGATCAAGGTCAAGTTGTAAACCTTTGATCTTAGAGTTTTTCAAGAACAACGTGAAACCTAATTAGGTCAAATATTTTTTATATAGATGTAATAATCAATCAAGAATGAGATGATTGTAGCTGCCAAGGATATCTATGGATTAGATAGAGAGTTTCATGCACAAGGAAAAATAAAGGAGAATTCAGTTTATAAAGAACTACATACAAGGCTACCGAGAAGAACATGGGTATTATCCATCACAATAAGGTGATATATATTTTGTGTAATTAATGGATTTATAATCAGCAATTTGAGATTGTAGCAATCAGGTCATATATTTTGTTACTCTCTAACAATTGTAGAAAACAACAAAATCCTTTCACAAGGTGGACTTAACAGTCTTTTTGTAAATCTCTTAATTGAGTGCACACTTACATTGTGTTGCTAAAATATCTTTACCGAGTAGACTTAACAAGTCTGACATATTACTCCTAACGGGGTAAGATCATCAGAAGTAATCACAACTTGTAGCCCTAACAGGGACCTTCCATTTTGCAGATAGTAAAGCTTTGTGGGTTTCATCCCCACCACAGTTTTTATCCTCTAACAAGGGTTTGTGCATGATCAAATACTTGTGCCATGTGTAAATGAGTTTCATGAATGTTTCAATGTTTGTTTACATGCATTTACATTTATGCTATGATATTGCATGTATGAAGTAGAAAAGCTACAGTGGTCAGCTATGAAAGTAATGAGTACTAAGGTTTAATTTGTAAAAGTTTTTAGGGGTATTGACTCACCCCTCTCCTCTAAGTACACACCCTTACATTATTTCAACAGAAAATATGTAGCCCCATTACCCGGTGCTAAGAATGCACCTTATGAATTCAAGGATTTACAATTCTACATGAAGTACTTAGCATATGGGTTGTGCAGAGTGTTGGGGATTGATGGAAAGGTTGAGAGAATGCTTCTAGATTTGTTAATAATCATCTTAGACATCCAAAATTCCCATGTGAACAGTGATTTTGATTACATTCAGTATATCATTGTCCAGATACATGAGGGTCTCTTAAGTATTCATAAGGGTACCCAGCCTCGTTTCATGCATTACTCTCTTTTAATGCACCTAATTCTTTTCCATAATGTTAATTATATGGACACTGAGATGTTGAGACTGAGGACACACATCAATGGCCAACCAAACCTTGTGTAGTTTTGGATTAGGGTTTGGAATTATACCTCCAATGAATATGAGTTTTTTTGTTTCTAGAATTGGATTTTGCATCCAATTTTGGTTATTCTTGGTCCAAATATAACTAGGTTATTTGTCAAGGTGCTAAGGCTTCTAAGAACTTGTCAATATGTTTATAAATGGCCTAGAGATCATAACTAGGGAGATTTCTATCTGGAGAAGACCTACACATTGATCAGGGTATATGGGTGTCCTCATCCCCCACATGTGCTTCCAAAGTATGTTCCTCCAAGGGTTGCACTAGTGGAATTCATTTGGAAACTAGTATGGATAGATAAGGAGCATTTATTTATGATTTTCAAATATTAAATGAAATGTGAATTTTAAAATTACCAAGGCACTTCAAAATCACTAATTTTATTATTGGGAAGAAGGCTTCAGAAGGGATCAACAATTGGTTTGGATAGTTTAAGATGGGCATTGCCCAATATAGGTATGTAGACGCTGAGGGTTTCATAAAGAGTGCCAAGAAATTGTTGACTCAAAGTGTTACGAATATCAAGGAGCATGAAGGATGTGATGAGGAAGATGTCATCATAAATATTATTGATGAACAAGAAGCTAATCATCAAGAAGGAAAGTATTGGGACCTGGTAAATTTGGAGAAATAATTGAAAAAGTCAACGATTGAATTTGGAGGATTTTCCTCAGGATTGCCTTATATGACTAGGGTTACCTGAATGATTAATATGTATGATACCTTGTACAATCAATTAGAGAGTCAATTGGAGGAAGAAAAAAAAAGGTGCCTGAAGAATACTCATCTTCTAAGTATGAAGAAGATAGTGCAAGGGATCATCATCAACATATCCCACCTTAGATGAATGAGCCACCTGGATTTGAAAAAAGCACAAAGGCCCTTGACACAAAGGCAATAAGTGAGCCTCCTAGAAAGAAACAGAGGACAGAATAAGGAGGACCCTCTCAGTTAGAAGCACATGGAAAGAAAAAAGATAGAGTAGTTTCTCTGGTGATTGGTGATCGACATTACCATCACCAATTGAGAAAGATCATAAGAGAAGGAAAGAAAAAGGAGAAGGAGACCCGTGAGAAGGTTGAATTGCCCCTCCAATTGTGTAAAGAAAAGGGAGATATACCAAGAAGAACTGCTGGGTGATGATGCTTTCATCAATAGTGGTGAGTTTAAGAACTTTTTCATTTGGAGAAAGCAACAAGAGATTGGAACTCAATTGCAAATAACAGAGGGTGCCACAATGGGGGATGAAGCCTTGTAGGATATGAAGGCATATGATCAAAATTTTGAGACCATAATAGTAGAAGAGGCTAGAAAATTGGTGAAATCAAGTGGGATGTTGCTAGTTCCAGGATGGGACTTACCCTCAGCTTTTATTATAGATCAGATCAAGAGATGGCCAAAGGCTCAATTATCCTCTGAAACTCAAATAGGAGATATGATAAGAGGTTGTGGCTATGACCCCATAGCCCAAACTCTTGTCATGTGGTCCTTGGCCCCCAAAACACAAAATTCATCTTTGATCAATGTGGAAGAAAATATGGATGTGGACAAGATCATTTGGATAGTCCAAAACACAACAGATGTGGAGATCTCTAAAGCTATCACCCACTTTGCTCGTTTGAATGAAGAAAAAATAGAGTAGCTATCACAGAGGTATGGAAGGATCTTTGATGAAACAATTTCCTTGGCAAAGGATAGGAAAAAGGGATTAATGAAGATCCATGCATTAGAGGAGCAGTTGGAGGAACTAAAGGTCAAGTTGGAAGAGGCCTCCAAGGCTCTTCCTCCTCTAGTTCAAGAAGTGGAAATTATCTAGCCTGCTGTTACTGAGGAGCCTGCACAAGCAACTGAGATAGTTGACAAGGATAGGAATGAGGTCATGCTTTTTTCCTTGTTAAATATTTTGCAACATAGAGTAAATATTCTAAAGGGAAAGTTGGATGCAGTCCACCATGCCTACAATAAGTTGCCAAATATTGAAAAGGATGTAAAAGATTCAATAGAAACTCTGGACCCATTTTTCAGTGTGTGGTCTGGCAGAGGATCTTTGTTTGAGAGGCTAGAAGCATTGCAACCACATAGGCTAGATCTTCCTGAGTTAGTTAACCAAGTTGGAGAAATGATAGAATATATTAGTACATCCTTGTCCTTTTTCAAAGGAAAGGCTAATGATATTCAATCAAGGTTAAGTATGTTTGGTCCTGACTTCAACAAATGCATCTCTCCCATTAGAAAATAAAATGATGAAGTGAAAGGTATTGAGAAATGGAGAGGGGAATTTGATACATTGCTTCCAGGGAAGGAGTCTTTCCTAACAGAGGAAAATAGTTTGGATATGGATAAGTTTAATAAACCTCTAGATAAAATGTTTAAAGTTGAAACAAAATTTGTTAAGTTTATGGCAGATACAAGGGCTATCACTGATGCTATGTGGGAGAGATAACTAAAGAAGTTTAAAGGCATCAAGAGTTTCAACTGGCCAACTAAAGAGGAGGTTACACTATGGGATAGCAGTACCAAGCCCAAGAATAAAAATCAAGCAACAATAGAATTGGATTCAATCGATGAAGAATGAATGACACTTGGCACCTAATCAATGAGCACAGGGAGGGTAATTATCACAAATAATAGTGTATGTTAGCATGTTAGGCGGTCACTATTTCTCATATAAACTTTCAAAAGTTACCTTGAATATCTACGGACAAGGGTGCCAATTGTAAAAGATTTAGAATGATTGCAATAGAGCTAATCAAGTTTCCCTCCTCCACCGAATGAAGATTGTAACTCATTTTGTCTTCTAGTGATTTTTTTTTTCCTAGCCATCTGAAGCTTGTTGCATCATGTTTCTTCCAGGATTCCAAGATGGCTAGTGTGTACTATAAATAGTAAGTATGATGTAAATTTTAAGGATGGTGAATTCACAAGTGCGAAGGATTTTTCTAATTTTTGTCTGGTTTTAGAATTTTCCCACTTTAAATGTATTGAAACATAGGAATTTCAATAAAATATAGTGGCGTTCCTTTTGCATATTTATGATGTCTTCATTTGTTTATGTTTGAATTATTGTTTATTGATTTTGTAAGGCAAGTTTCAATATACTTTTCACAAGGTAAATTGTGGGATTGTTCTTAAGTTTCTTTCAAGGGAAGGGTAATCCTTAAGGGTAGTTTCAAAGAGTTCAAGATTTTCATAAGAATTTTATGTTTGGGTATGTGAATGAGAAGATGATTTGTAAGGCATTTAATTTGGATTCTAAGTGTGTTGTCATTAAAAAATTTCTGTGAATATATGTTCATTTGACTCTTTGCACTAGATTAGGCACTGGTCTATACTAGTTAAGCAGTTATCATCATCAATCCTTAATTTCTAAATAGTCTTGTATTTCTTGTTGATGAACATAGATGTTTATGATTTGTATTGAAGAATATAGACATTATTGTTGATTCCTTGAAGAAGTCAATCCTTAGGTACACCTTCCTAAGCTCGAAGCTCAAAGAGAAGAAGGATGAGAATCCTTATTGCATTAGTATTTTCTATTGTCATGTGCATCTTTTGGCTTGTAAAATTCTACATAAGGTTAGTTATTAGCATCTGCAGGATTTGTTATCAACAGTTGCAGTAAAAGGCATTAGCAAATAATTGAGAGATACTAATCCATTGTATGATTTATTGAGAAGTAGTAAGTCATAAGAGGTACACCCACCTGAGTCTGTGGAGCTCAAAGAGAAGAAAGATTAAATCCTTGTTAGTTATATTTTTTCTTGGTTGAATCAAGAGTTGGGAATCATAGAGTCAAGCATAAATGCTATATTAAGAGTCTGCTAGAAAAATCTCTAACACATTCTTCCCGAGAGGAAGACTTGTGTAATGGATAAGTAAGAAGCAAAATTGCATCTCCCAATCTACTGAAGAAGTTGAGCATGTGGCAACAACTATAAATTGTACACAAATTACATGGATGAAGTAGATCATATAAGGTATTAAAGAAAAGGTAACTAAACTAGTCACTATTTAGTGTGATAATACAAGTGCAATCAACATTTCAAAGAATCCAGTAATGCATTCTAAGGCTAAACATATTGCAATCGAGTATCATTTCTTAAGAGAGAAAGTGCAGGAAAGGGTAGTTAAGTTGGAATATGTGCCAACCAAGGAACAACTTTTAAGGATTAGGTAATACATAGAGGGGGTGAATCAGTATTACAACACTTTAAATTCAAACTTAATAACTTCCAACTTAACCATACAATAGTTGAAATGAAAAGAACATACACATAAATAACATAACTCATAACACCGTGATTTTGTTCACGAGGAAACCCTAACCAAGGGAAAACCCCGACGAGGATGATACCCACAAATTATGAACTAAAAGTATAGTGTCCATTTTAGGAGACCTAGCCCTGTTAGGAGATGAATATTGCAATAGTACATTTCCTTTTTAAAGGAATAGAAAACCTTGTTAGGGGTATACAATGAGCACACTACTCTTACAATTAGAAAAATTGTTCTGTTACAATGATTTACCAAAAGTGAAATGTAAAAGAATCTTCTATGCTCAAGTAGTCCCAATTATAGCTCACATCAACTTATGATTGATTCTGACATCACAATACATCTAGGCATTCCATCCATATCTTTGCAACTCAAAACATCTTCGTCTATACCTGATTTCATAATTTGTCGGCTCACAAGAACATCATCAAACATGTCCAACACTTATCTAGTTATCAAATATATATTCAAAGATCATACTATTAAAAAAAGTGGGGTAGGACCCAATCCAAATCCAACTTAGCACTTGTAGAATCCACATTATACTTCCTTAATCATAGCGACCATTCAACTGCTCTACTTCACTGCTATAATGTCTTCGCATGACTTCAACATGTTGTAACTCTTGAAATGAACTCCAAAACACAAGAGACCTTAACTAAAGTTCTACCATATCCCAAAATACCTTCCTCTAAGCTTGCATGACTTGGTTCACCATATACAATGATTGCCTACCCAAACTGTGTGATTGTACCCAATAAACTGCTTCCTGGACTTAGTCATTTTTACAAAACTAAACATCAAAACTAAGTTTCACTTCACGTGACCATACACATGAGTAGTTTTTCCATAAATGATAACCTCTATACAATCCAAAATGGGCCACTTTCCAATAATCTCCCCCTTTGGCATTGATGGTGGCACTTAGTAAAAATGACTAAGTGCTCAAACCAAATTATTGACTAAGTACAAACTTTTCTTATCCATATACATATTATCTCCTCAATACATTTTTTTATATCTCCTACACACCTTTTGACATCAATGGAAAATGTATACCAAATGTAGTATATATATATGCTCACCAAACACTCATACCATGTGAAGTATGTCTTAGAAAGAGGTTTCCAAGATCTTTTCCTCTATAGTCCATGTCTTTGCCAAAATCTAACCCACATGGATCAGTCCATTCAATGCAAATGATAAAGTTTCTACTCTCTTTAGTTCTGTAGGCATATTATCTATGAGTGCCTTCACTGCTATCTCCATGTCAAAAAAGGTGTTTTTCAATAATTGATAGTTTAGGAGTGATTAAAATCTTCAACACACCAAATCTTTGTATTACTCTTCCTTTCTCGGTCTCCAATATACTTATCTTATACAATAGTCCAGATACTTCTTTGTCTAACTCTGCAACAGTGTGTGAGGAGGTCCCACAACTATGTACCAAATTATCTAGTGTTTTCTTATCATTTGCAATCATATCCTCAATATTCTGAAGGTGTTTGATAGGATTTATATAGTAGCTGTATAAATTCCTTCCATGTCCTATATAAGTCTTTGCTTTAGAAATAGTTTTGCTTAATATGCCCAATTCCCATGAGATAGACTTGCATACTTCCTCAAGTATCTTCGCCAAATATTTCTGGTCATCTCTCACTTCTATGATCTTCTCTAGAGACTCAAAGTGACTATCAAAGTCATATAATATTGTGTTCAAGTTCTCTGTTGTGTCCTTTCCTTGAAAAGTGAAAGGTAGGGGTGGGAGTTTGTTGATAGTATCAGTTTCTCTTTCTAGTACCCTTGAATTTTTCTATATTCTCTTTTTAGATCTCTCTTTGTCTTTTGAAAAGGCTATATAAGATAGCTTCATCAAATCATCCTCATCCATGATCTCTACATCAGTACTCTGAGTTTTCTCTCCACTTACCAACAAAGTTGAAGAAATAGGTGTAGGTGTTTCTTGCTTGACTTCAACTTTTCTCTCAGGTTCTTTCTCTACCTTAGTTGTGTTGTGTTCACCCTTAGAAGGATCTTCCTCAGTAGGTTTTATTGTATCATTTTCATTTCTCCCATCTATATCAGGAAAAATATCTAAATTTCCTTGAAAAGAGTCATTTGTATCCCGCGACATGTCCAATGACACAGACACACCATCAACAAAGAAATATGGTTGCTTCACTGTAATTACAAATTGACTATTATCATCTCCATCCTTTGGTGAAAAAATAATGATTACTGTAGGCTTGGAGGATTCTCCACTTAGGACAGTTTTAGGCTTAGGCTTAGGAGGTAAAGACTTCTCAGGTTCAGTCTCCATTAGGAATTTATCAATATCTTTATGATTATCCTCAATAACCTCATCAAATTTCCTTCTCATTATCTTTATCAATCTTTATTTAGCTATCAACAATGGTTTTATTTCTTTCATAATCCTTTCATGTTCATCATAAGATATAACTAGTAGCATGTCCTCAATTGATTTCACTCTAATTTGTTCATCCCCAGTTAGTGCTAACTATTTCCTAATCTCCAATTTCTCATACATTTCCTTGGGAATACTACCTTCCATTTCAATTAGGTTCTTCTTGAATTCAAACATATGATCTATGAAAAAATCTTCAATTTGAATCTTATGTTTTTCATCATACATGTCATAGTATTTAGGTAGCTGATTGAGTTTTCCTTGGTTTATGATTCTCTTTGCTAACATCTATAGATCTGGTTTCCATAGTTGTATGGCCTCAGTTCTCTTCTCTTCTACCTTCTTAACTTCAACTTCCTTTTCTTGTGCATTCTTCTTTTCTTCTTCTCTCTTATTTTGTACTTCAGTCCTCTATCTTTTTGGTGGTGAATTACATTTGGAGGATCTTATCCTCTTCACAGTGATTTCTCTTATTTATTCTATCTATGATGTCATCTTAGGTTGATATAGTGTAGTATCAGGCACTTCTACTATAGTAGGATGTGGACTTGTAGTCTTCTTAGTTTTTGGTGAAGGAAGGGTTATTGGAGCAGTGCTCGCCAATCCAGAAGAACTCTCAGTCATCTTCTTCCTTAAATCCTTCATCTCCTCTTTAGAAAGACCAGCCATTTCTGCTAGATCATCTACAACATTCTAAATTTTTCTTCTCCTTGTTGTTCTAGTTTGTTCCTCTCTTATCTTAGCTGACTTTTCCTCATAAGTTCTCCATCTTTCTTCTGATCGATCAATCTCTGAAGATAATATATGCTCAACTTGTATTGTTAAGATCTTTGAACTAACCTCATACCCCATAGGGTAACACCATTTCTTTCTTGGTTCCACTGCCTCAAAGCACACACAATCAGTTTCAACCATGAAACATATTGTACCCTTATACTTCACCATTTACTTAGGTATCCTCATTCTTCCCTTTCTTTGTCTCTGTAGAATCTTGATCATTCCAAATAATTCTCCATCCACCCAATCATTATTTTGTCTCCTGTAGTTGTTTGTAACCTGAATTCCAGTAGGTTCATTATCCTTCCAAGCTCTTGGGTGCATTCCAAGGAATTTTTGTAGTATGTGGATATACATATGTATTAACAATGACCCAAATATGAATACTTTATATTTTTCTTTCATTATCTACTTCACATTCTCTAAGAACTATTGTGCAAGTACTTCACAAAGGTTGTATTTAACATTTTCCTTTACCATTCTATATGCCATAATTAAAACTCCAACATATACTAAGTTAGGTCGGCTGCTGTAATGAAGTTTGTAACCTAAAATCATTGAAACCAATCTCACATCTTGTTGGAAGATGTTGGCTATAGTCATCGCTCGCTTATCCCATTTATAGTGGGTTAGGGTTTCCACTTGCATCTTTGTGTTCTTCTCTATAATAGGGATAACACCAGAGTTATCCAAACCAAATATGTCACAGATGAACTCACTACATCTATTCATGGGATGATCACTAATCCAAATGAACTGATCATGTATTCTTCTTAACATGAATTTTATCCATTCTTCTTCATTGAACTCATAAAGTTCCACCATTCGCATCACACTTAGGTTTTCTAGATGAGCGAACTCATCCTTCCATTTACCATCTTCTGTGATCATATCTTTCATTTCCTTATAGATCTCAAAGTCTCTCAGTGACTCATACTTATAATGGATGTGTGCTTTGACATCTTCAACATGTAGAATGTTGTAGGGTGTTTGAGAAAATGCGCCTTTGGGATCATCTTTGATTGATTTACAAGGATGTTTCTTAAACTTATACCTAGGCCTTTCATTGACATCAAAGATCAATGGAGTATCTATAATCAATGCTTTGCAATAATCTAAATACCTCTTTTTATTTGATGAATCTATGAGTTTGCACTCAATCAATCGCAAAGTGTCCTAGTGTCCTTGCTTGCTTCATTGATCTCCTTCAAATCTGCTACTATGTTTGAATGAATAGACTTATAATTTTCCATGAAAGTATTGGCACATTTCCCAATAACCTTAACTCTGCAAATTATGCAGTCTATCATTAATCTGGTGATCACAAGATATAGTGTGTATAGTAGTGCAATCTCAGAAAGGTGCTTCATA
Organism: Thuja plicata; assembly: GCA_018584345.1. Classification (NCBI taxonomy): domain Eukaryota; kingdom Viridiplantae; phylum Streptophyta; class Pinopsida; order Cupressales; family Cupressaceae; genus Thuja; species Thuja plicata. Next base: position 1,903,472 of record MU224795.1, on the reverse strand, counting down.
TCAATCATACATACTCTCCATAAGCTCGCAAAAGCTTATTCCACATAAACAGGGGCTGGATGGTTTTTTGTGTATTTCTCCAAAGCTCCCCCTAAGGCCATTCTTGGCCATCTAGATCGATGTAACAACATCAGGTGAGGGTTCAATAGAAACTATTGAATCTCCCTGAACCTTAGGCTCACTCAGCTCTTTCATTTTCCAAACCTTACCACCTTTCACAAATTCATTGTCAAAATCTTCCGCATAATCTATCATACTTTTTCCAACATTGCCAACATTTTTTTTGTAATAATAGGTGGTGGTATTCTATTACCTTTAGATCCATTATACCTGCAAAACTTTGCTATATGTCCTTGATTGTTACACTTGTAGCATGTAGGAGGTGATATGTTCTGATTAACTTGCAACTTGCAATACTTTGAGGTGTGCCCAAAGTTATTGCACTTGTAACATGTGATCTTAGATGTTTCTTCTCTAATTTAATCTTTCTTAGTGTAGGATTGATCAGGATTTCTACATTTTGTCTTCTTGTACCCATATTCATAGAAATTGAAATAATAACCAGAAAAGGGTTTGTAAGGAGCTTTACCTCTACAATCTCTCTTCATGTGACCAACTTTGTTGCAACCAAAGCATCTACCTCTGAAATGTATGATCTTCCTTTTAGGCTCTTCTTGTATAGATATTTCTTCATATATCTTTTCTTCATATTTTTCTTCTTGAGATTTAAAACATTCGGCTTCATTGAAGTCAACTCTCTCTCTCTCTCTCTCTCTCTCTCTCTCTCTCTCTCTCTCTCTCTCTCTTCATCAATCTNAGTCATCTCTCTCTCTCTCTCTCTCTCTCTCTCTCTCTCTCTCTCTCTCTCTCTCTCTTCATCAATCTTGTCACTACTCATATGAAGTTTCTCAATGTGTTTCTTAACCTTAACAACTCCTTTTGTGATTTGGTAGTATTTTTATAATTCATAATACTTGGGTTTGTAGTCATCCAGTTCAATCTACATATTTTCCATCTGAACATTTGCATTCTTTAGGATTTCTTTAATTTTGGTTCTTCCATCTTTTTCTTTCTTAATTTATTTAGCCATATGAATATAAGTAGTTTCATGATCCTTCTTTAATTCTTCCTTTTCATGTTCAAGTTGTTTTATCTGATCAGATGAATCATTATCTGAATCCTCTTTTATCTTTTCCATAAGATCTTGCCTTTGATTCTTGGAAAGTTCAAGATATTCCTTAAGTTTCTTAATGAAATCTTTTTCTCTTCTCAATTTGAATTTCAAATCACCATTTTTCAGCTTTAGCCTTATCAAGGTCTTCAAGTGTTGCTTCAAAGTTTTCTTCCAAACTATCTGAATCCATCTAGATCTCCCTTAAGCTATTAGACTTTCTCTCCAAGGGCCACAAGCTCTGATACCAATTTTTAGGATTAGGTAATACTGAGAGGGGGGGGTGAATCGGTATTACAACACTTTAAATTCAAACATAATAAATTCCAACTTAACCAAACAATAGCTGAAATGAAAAGAACATACACATAAAGAAGATAAATCATAACACCATGATATTATTTGCGAGGAAACCTTGGCCAAGGGAAAACCTCGATGGGGATGATACCCAAAAATTATGAGCTAAAAGTATAATGTCCATGTTAGGAGAGCTATCCCAGTTAGCATCTAAATATTACATTAGTACATTTCCCTGTCAAAGGAGTAGAAATTTTTTTAGGGGTATACACTAAGCACGCTGCTCTTACAATCATAGAAACTTTTCAGTTACAATGATTTACCAAAAGTGAACTGTACAAGCATATTCTATGCTCAAGTAGTCCAATTATAGCTTGCATCAACTTGTGTTTGTTTCTTACATCATAATACATCTATGTATTCCATCCATATCTTCACAGCTCAAAACATCTTCATATATACCTGATTTCATAATCAGTTGGCTCACAAGAACATAACCAAACATGTCCAACACTTATATTATCAAATCCATAGTCACTGATCATACTATAAAAAAAAGTGGAGTAGGACCCAATCCAAATCCAACTTAGCACTTCTAGAATCCACGTTATACTTCCTTAATCATCGCTAACATTCAACTGCTCTATTTCCCTACTATATTGTCTTCGCATGACTTCAACAGGTTGTAACTCTCTAAAATGAACTCCAAAACACAAGCAAACTTAACTGAAGGTCCACCATATCCCAAAATACCTTCCTCTAAGCTCGCATGACTTGGTTCACCATATAAAGTGCTCACTTACCAAAACTGTGTGACTGTACCCAATAAACTGCTTCCTGAACTTAGTCATTTTTACAAAACTAAATATCAAAACTGAGTTTCACTTCAAGTTACCATGCACATGAGTAGTGTTTCCATAAATGAAAACCTCTATAAAATCCAAAATGGGCCACTTGCCAAGACAACTAGCAGATATATTCACTAAACCATTACCCAAAGATACTTTTGTGTATCTGAGAGGTAAGTTAGGGGTTATTCCCCTACTTAAACAATAATAAGATATTGTTACAAGCATTAATCCAGTGGAATTATTGAATATCTTTCACTATTGTATTGATGATGAAGGGGACTACTCCTTAGGGGGAGCAGTTGGAGGAAAATGAAGATGTTATAGCAGTTGCTGACCTATGTGGCACCTTTGGCATTGTTTTCAAAGGGGGAGAAGAGAAGTGAAGATCATGATAATGGGGAGAATATTGATTGTGAAGAGAAGAGAAGAGAATAGAAGAGAAGAGCAAGTCAGGTAATGGGAGAAGATCGAAAGAAGACCATGAAGTGCATTAGCTAAAGGGGAGCTAGTATTATCAGCTTATTATGGTGTTACCATAAAATTCAAAGGGGGAGACTATTGGGATAACTAATGAAAATATTGTTGAGTGCTTATTAATATAGGTTTGATGACATGAAGATCAGTTATTATGTTTTCATTGATGTCAACTTGGTGTTGTGTTTGTTGATAGTGTTCCTGATGTGCTGCCCAGCATGAGTGCAAATGAATTATGTGTTGCAGTAAGAATTGGAGTGTGTGATCATGGTTGGAGACTCACATATGTCTCTAGATGCATTTTGTATGATCATGTAAGCTAGAAACAACAATGGAGCAAGTTATGATTGATTGAAGGGTAACCGAGTAGACAAAAGAACAAGTAGTGACAAACAATGAATGATTTGATTGTTCTATCACATTGGTATGGATTCAAGCATTATTATCCTAATATAATTTCTTGACTAGTTTGTGTTATTAATCCTATGATCGCTATAGGATTGGAGTACCACAAGGTATAGTTTCAGTTGACAAAAGATTATTTTGCACAAGTTAGAAAATGTTTGAACCGGTTTGAGCAGATGATGTTAGATCAGTGAGCGATGATGATGTGATCAATTGTAGTGGACATTTCTATGATCCAAATGTCAAGATGATGTGTCATTAAAGATTTGTGATGATTAATTGCTATTCCATTTATCAAGGTGATCAAATTTAATCAAGGTTTGGAAGTAGGTTGAGGAAGTAAAAATGGTTTGATTGTTCTTGATTTAAATCAATGTGTGATGGATCTGAAAGCCGACCTAAAGTTGTAATTAAATGTTTGAGATTAGCAGTACATTTTAGGGTTCAAGGATTAAGCAATAATGAATTGTGATGATGGTATTCATTGTAGTAGGTCATGTCCAAGGCGATGGCCGCCTAATGAACTTGCAATATATTTATATGTAAAATGATGAATTATGCAAGTGTAATGTTGGATGATATAAGTTTTTGGTACTAATCATGTTGTTGATACTCATGTTTTGTCACTGATGTCAACATATATTTCTATGGAAGAAGACAGACTATTTACTTGACTGGAAGGCGTGTATGGACACTGTACAGATGAACCAGAATGAGAAAAGTTGGATTTAAGAAGAAGACTTAGTTTTGACCTTACATCTAAGGCCTCTTGAATTTATGTTGCATATCATGGATGTTACAACTATTTTAGTAAAGACTATTTTTCTGGACTGTGACTATGATTCTAGACAGAGAAGGTCTTTTTGTTTCGAGCATATCTTGCTGAGGAAGATGTTTTAGAACTTGTGAGCTTACTGATGGAGAGAAGACATATTATTGTGAAATGGGTTGAGTTTGATTTCTGTTTGGGTACTGATGATGTCATCTGTGGCGTGTATTCTGGAGAAGACTTATTTCTTGGTCGACTTCAGACTTGTAACGTGTGGAAATTAATTATGAGCATGGATTGTGGATCCGAAAGTATTTGTAATGAATTGTAAATATTGTATACTTGTTATAGGTACCATGTGTATCTTAGCAAGGGCTTATGTAATTATTTTTATGATGGGAAGCCTTAATTGGCTGACCTATTTAATTATGTATTAGGAAAGCTTAACTGGCCGACGTAATGGGTTATTGTAAGAGAGTATATATGAGTGATCCTTTCATTTGTGAAAAGTGTGGAAGAGAAAGAAAAGAGAAGAGATTTGTGAAGCTGTGAAGCTTGACTGCTGGATAGAGAGCATAGTTGGTACTTCATTGGAACTGACCAAGCAAAGATAGTTGCTATTAGACAGTTCACTGGATTGTGTATTTTTTGTATACACTTGATGCAGATTGTGAATCCTTGAGGGTGTCTTTAACCTTCTTTGGGCAGTGAGCCTTGGCAGTGAGCCTACTACTTTCATTGACCCCTAACAGGGTATGTCTCCTAACAGGGACTGTAAACTGTAATGTAATAACAAGCTCCTAACATGGATAATATATTTTAACAGGGATACTATACTCTCAGTACATTATTTTGTGGGTGTTAATTCCCACTGGGGTTTCACCTTTAACAGGGCTTCCTCGACAACAAACATTGTGTTATGGTGTTGGCAGATACTGTGTTATTTATCTTTGTTGTTATGGTTCATAAAGTTTAAATTTTAATAATCTATTGCACAAGTGATTCACCCCCCCCCCCCCTCTCAGTTGTCTTATGGACTGTTATTCCTAACATGTAGATCATGGATGAAAATGTGTGGTTGAGTGAAGAGTGATGATAGTCTAAAAGAAGCATAAGTATTGAGCTTAATTGGATCTAAACAAGAAGAGGAGGCATGCTACACCCATATCATTGTACTTGTTGATTCCTAACAGTTTTTGCAAGAAAATCCCTTAACCAGGTAGACTTTAGCAAGTTTGATTTGTACATCCTTTAACAGGGTGGCTCTTTAGCTAGGGTCTGAAATCCTTTAACAAGGTTACTCCTAACAGGGTAAAGCTCCTAACAGGGTTAGAGGTAAATCCCTTAACCGGGTGACTCCTAACAGGGTTTGTTCCTAATGGGGAATCATTGTAAGCTTCTAACAAGGCTAGACCTTTAAGAAGGCACATTTAAAAGGAGTGTAAATATTTTTGGGTGCTAATCCCCACTGTGGTTTTCACCCTTAATCAGAGTTTCCATTATAAAATTAATGGTGTTACTTTGTTGCATGTGTGGATGATTGTTTGGTTACTTTTTTTATTGTATGCATAAGGATTATAGTTGATAAATGTGGTAAATATGGTGTTGAATGAAGTGTAAAAAGTTCTAATATGACAGATTACTAATTCACCCCCCTCTCAGTAATCTTGGACCTTATAGTATCAACAAGAGGACCTTGATAATCAAAGATTGTAAGAAGCACTGCCTTCATACTCCTCAGCTTTTGGTCTCCTTCATTCTCCTGCACTGGATTCTCTCCTCAAAGCAAATCTTGAACCTATCTTGGGCCTTCATTATGACAAAGCTTATATAGCTTTATTAGAAAATACACCCTATATCTTATCCCAAGTCTTCTATAATTGAAAATATATTGGTCTTCAATCTCCAATATCAGATATCGTTTGGGGGCATCCATTAATTATATAGAAATATTGTAATCCCTTTGTCTTGGAATCATAAGGTTAATGTCTATGTTCCTAAGGATTCTTGTCACGTCTATAAGAAAATATCCAAGTAAAGCCTTTCTACAAATCTTTTATGCCACCCTTTTCTTATACCCGTATGGAGCAACATTTCTAAAAAGACCTCCACAATCTCTATATTCACTATATACTTGTGATCTACCCTTATAAAATCTCTCCCTAAAATCCCTCAAACAATCTTAACCACCTTGATATGCAGGTCCTATAATATTTATTGCATTCAGTGGCCTGTCACTTCCCCTAGAAAAGCTATCTGTCTTTTTGGGATCGCCACTCTGAAGAGGATTAGAGTCTCCATACTTTCACTACCTAGTTTCTCAAGTCGTGCTTCAAACTTCTTTCTTGGATTCCACTACCCACAACTTTCAAGTATAATTTCTCTGTTGAAGATGAAGACCTTCACTCTTTGCAATTTTTTTTTGTAATGTAGAAACTTACAAGATTCCAAATGGCATTGAGGATCACAATCTTTTAAATGATATGTAATTATGGCTAATACTTTTTTCTGACATTTCTCCATCCACCAACTTTCTAATCATTCATATGCCAACTCTCCATAATTTAAATTCATTAATCCCAATACGAGTTGTCTAAAATGGTATATGCTAAAATAGCAATGTTCCTTATTCTTTCAAACATTATTTTTTGTTGTACTACATTTTTTATCTAGGTCTGTTTGGTTACAATTTTTCTAAATTTGGCAACATTCAATCAATAAAGGCTCTTTCCTATCATGATTTCCATGATCTGTACTTGCTCCACACTATATGGGTTGTTGCAAAAGGATATCCCGTCTTGTTATAAATGCTCTTCCCTTTTCACGTTGACATTGATACCATAGAAGAATGACATGGATAAATAAAAGTTGAATTTGTGTCAATAGTACACCTCATTAATTATTCCTACTCTTTTCCAAGCAAAAAATTTATTTTATCTCTAATCGCAAATTTCTTGAAAATGCCAACAATCTAACTCTGTCCTTTGCAATCTCCAAATTCAACTAAACAAGCAATACCCACTAATCAAATCAAATTGATGGCCTCCTATTGTCTATTGCATCAACGACCATGATCCACTAGTATCATTTTTAAAATGATATTACAACTCTACTCCCTCTGATCCATACCTATTATTTTTGAAATGATGTTATAGCTACTCCCTTTGAACCTTAATCACTATCCAATACCAGTATTATTTTTGGAATGAAATTGTAGCTACTCTCTTTAAATGCTTAATTGGAAATCTCTCACCTTTTGATTTTAAATCTAAATTTCTATATATAAAAATTCATTCTACCTCATACCTCAACTTCCTAATATTGACTAACCATTTGTAAAAGGGAAATACAATTGCTCGACTACTCAAAATGCAGTTCTTCAAAATGTAATTGGAGTTAGGAGAACTATATCCCAACTTTTATCACAAAATTCTCAAAATTTAAATTGCCTTGAAGCTTTCGTGCCAATTACCAATCTGGAGCCCTAATGTTTTTCTTCAAACTTTCGCTAATTATTAAGACGAGAGGGGTGAGGATGAATATCAACTGTAACCCTAAATTGAAATTTCTAACCACAAAAAACATTTGAATCAACCAATTTTGACTCTTACCTCAAAATCCTTACCAAATTTTTGTTTGATTTAGCTCATATCATGGAGTTGAGAATGAAACATTTCTGTCATTAATCTTTCTAATTGATTGATCGTCCACTCCCAAATGAGACAATCTGTCTGCTATAACATTACCTTCTCTATAGATGTGGTTGAAGGTAGTATTGTCAAAATAATTTAGTAACTCCAAAGCTTGTATTAGAAGTGATTTTAACCTCCAATTGATGGACTGTTTGGATCTGACAACATTGATAAATAAAGCAGAGTTTCCTTCTATTTCCACCCTTTTAAATCCATATTTCTTACATAGTAACAAACCTTCAATAAACGCCTTAAATTATGCAATGTTGTTTGTGTCTCTCTCTCTCCAGTGGTTTGGCCAACTCTACTATAATATCTCCTTTGTCTGAATTAATGACGCATACAACTTCTTATATTCTTGAATTCCCTCTTGAGGCTCCATAACACCTTAAATTATGCAACGTTGTTTGTGTCTCTGCCTCCAGTGGTTTGGCCAACTCTACTATAATATCTTCTTTCTCTGCATGAATGGCGCATACAACTTCTTATATGCCCAGATTCCCTCTTGAGGCTCCATCAAAATTCAACTTAGCCCAATCTTGACAAGGTGGGATTCATCTACAAGCACTTCTACTATCTTTTAAATTATTTTTAGGTCTACCAACAAAATTAGGTGCTAATAATTTCCAAACCAACTTCTTATCATCAAATCATCCCATGAGAATCTTTTATTTTTTCCTTTGGAATTTTTGGATATAGAGTTCACAATCTCTACTATATTCACTTCCAATTTATTCACCCACTGCTCTCATTCTAACTTCTTACCTTCCAAGATTCTACGATTCCTTTCTTTCCACAATTCCTAGATCAATAAAGATGGAGTTATTATCCACAAACTAGCAAAGAAAATATTATAGTATAATTTTATCCAACCTTGAAACAATGACATGATGTCTATTGGCAAATCCAAATACCACCCTAGTATATCACATAACAAGTTCCGTCCTTTTAATGCAAAGGGACAATGAAACAAGAATGTGAGTTATTTACGCCTCCTCATTTTCATGTAAGGCACACCAAGAGGGGCCTTGAAAGACTTATTTTCTAAACCATCAACTGTTAAAATCTTGCCTTGCAGAGTTGCCCATGTAAAGATCCCTTCTATGGTAGACATAACTTGTTCCAATATAAATGAATAGGAATATCAGCCTTTTATAAACGATTTTTCTCTAGAAAGGATCTGTAACCATCTTTAACATTGTAGTTGCATGGTTTAGATCCATTCCAAATTATGTTATCTTCTTCTCTAAAAGTAAGTAATCTATTTTCTGAAATTCTCTTCAATTGCTCCAAATCATTTTGTGGCAGGTGTGATTCCTCCCAAGATTTTCAATTCTATTTCAGAGGATTATCTTGATCCATTGTTACATAATCCTTGACATACTGACCCCATGAATCCTCACATTTATCTATTATACACTAAACAAGTATTATTTAACAACAATTATAGTATTTATATAATGATAAATTTGATATAATTTGGTGAGTACAAAATAATCTTTATTTTAGTTAAATTGATCAGATTATGTGGGAGAAAATTGTGCGGTAACTTTTCTTAAAGATGTCTTGTCATGACTTTTTATGATGGTAAATTATGCATGAGATGGATTTATTAAAAAGTCCTTAAAAACTTTCAAGCAAATTGAACTAATAACATGTATAAAGTGAGTCCCATAATTTTTTTCCTACCTTTTCTTTAATTGTGCCAAAATAGGAGCTCTATAATAGGGTATAACATCTACCACAACATCATGGATGGAGATTTTTAAACTCTGTTGATACTAACTTGCACAGACTGGTTACCAACTTCGTGGTGAAGTTGGGGTCTATTAGTGTTAACATGCTGGTTACCAACTTCATGGTGAAGTTGGGACTTGTTGTTTCTAGTTTTTGGTTTTTGATTTTCAAGAAAGGGATTGGCTGAGGGTCTGCTGACTCTGGTGATGTGCTGGTAGTATGCTCTTCTTGTGTTGGTTGTGTTATTTTCGGGCCAGCCCCTTGTTCTAGTTACTTTTTTAATCAAAAACATCATGGATGAAGATTTTGTTAGATATTACATCCCTCTCTTTCTTAGGTCCTCTCTCTTTTGTTTTAATATCCTTCTCTTTCATAGGTCCTCTCTATTGTGAACACAACATGAGTGTGTCGGTAATGGAGTTTGTTTATCTTTCTCATTAAGAGGTTTTTTTCTAATTATATTTTAATCCCTCTATGAATATGCATAGTTAATTTCATACTAACACTTCTCTATTGAGACTTTTGTAGCACAAACATCTATTACTAAATGGACTACCAATTGACCTCATGTATTTCACAAATGCATACAAGAAATAGACCATTTCCCCCTAATTTGCCTTCTAGACTTCTTCAGCGTACCCATTGCACACCAAGGTGCGTTTGCTAGTTATTAATTTCATAAATATGTTTATTTTTTCATATGCAAACATATAAAACCCCCATCTTACCACTTTCCTTCCAAGTCTTTATAGAATGTGTGCTTATATTCTTTTGTAGAAGTATACAACTTTTTGAAAAGTTTTTCCTCATCTTAACGATAGATAAAAAAAATATGGTTAAAAAGTTCATGCAAAAATAAAAATGTCTGCATAGATTAAAAAAAAGTGCGATTTGAAAATTCAAATAGAAAATAACTACATAATTAGATAAATAAGAATGATTTGAAAATTCAAACAAAAAATGAATACACAATTAGAATTTAAAAAGTACAATACTCCTATGAATTAATATTCATTTATTATCAACTTCTATAACTTCATAGATGTGTTTAGTTTTTCCTATGCAAAGGGACAAAACCCCCCATCTTCCCACTTTCCTTCCAAGTCTTTAAGGTGTGCTTATATTCTTTCGTAGAAGTATACAACATTTTGAAAAGTTTTTCATCATCTCAATGATAGATAAACAAGTGTGATTCAAAAATTCAAACATAAAATGACTACACAATTAGATAAAAAAGTACGGTTTGAAAATACAAATAAAAAATGATTACAAGTAGATAAAGATATTTCAAGATAAACAAGCATGATTCAAACATCCAAAGAAAAAATGACTAGACAATTAGATTAAAAAGTATGATTCAAAAATTCAACAAAAAATGATTACAAGTAGATTAAAAAAATATGATTCCAAAATTTAGACAAAAAATAATTACACAATTAGATTAAAAAAATATGATTAAAAAATTCAAACAAAACATGACTTTATACATAGATAAAAAGAAATAAGATTTGAAAATTCAACTAAATAACAACATTAAAAAAAAAATGATTCAAAAATTCTATCAAATTAAAAAAATGTAGAAGATATCCCTCGACCTAGCCCAACGCCCAACAATTAAGAAAAAAACAAACAAACATATTATGATATATGTTGATTCCTAACCCTTTTATTTTATCTTATCTTATTTGTATAAAAATGCCACATAAATCTAAATACCTTAATTTCTTTCAATTTTTCAAATACACAATATTTTTTTTTTTTTATTAAGTGTCTATGAACAACCATTCATTAATGTAATTTTAATGTGCTTTTATCTATACATTGAATCAATAAAACAAAATAAAAATAAAAAATAAAAACAATTTATTGTTTTTTAATAAGCAACACAAATTGATAGTGGTGGTTAGTAGAAGCAGACAATTTTGAAACCCCAAGGAATTGAGAAAAAAACAGACAAAAAAGAGAGAGTTCAACTTCTTTTTACCTAAATAAAAAAATGTATGACACTTTAATACTCCATCGAGATCCGTGCCGAAAAGAAAAAAATGTCCGTGATGGGCACATCACAGACATTAAATAATAGGGGGAATGGATGACCATTATTTCCAAATCTAAATCCGTACGGAGAACAGCGTTGTTAGATTCTCCGAAAGAAACGGGTGTCACTGTCGGGACACACTGGGTCCCACCTGTCCCGCGGCCATGCGACCGACCGCTGAAGTTTTGGCTTTTCTATTCCGCAGACGGCGCCTTTCCGTCAGCCGTCATGCCCAGCCCCACCGCTTCAAACACTGTTCCGTCGGCATACCAACTTTCCCCCATTGCGCGTTCCACGTGACCGTAACCCGTTCTAGGTAACATTCTGTTGACTGTGGAACACCTGCGCTTGTCATACAATGAAGTTTTGTTTTTCTTTGGGGTGGTGGTTGGGAGGATGAACATCCTATGCGTTTTAGTATTGCATGTAAACATCAAATGATTAAGATGTTCAATTGATTTGGAAAAAGATGGTTTTAAAGTAGATAATTACAAGTGACCTCAAGGAGTCTTAATTATGGATGATAATTTTAAATTTATTTATAGAGAGTTTTGTATATTATGTTTTATTTTTAAAGTAAAATATTATGGAGGAAACTCCATAGATAAGCGTGGTTGAGCTTATTATTGAGATGTGTGACTTCCCGAGACTTCACCTTTCTAAGCATCGCCTAGATGCAATGATTGCTAAGTGTTCCATTCATTCTCATGAGAGATGAGTTCTTCTAAACCACTACTCATGAAACATGGGTCAATGATTTGACTCAAAAACTACATTGAATTTTGTTAGCAATATCACAATTATTGAATTATTTTATTTGTAACATTTGATTTTTAGTATATTTGTTTTTGTAAATAAACATGTTTACTATTAAACAATTTACCAAGATTAATTTTTAAAGATTGTCTAGTCTCTTTATGCAAATGTCTTAAAAATATAAAGTATGACATTTTTGGAGTTGTTTCTAGGTCAAGAAAAAGTGGAATGTGTTAGAAACACTGAGAGGGGGG
>MU224795.1:1853989-1878178 GCA_018584345.1 Thuja plicata | reverse complement strand
AACAGATTTTCCCCGATTATCGTATGAGAGGTAGCATCTCAAATCTACTCTTGGGATGTATTGGCAACAAAACATCTCCGTTTCCTCTCTACCACACCAAGCACACAAAGAAATCCTTATAGAGCTTCGTAAAAATTGTTTTGACAACAAAGCTTGTTCTAAAAAATCATTTTTGACAACAAAACTTGTCCGAGCTCTAACCAACTCAAAACTTTAGCTTTAAGTGGGATCTTGCTTTCCATATGCTGACATTGTCTTTGCCACCTTTATTCAGTTTCAATTATGCTCCCATCTCTCATTCAATTAAGAAGCAATGGAAGAGTTATGCATCACTATATGCTAAATCTTTTCTGAGACAGTCATCAAAATGCTTTACATTTCTTAATTTTAAGTCTTTCCAATAAAGATCTGTGCAACAAGGACTTTTGTAAAGAGTGATCTTTCAATCCAATCATTTCACAAAGAGCCTGAAAGGTTGGTTCATCCTTTGTAGTCAACCTATAGAGAGGTTTTAAATCCCTCTCAGGAATGATATGTTACTGATTTCGGTTCCAAAGAACTCCATTGTCGTTGATTCTGGTTCCAAAGATCTTTACATGAAAGAGACCTCCCCTCGTACTATACTACCTATCACATAGGGTGAAACCCTCGGTTGGCAAAGGAGGAGGGAAAGGCTCAAATATACCTAGCATTTCATAGCCCTTTATAATTCAATGAAGGTTACTATAAGCCTTTTACCAAGACCAATCCTCCTTAAGAGGTGGTATCCGAGATGGAGAATTTCTTCGCATGACATGTAATACCACATAGAACAATTCCTTAGATTTCTTCGTGTTATGCTGGGAATCAAGAATTCTATGTTGAATAAAGTTTTGTCACGGTTGTTCAACATTCACTACATCCCCATCCATTTCTTTGCAAGAGCTGCACTTTCCAGTTCCTATATAATCCTAAGGCATTAAGGGAAGGCTTCTATGATCACCCTGCATGCTTGTATTTTGTTTTATAATTATGACAGGGATTTCATATCTGATTTATCAAAGTATGAATTTCTAATTTGTTTTTTTGTTGCTTTCTTTGTCGCTATTTCCTTTGCAATTTGACAAGCTTACTAGCCTTCAGTCAATTGTACTTGCTACAACTCCTTAGATCATGCATTCAAGAATCAATGAATGAATATGACACTTCAAAGGTGTACATAACCAAACTTAGCAAGAATGTCTGGAATAAAACTTGTCCAAATAACAAAGAAAATGGAGTTATAATGTTTCCAAATGCTACTCTTCTTTTGCAACATGGGCAGAACTGCCATGAACATATTTGCACTGTGCAACCACCATGACACCAGGTAATTACCATGGCACAAGTAAAACTTATAGACACGTGAGAAATGGCCACTCTGCTATAGCTGGTGGTTTTACTGTACAAATTGTTCTTTGTTCCTGCTCTATTTTCATGAACCTTCTGGTATAAACATAGTTACTAATTGGAGGATCATTATCCCATTCATTCTTTTATCATAGGGAAGGATATTACTCCTCAAGCTTATGGAAGAATAAATGAAGGAATGAAGATTTTTAATGATGTCCATGAGACCATCGGTCTAAGGGACCACGAATCACAGCCCTAAACTAACTCCATAATCCTTTCCATATCCGATCTCCTATTGTGAATCTTGACAATCAAACAAGCAGTCTGCTTGATCTTATCCTCCTCAAATAAACTGTACATGCTGCCAGCCTTCAGGATGACCTCGTACTGAGCCCAAATGTCCTCATAAGCCGTGCACTCGAAGAGAAAGTGCCATTCAAGCAATTACCATTTTGATTTTTATCAATTACCTTATCAATTACCATTTTGATTTTTATCAATTACCTTAATACCTCCATTATGTATATCACTTTGAAGTTCAAAGGCACCAATTTTATTTTTCGTTTGAGAATATATAATAATACTTTAAGAACTAGGTCATCAACCCCTTTTCTACTCTTATGAGTGAGCTCCTAAGTTTTCATAGGATTAATAAAGGGCTTAGGTCATCTTAATGATGCAAAGTCATTTTATTAATCATTTAATTCATAATTTGTGAAGGCAAGTTTGAGGTAGTGGGATGCTTAGCAAAACAAAGATATCCACTAGAATCAATAGGAATCATAGGGTATAAAAGATTGCATACTCTGTTATGTTGAAATTCTTACATAGGAGTGCCGAGTGGAAATCAAATACTTGTCAGGATCCAATTTTTATCACTCCTCAACAAGGAGGCTTTTGGTCGCATAAGACTAAAATTAAAAAAACTCAAGTTATGAAGGAACAACTCCACCAGTAAATTTTTCTACTCTTTGCTTGATGTTATCACCTCATTGTTACAGTAGAATATCCTTATCCAACTCTCTTTGACAATGAGTTTCAAGGGATTTAAGGAAGGTCACAAAATACTTACATTAATTGGAATGTAGAAATAAGTCACAACTGGATCAAAAATGGATTAGTCATAAAAGGCCAGTATCTCAGTGATAGAGCATTCCAGCAGCAGATGGAAGGTCATAGCTTCAAGTCCTAGCTGGTTCATGAAAAGCTCAACATGGAACACTCAATGTGACATAAGTTTTCAATATCAACAAAATAAAATATTATGTACATAAGCAAAGCATTAGGTCCTTTCTTTTAAGGATCCCA
The DNA here is from genome assembly GCA_018584345.1 of Thuja plicata. NCBI lineage: Eukaryota > Viridiplantae > Streptophyta > Pinopsida > Cupressales > Cupressaceae > Thuja > Thuja plicata. Next base: position 1,875,499 of record MU224795.1, on the reverse strand, counting down.
AATAGGCCGTACTTAAGTGGTTTTAGCTTCTTTGTTTTATTTATAACTCTTTAAAATAAATTTACATCCAAACCTTTAAACTTGTGCAATCAATTTTATATTGATTGCCTTGCCTTAAACTAAGCCTGGTACTTTTTCAACCTCTCTTGCAGTCGAATCTGTCTTTGCCTTGGCCTTTATCTATTCAATGAATTTTTGAGCGATGTAGATCTTCAAATCCTCCTTATCTTGCTCCCGTTGTAGCTACTTATCACCAAGATCAGTCAGTTAAAAGACTAGTTACTAAAATATGTCTCAAAACTTAAGAGATTATGACCATTCACCTATGTAGATTTTCAAATATTCTTCTTGCTCCCTTTGTGGCCACCTATCACATAAACATAATATTAAAAGGTAAGTAACTTAAATATGCCTCGAAAAGAGATCTAATACCTGAATCTGATAAATTGTCATTGTATGAGTGCTAGATTGATATGTCAAGTTTGGAAGGGAAAATGTTGGAATTATTCTATCATACCATCTTGAGAGCTACCCCTGTGTTATATCGACAATTTGGGTTTTACAATCTGTTTGAAGATAAAATATTGTAATCTCTTCAATCCTGTATCTCTTTCAGTTTTTTCTTGTCACAACGTGGACCAACACTTGACCGAAAACCTTGAGTCTCCATCTGATATGATAAAACTTGGGAACAAAATAAATCCCCAATCTTACTGAAAATAAAATCAGTTGTCTCACTGCCCCTTTTATGTCTTTTTTACATTGTAAGAGAACATACATCTTGCTAAATCAGTCTAGCAGAAAGAAAGATTATTTCTAAGATTATTTCTTTCTTCTTCTACACAAAACACTTCATTTCAACTTTGCTATATTATTTGGCATATTTGGCACATAGACAGAACTTAGAAAATTTACCATTTCTTTACCATACCAAGGTGACCATAACTTTTAAAGTATGAGCTTCCCTCATCAGTTGAACTCTTCAGATCTTTAAGAACATGTACTTTACCAGTTTGAATTGCAAATCTTCTTGAAGATAGGTCTTCATTGATCCCTTGCTACATGCTGAAATTTTTCATTCGACTTGTTTTCTTTTGTTGTGGATTTACTTTTTAAGATCTGAATTTACATTTTTTCTTGCTATAGGAGCTGAATATTTCTCACTTTTCAGATGTATTTATTGATATCAATGTTCTGAAATCGCTTGTGTTATGAATTCATTGGACAGGTTACTCGTATGAAAGACAAGAATGTGGATCATCAGAAGAGGAATTGAGCTGTGGGGAAGCTGAGGTGAATGAACTTGATCCTGGTGCCCAAGAAAAAGAGTTGAAGGATCAGCTTCTACGAAAGTACAGTGGATACTTCAGCACTCTCAAGAAGGAATTTCTCAAGAAAAGGAAGAAAGGAAAGCTCCCCAAAGAAGGAAGGCAAAAGTTGCTTGACTGGTGGCATTCCCATTTTAAGTGGCCTTACCCTTCGGTAGGATTCTTTATCAACCATCCATCAAGTTTTCACAGTCCATGTTATTGGATTTGAAAGCCTTTGAATTTTGATTCCGAATTTTTTTTATAAATGTTTCGGATCATATTCTATGATTCATCATCAGGAAAGTGAGCTGGAGAAGAAAAAATGAATCATAGCTGTTAAGTTTCCAGTCCATGTTACTGAATTCTAAAGCTAAATTTGACTGAATATTTTTGTATCAACATTTCAGATCACTGATCCATCATTAGAATAATGAACTAGGGAAGAAAAAAGATAATAGAATATGATCCAAAATATTTATACAAAAATGTTCGCAGTCAAATCCAAAAGCTTTCAAATTCAACCATCCATATTGATTTGTTGTTCTCTTGTATAATAATCCAATGAGATTTTTCTCACAAAAATTATGCCCTTCATACAGGAGACGGACAAGATTGCTTTGGCAGAAAGTACTGGTCTGGATCAGAAACAAATAAACAATTGGTTCATCAACCAACGTAAACGTCACTGGAAATCTTCAGACGCCATGCAAATCATGGTGATGGATAACTCGAATCCTCACACAGCTTCCTTTTTTATACATGATACAGAAGGGTGAAGGATCTTTTCTACCGTACTTGTTCTCGACATTTACTCTATATGAACGATGTCTCTTCCTTGTTCAGCTGTATATTACTATCCCTCCAGTTAATGTCTTAATGGTAGTTGTAATTTCCAATCGATTAATGATAGTTTCAAGCAATAATTACTAAATTTTTTTGGTTTTGTACTGAACGTTTTTGACGTCTTGAAACGTTTGAGGAGTATTGATGACCACCAAAATTCGTAAGAAAATTGAGGATGAATAGGATCGCCCATGAAACTGTAAGGAATCTACCAACTTGAGTGACAAATCATGACAATAAAGAACGTGAAAATTAATAAAGATCGATATTTTTTGTGGAAGTATATTGACTCTTAGTATGTAAGGCATAAAATATGGCTGAAAATATCAGTTGTTTGTTATTTACCCAACAGAGAATTTAAGTTCAGTGTGTCGTGGAAATCACTTTACACGACGTAATCTGTTGGAGAAGACTAACCAAATTCTTCTTAACATGAATTGCAGTTAAGTTTTAGACTTTAGTTCAGTTACGTCTCATTTTCAGATAAACATATTCTGCGCTTTAACAAGCTTTCTAGCAAAATTTTAGCGTTAGATTACGGGTCTGTTCGTTCGAGCATTTTATATGTTTGGTTTGATTCTCAATGTGTAAATTTATGTTTTTCTTGGTTTGTGTAATATGGGTATTGAATGTAGAAAATTCGATGAAGATTTGTAAAGACCATTTAAAATATTTTATTAGAACACATCTTGGTATAATGAGTAACATTGTATTATACATGAACATTATATTTTATAGATAGATTTATCTATGGAATATATTTAATAAGAATACATTTGTTTATAAATAAGGATATTGTATTTTAGTTTTTGATTATACAAGTAGGAATATTGAATTTTAATTTTTGATTATATAAGTAAGGAAGGACTCTGATTTTATTAATAGAAATAATAAAATTAGATTCCAACATTACCACACCAAGAACTGATAGGTTGAACAATTTTAAAATAGGGTTGACAATCATCCAACCTTTGGCTAGCTTGTTCCTTACAACATTCTTGTCCTCCGAAGCCTTTCTATTTTTCTTTATTGGTCTCTTGATCTTAGCCCACTCAGACACAATAACCATGATAGCTTGTTTCATAATGCCATAAAAATAAAGATACATTACATTTTTCTTTAGTGGTCCTCTGATCTTAGCCCAGTCAAACACAATGACCATGATAGTTTGTTTCATAATGCCATAAGAAATAGAGATAATTGTACTTGTCATTCTTTTTTTCTTCTTTAAATTTCTGTTTTACGTTAGAAAATTTAGTGAAGATTTGTAAAGACCATTTAAAATATTTTATGAGAGCACATCTTGGTATAATGAGTAACATTGTATTATACATGAACATTATATTTTATATATAGATTTATCTAGATAGTTATGGAATATATTTAAGAAGAATACATTTGTTTATAATTAAGAATATTGTATTTTAGTTTTTTATTATATAAGTAGGAATATTGTATTTAGTTTTTGATTATATAAGTAAGGAAGGATTCCAATTTTATTTATAAGAATAATAAAATTAGATCATTATCCCTTAGAAATACCCAACATTACTACACCAAGATCTATTAGGTTGAACAATTTTAAAACAGGGTTGACAATCATCCAACCTTTAACTACCTTGTTCCTTACAGCATTCTTGTCCTTCGAAACCTTTCCATTTTTCTTTAGTGGTTTCTTGATCTTACCCCACTGATACACAATAACCACGATAGCTTATTTCATAATGTCATAAAAAATAGAGATTACATTTTTCTTTAGTTGTCCCTTGATCTTATCCCAGTCAAACACAATAACCATGATAGTTTGTTTCATAATGCTTTAAGAAATAGAGATAATTGTACTTACGTCATTATTTTTTTCTTCTTTAAATTTCTGTTTTACGCTAGAAAATTTAGTGAAGCCTTGTAGAGGCCATTTAAAATATTTTATGAGAGCACATCTTGGTATAATGAGTAACATTGTATTATACATGAACATTATATGTTATAGATAGATTTATCTAGATAGTTATGGAATATATTTAATAAGAATACATTTGTTTATAATTAAGAATATTGTATTTTAGTTTTTGATTATATAAGTAAGGAAGGACTTTGATTTTACTCATAAGAATAATAAAATTGGATCATTATCGAGGTTGAACAATTTTAAAACAGGGTTGACAATCATCCAACCTTTGGTTACCTTGTTCCTTACATCATTCTTGTCCTCCAAAGCCTTTCCATTTTTCTTTAGTGGTCTCTTGATCTTAGCCCACTCAGACACGATAACCATGATAGCTTGTTTCTTAATGCCATAAAAAATAGAGATACTTTGCATTTTTCTTTAGTGGTCCCTTGATCTTAGCCCAGTCAAACACAATAACCATGATAGTTTGTTTCATAATGCCATAAGAAATAGAGATAATTGTACTTACTTCATTCTTTTCTTCTTCTTTAAATTTGTGTATTACGTTAGAAAATTCAGTGAAGATTCGTAAAGACCATTTAAAATATTTTATGAGAGCACATCTTGGTATAATGAGTAACATTGTATTATACATGAACATTATATTTTATAGATAGATTTATCTAGATAGCTATGGAATATATTTAATAAGAATACATTTGTTTATAATTAAGAATATTGTATTTTAGTTTTTAATTATATAAGTAGGAATGATGTATTTTAGTTTTTGATTATATAAGTAAGGAAGGGCTTCGATTTTATTAAAAATAAAATAAAATTAGATCATTCTCGCTTAGAAATACCCAACATTACCACACCAAGAACTGTCAGGTTGAACAATCATCCAACCTTTGGCTACCTTGTTCCCTACAACAACCCACTCAGACATGATAGCCATGATAGCTTGTTTCATAATGCCACAAAAATAGAGATACTTCACATTTTTCTTTAGCGGTCTCGTGATCTTAGCCCAGTCAAACACAATAACCATGATAGTTTGTTTCATAATATCATAAAAAAATAGAGATAATTGTAGTTATGACATTCTTTTTTTCTTCTTCAAATTTCTGTTTTACGTCAGCTCTTTTGATCCTAAATTCTAGATCCGCCCTTTTGACATGTAGGTAAAAGAATTTAACTTTTAGGACAAAAATGGTTAGCTATATTTTGAATTTTTAGAACTTCTATGTTTTCCTTTGTCGGATTTTTGTTTGGGATTAAGTCAGAAGGGAGAGGGTTTTGATGCCATTACAACATAAACATTAAGAAGTTGCACTAGAACCCTTTGCTTTGGGTCATTACAGCTGAAAGCAAGCAAAACCCCCCAAGCAAAATCAGTAAAAAATAACAGTAATATCAACATCAGAGATCATCCTAACACTACTACCAGCTACTTTATCAATATAGTTTAACATATCATCGTAATTTATATGTAAGAGTATGTCTTTTAAAATACAGACAAAACCAACAGAGTCTGCTCATGAGGTGCACATTGTTCAAATAATAGCAGCTAGATGACCAAAATAGCAAGCAAGTTTCTAAAACTATATAATAACTAAACAAAGTGGCATCAAAGATAGGACAAAAACAAACTAGCTTAATTATCATTAAATTTAGAGATCTTCTCCCAGTCTTTTGATAAACTGTTATGCTTGCTTTTTTATTCTTCAATATCTTCTTCTTGTGCTTCCTCCTTGCTTTGTTGCTCCTTCCTTTTCCTCGCCTCTTTCCTTATCCTGGTTTTGCTTGTAACAACACCAAAAGTAACTTTTAATTATAAGGCCATCAATAACCCTGCATAGAGAGGATATAACAATGCTTCATTGTTCCTTGGTAATGACCTCTAGAGTAGAAAAATCCTCAAGAGAAGTGAGTCTCTTGTGTAGGATTTCAACATAATCCTGGAAATTAGGGGTTTTATTATAATTGCTCAGACCAACAGACTGAGGGATGTTCTCAAGAATGTTGTCAACAACAAGAACAGGGGAATTGTAGACCATATTCACAATTTCCTCTAATTCATTGTAATGTCAACCGATTTTTCTTTTTCTTCATCCCCCATCTCCTCTTCTTCTTTAACATAATCATCGTCCTCAGTATTCTCTGTGGATTCCCAGTTTTCTTAAGCTTCATATTCGAAATCACTGTCTGATTCTTGTTACCCTCAACTTGACCCACTTTAACATCATTCACTAGATCTCTTTATGAGCAATGTCCTCATCCTCTCATGAGTTATTTCTTTTTGCCTAAATCTCCTCTTCTACATCTTGATCACTATATTGTTTTCTCTTAGCCCCATTTCTCTTATCATCCTTCACAAGAGTAAATTCTTCTTCATAAGCCATATCATCTTCTTCTTCTTATTGAACTAGTTTCTTGCCCTGACATCTCCACCTTTCTCATTAGAGGCACCCTTAACTAGATGAGTTGATTGACAACCCCTGACTGGGTAGAGCCTAAAACACTAGTTGTTTATCAACTTCACCACCTTTATTCTCATCATTCTATTCATCTATTATGTTAATGGTCATTCGTTTGCTTTTGGTTCCTTTAAAATCCAAACTTCTTCATTTTTGAGGACTTCAGAAGGAGGGGAGAGAGTTTGTGTTTCTAAGTGGGCCTTGATGTAGGGAAGGGAAAGCTCCTTCCTCGATACTTTGTTGGAGAAACAATAACATATAAAAAAGAATATTAACCCTTCCATTGTGCCTAAAATGATTCAAGATAGGTAAATGATAAACATGCAAAATCATATAACGACCATCCACAGTGAAATAAAACATAACATGAAGAATCACTAGAGCATAATGAGGAGGCAAATTGAACATGTTGTACCCATTTTGGGAACATTCTGATTTCACCTTCTTTAAAAAACTTATCTATGAACCTTTGGTGCTTCCCAAAACTCCTTTTGACAAACTTCATACACTTTCACTCTTGGTAAAACCCAACTCCTTCATGCTTTTAGTTTTTCACCAAATAACCAAAGCTTCAATAGTAGTATTAGTATACACACCTATGGTTTTGGAAAATCTTTCAATTAACTACCTATAATGATCTCTTACAACTCCTCTTAATCCTATCACCCCTAATTCCCTTATCCATCGATCATCCCTTTTCTACCCATCAACTAACATTCTTCACTTCTTACTAGCCATTCTTCTCTTTCATATTTCCTCCCATATCTACCATTTTTCTTCTTTCAAGAGATCATTCATGCCTTTAATGCACAAATAATTTCTCAGTGGGGCATCATACCTTCATTTCTCAGTCCATTGGAGTATTATTTTTTAACTTCTCTTTGAAACAATGCTCAAATTCGCATTGTATCAAAGAGCAACAAAAAGACACTAAAAATTGTCTTAGGCCTACAACAACGATCTTCACTAAATTTCCATCTAAACAAATTAGGAATAATTTTATTCTTCTAATTCCTCATAATTAAATGAAATTTAACTATTTATTTATTACTTCTAAAATATTTAATTAAATACTTTTATATTATTTAATCAAAATCCACCATTCTTCCTTAATCAAGCAATCTTTATCATTCAATTTCCTAAGTTAATCATTATTTTATCATTAAATATTTATCCTAATTATTTAATCCCTCTAATTGTTCTTCCATGATTAAATGTTTTTAATTATTTAATCCCTTAATCTAAATCTTGACAATTAAATAAATTCTAAATTTACTTAATTATCTCTCAAATGTGGGTGAAATAATTAAACAATAATTTACTTATTTATTTTAAACCTCACTTAACTCTTCCATCTTCTATTTTCTTCTTCTTTTCCCACTCGCACTTTCCAACTTCGTGCTTCACTTTCAAATGGTAGCTTTTATTAAAAATAAATACTTTCCAATATTTGTTTTCACTTAATTCATTTTCTCTACACATAACAAATGCTTGTCCTCAATTAAGATCATCAATCACTTTTGAGTCCCAAAATATTAATTCTATCACTCGAGTCAATCTAAATTTCCTATAAATTTCTTATCAAGTCCTCATTTTAAAAAGACCACTACCTTTCAAACCATGAAGGTTTGACTTTTTCATATCACTATCAGTATCTTATTTTCAATTGTGATTGTGCACACAAAATTTGAGAGCACTTTTAGAGAAGAAATAATGACAACAGAGGCTTCTTGAACAAAATGATATTGGTTTGTGTTTGCTTTGGTATTTTGGATTTCTATTCGAATTACTTCGTTGAGCAGATTAGGTGTTATTTCATGAAATTAGAGTTTTTCATGGTAACATGAACCTTTCACGTTCCCTCAATTTTTTCCTACTTGAGAGTATTGATCTTAATAAAGTTTTTGTTTTGTTTTCTAAAATTTTGAAAGCTTTAGTGAGCATCTCCATTCCTTTCAACCAGAGTCAAAGATGAAGAAGGTTTATATTGACTCACTTGAAGTTGATAATTATGAGGTGTTTTGCACAATTGTGTGAAAGTTGCAAAATTAGAAGAGAAAAACTTATCTCTAATGTCTTTTTGAAAATTGTTAATGAAAATCCTTTGAACATCACCATCAATAATATGATAAGTGAATTGTGCATACAAATGTTTATATCTACTAATAAAATCAGTTACTTTTTCTTTATGACCTTGTTTACAATGCACTAAGTCAATCAAATTAACTTGTGGACAAATTTTATTTTGAAAATGTTGAATAAATGTATCACCCAATTGTTGAAAAGAGTCAATTGAATAACCATGCAAGGAGATTTAAACCATTCCAAGGTTTTATCTTTTAAGGAATGAGAGAAAGTTTTGCAAAAGTCTTGGTTATAGTGGAAAATACTATACAAAGTTGAAAATATTTTCACATGAGTGTGGGGGTCACCTTGTATATTATATTTCTCGAAATGAGTAACCTCAATGTGTTGTGGAAGAGGAGTATGCAGGATGTCAATGGAAAGAGGATTAGTGAAAAAAAATGTAGGAATAGGATATTTGGATTGGGTTACGGTTTTTGTAAAGATGAGACATTTTACAAAAAAAATGTTTATGGTGGATTCAGTGGATGAATAGGTTTGAGAGAGGTTTGATTGTGGAGGATTTGAAGGTGTAACATTTTGGTAGGTAGGTAAGGAGATGATTAAGAAATAGATGGAAGATTTTTTGAAAGTGGCACATAAGCATGTGGATTGATTGGTGTAGACTCCTACATTGCCAACCTCAACACTTCACGTGTTCATATTTCGGCCACAAAAACTCGCGGGTGCACTTGCAACAACAATATTCCCTATGGGGGCTGACATGTGTCAACCCGTCGGAGTTTTTAGCCACTACAACAAGGATTCCTTCCCTCCAAGTTTTTCCAGCTAGCTAGGTGTTCCTTGGGACACCCGCGCTCAAAGGACCTGCTAATGCAGATTCAAGGGATATTCTCCCACGTGTAAGCTCCCACGAACAACATTCTAGACAACTAATCCATTCACGCTATTCTAATTGGCCCGTGCAATCATGATCATCTCCGATCAAACCACTATAATTAAATTCTTTTGAGTTTAACTGAGAGACATGCTACGACTAGCCAATTAGAGTAATACATTCACTTGTGGCATAGGAATCAAGTAATCTATGCCGGATTCTTCGGCATGTCGATTGATTGTAACAAATTTTAATCATCCTGTGATCATATCAACTGAGGGTTTCTCTATAAAAGCCTGGGAACTTGTAATAAATAGAGGTTGGAAATATTGAACTTGGGTTCAGTAGGAAAGGAAATAATTTGTATTATTTGTAGAGGGTTTTACTTTTTTGAGAACAAGGCCTTATGACTAGTCGACTAGGGGTGTACTGTAGCATTTATTTATTGGGGCATTCTCTTTCACCTTGGCTTGTGATGCAGGAGCATCTTGGGGTAGTTGGCAATCCCGTGTCACCAAAAAGATGTTTTGGTTTGATGTTGATTTGTTTCTTGGGAGCTCGGTAATCTTGTTGGTAACTTCCTTAGAGTTCCTTGTTGGAGTGCTCGGTTGCCTGTTGGCTCAGTTGCTTGTGGTTCAATCTCGGTGACTAGTTTCTCAGTTTCGGTTACCGAGTGGTGATTTTTGTTGCTCGCTGGTGTCTGTTTGGTAGAGCTCGGATCGGTCATGCCTAGTTCACCGAGTGGTCTATTTTTGGTGTTTTTGATCACTGATGAGGTTTATGCTATCTGTTGGGCTGGCCGACTGGTGCATTTAATTTGTGGTTTCCTGTGGGGGATGTGAGGACCTATATCTTGCTTGGTTCACTCTCCTATGCAGATTTAATGATCGTTGGAGGCCGACTGCTGGATAACACGTTGGTTGCGTGTTTCTTGATGTTGACTTGTATTTTATTATGTTGTTTCATTTGTAATGCCGACTTGTGGCAAGTTTTTATAAAAAGAGAGTCTAGGTTGATGTAGAGGAGAGAGAGGGGAGAAACAAGAGGAGATAGATAGAGGATGGGATAGTAAGTTGATAAGCTGAAATATTGTAAGTTGATGTAGATAGTTGTAAGTGGGTAGAAAAAAATTATAGATTGCTTGGAGGCTTGCGAGCACAAGTTTAGATCTAGTCTTCTTCAAATTAGCTATAGAGTAGAATGAGAGTGTTGGATCCTATGAGATCTTGTTGATGCTTGTGTTTTGGCCCTAACCAGGAAGGCCTTACAACTAGACATGTTGTATGTAATTAAATCTGAGAATGAATGTGAATTGATATAAATTGTTATATCTCTGTGTTGTTGAGTTTCCGTTGTTCTCTTATTTTTGGTTGGAAGTTTGGACAGTCCTTTACTGGATCCTCCAAGCTTGACTGCATCAAGTGGTATCAGAGCTGGTTTGTTTCTTAAGCTTAGGGTTTTCGAAGATCTGGAGAGATGCCTCTGAGAAGATTGGACCCTAGGGCGATTGCAGATCTTTCTGAGGAGGTGGAAGCGAGGATAACAGAAAGATTTAGATTTGAAATGGAGGCAATGAAGAATGTATCAGAAATGTTGGATTACATAGAGGTCCAAGAACGGGTGATGGTTATGAAGAAGCTGCTGAAGATTTTGAAGCTATTGGATCTAGTGGAGATGACAGAGCCGATCAAATAGAGAGATCTGGAGGAGACATATATGATCAGTTGCAAAGATCCAGAGCTTGGTTGAGTACAGGTTATTGAATGAAGGTGTCCAAATTTTTAGGTACATTGAGACCTGAGGATCTGATTGATTGGATTGGTGAGTTAGAAGACTACTTTGAGCTGGAAGATATTGAAGATCCACTTAGAGTGAGATTGGCATAGACTAAGCTGAAAGGACACGATGCTATATGTTGGAAAGAGTTGCAAAGGGACAAAGAGGAAGAAGGTGAGAAGAAGATCAATCAGTGGAGATTGGTGGTGACAAAGCTAAAGGCTAAGTTCATTCCTGCCGACTATAAAATTGAGTTATTTAAAAAGTTGCAGAATGTGAAACTGAAGAAGATCAACATGGAAGATTATATCGAGGAGTTCTACAAGTTGACTATTCGGTCTGGGCATAGATAAATTTCTGAGGAAAAGGTGGCGAGGTATGTTAATGGTCTAAAATTCAATATCCAGGATGAGATTGGTATATTGAAGATTGAATCTGTTAATGGTCTGAGATTCAATATCCAGGATGAGATTGGTATGTTGAAGATTGACTCAATAGAAGATGCTTATTAGTATGCATTGAAGGCAAAAGATAGGTTAAAGAGAAGACATCATGGTAATTCCTAAGGGAAAGAGAAGCAAGAACAGTCGATGAAAGATAAACCAAAAGTTGAAGATGAACCAAAACCTGTTGAACTGAGGAGAAAGACAGGTAGAGGTGTATTCAGAGGCACTTGTTATAACTGTGGTGAAGAAGGACATTGATCATTTGAATGTCCCCATGCATATAGGAAGGTCGGTAGTCACCGAAATGTTGTGGTGAATGAGGTTACTGAGAATGAACCTGAGGTAGAGGGTGTGACTCTTTTGTTTGGAGAACTTTGCTTCCCTCGAAGCAAGCTGATTCTTGTCCGAGGGAGAAATTGTTTAGGACTATGTGCAAGTCTGGTGGTAAATGTTGTAAGGTGATTGTTGATGGAGGAAATAGTGACAACCTAGTTGCTGAGGAGATGGTTTAGAAACTTGGTTTGAGAAGGTTAAGGCATCCTTGCCCTTATAGGATAAGTTGGTTACAAGAAGGTCATGCAGTAGAGGTGAAGGAGAAGTGCCTGGTGAGTTTTTACATTGATTCTTATAGAGATGAAGTATTATGTGACATTGTGGAGATGAATTCTTGTCATGTTTTACTTGGGAGACCTTGGCAGTATGATAGAGATGCTATTCATGATTGTAAAAGGAATTTGATTACTATCCTGAAAGATGGACAAAAGTCTATCTTGATTCCTTTGAAGGATGAAGGCAAAGGAAGGAGGAACTTGAGAATTAGTAGAATATTTGAGATGGTTGCAAGGGTTGGTGCAGGCATTCACATTCATAAATCTAAAGGTACATCGGAGAGTAATAGTGAAAAAGGAAGCAGAAGAAGAACCGAGGGAAGAGTGTGCCGGTGGAGGGATTGGAGGACATGGATATCAAGAACCATCTTGGGATCTATGTGTTGAATCCCAACATATGTTCATCCAGCTGCTGAGAACATCTTTTCGCACCTGGAGCGTCTGATGCAGAAGCATCCTGGGGTAGTTGGCAATCCCATGTCACCAAAAACATGTTTTTGTTTGATGTTGGTTTTTTTCTTGGGAGGTTGGTAATCTGGTCGGTAACTACCTTAGAGTTCCTTGTTGGAGTGCTCAATTACCTATTGGCTCGGTTGCTTGTGGTTCCGTCTCGGTGACTGGTTTCTCAGTCTTGGTTACCGAGTGGTGATTTGTGTTTCTTGGCGGTGTCTGTTCGATGGATCTCAGCTCAGTTGTGCCTCTCACCGAGTGGTCTATTTTCAGTGTTCTTGATCACCGACGGGGTTTATTCTATCTGTTGGGTTGGTCGATTGGTGCATTTAATTTGTGGTTGCCCATGGGGGATGTGAGGACCTATATCTTGTTTGATTCACTCTCCTATGCACATTTAATGACTGTTGGAGGCTGACTGATGGATAACACATTGGTTGCGTGTTTCTTGATGTTGACTTGTGTTTTATTATGTTATTTCATTTGTAATGCCGACTTGTGGAAAGTTTGTATAAAATGAGAGTCTAGGTTGATGTAGAGGAGAGAGAGGGGAGAAACAAGAGGATATATATAGAGGATGGGATAGTAAGCTGATAAGATGAAAGATTGTAAGTTGATGCAGATAGTTGTAAGTGGGTAGACAAAAATTTGTAGATTTTTTAGAGGCTTGTGAGCACAAGTTTAGATCCGGTCTTCTTCCACTTAGCTATAGAGTATCCTGGGAGTGTTGGATCTTGCAAGATCTTATTGATGCTTTTGTTTTGGCCCTAACCGGGAACGCCTTACAGCCCAACATGTTGCATGTAATTAAATATGAGAATGAATATAAGTTGTTATATCTCTGTGTTGTTGAGTTTCCATTGTTGTCTTGTTGTTGGTTGCAAGTTTGGACAGTCCTTTACTGGATCGTCTGAGCTTGACTGCATCAACTTGTTTTCTCTTAATAAATCATGGGGACTATGTGTTGGATTAAATATGGAAATTTAAGTACTGAGAGGGGAGGGGTGAATCAATACTATTAAAATTTTTAAACATACAAACTGATCATCTACAGAACTGAATATATTGCAAGTAAACATTGTAAAGAATATAATCTAAAGCATGTAGGCATAACTCATAATACCAAGATTTTTGGTCACACAAAAAATTCTTTTTTAGGAGAAAAAAATGCGGTGGGGATGACACCCATAATCCTTCACTACTACAACAAAAAGGTTTCTCGGTTAGAGATACAATGCTAGCTATTTATGATATCTTACCCTGTGAGGAGTACAATAAGACTTATTCAGTCTAACTTGCTAAAGGATTTGACAATATCTAATCTAAGATATGTACCCTGTTAAATTATTTACAAAATGAGACCTATTAGGGTCTACCCAATAATGGGTTTTTCACTCCTCTTAGTACAATAAAACTTAATGAGAAAATGTTTGTGAAAATGCATCAATATATGCTAATCAAACTCTATATGTTCAATGATTTATTTACCTCATACTATGCTTGGTAGCATCAAACTCATTCAACTGATCTACTCTACTGTAACTTCTCTGTACTCGGTGCCGCTCTGCACTTTTACTTGTCTTCAACTCAACTACTCTTGTCACTCTCTTTTCCATTCAAAAAATCCTTTATATAATCAATGTTATGCCTCTTAATCTTATTGGTTAGGGTTTCCTACTTTTATTCTCGACCATCAGATCATCTTCATGAGCAAATTCAATGTATTAGTTAATCCATGAAGCATGTAACCATTGCCTTGGGACTTGCACTATTCTTGGAAATAAAAACATTACCTTTGCCGCTTGATCTTCACCATAGATCTCTTACCGTGAATTTTCTCAATTGTAGATCATGTAACTAACTTCTTCTTTGGCTTTATAATCTTCTAGATTTTCATTGTATTGCATTAAATGTCAATTTGACTCATGTTTACCAAAACTCCTTCTATTGTTCCTTGTTTGGTAACATACTTCATAAACTGGGTGGCTTGGTAACTGTTATGCGCTGCTCGGTGCTTGGATTTCTCAGTGTATTACCGACTGACTCGGTGTGACTTTCTGCTTTACCGACTACCCTTATATTTTCCTCTTCCTTTCACTGATTGACTTACTTAGGTAATATGACTTTGAAAAAACTAATGACAAAAAAATAACTCTATAGGAGTATCAATCTCCCCCTTTGGTATTAGTTGGGCATCTTTGTTAAAAACTTCAAAGTCATCAAAATTTTGTATAGCTTATAACTTATAACTCCGCCTGTGATAATACTTCCTCTTGTAACCACCCTAATTTGGTCTGCTCTGACCAGAGACCCCATTTTCCCTAAGTGTGATCATACCCCTAATTATGTCAAGATAATTCTTCAATTAATTGACATAATTCATTTAAAATCAAATTTAATTTCCTAAAATCAAAGTGATCTTATCACTAATTTATATTAATTGCCTTAGCCAATTAAATCAAATCAAATCAATTAAATCAAAAGAATTAAATACATGACTAAGGTAATTAATTAAATAAATTCCCTAATTACAACTCCTCACTTGCAAAATGGAAAGTCAATCCATTAGCCAATGAGAGTTAAATCACTTGGATCACCTCACATGGATCACCAAGGATTCAATCTCCACCTCTCTTCATAACTCAATCTTGACCTCTCATTCCTCAAATTTTTATATAAAAGGAACGAATTTTGAGCTCAATGGGCCCCTAATTTTAGAATTTCATTTGCAAACTTATGCTGTCCTAATTTCTAAATGCATCTGAGCTCAAATTATTAGAATTGTTATAAGCTTTCATTTGGAGAACCTAAAGAACTTTGCATTACAATTTAGCTTGCATTCTTAAAATCTTCCATTCTAAGCATGAATGTGTCATTGAGTTATGCATAATCTGAGGGCAAATTATAGCATATTTCATACTCTTCTTAGATAGGGAGCAATAGGTCAATTTTAGTGATGTATCTGTGTTTTTCCTTTGTTATTTCATGTTTATCTCACTAATGCAATGACATATTGAAGTGTTGTGTTGCAACTTGCAGGTCCACAAAATACACACACATTTCTGGCGCCCACCGTGGGGCAAATCCTCAGATTTCTCCTAATTTCTAACTTCATTTTTGCTAATTTGTGTTCTTTGTTTTCAGGTCCAGAGTCACCTTTAGTTGCCAAAGCTCACATTCAGGAAAGATCATCGCATTCACGAAAGATCATCGTATCTTGAATTTCTGACATCGCATCCAGTATATCCTGAATTGCATCTAGGGAAAGCTCACATAAGGTAATTCCTGCATCGCCTTTAGTGTAAAGGCTCACATTCAGGAAATTTAATCGTATCCAATAATTCTAGGATCGCATCTCGTAAAGGCAGTTGCATTTGGTTGGTTGAATTGCAAATTTAAAAGTCTAACCACTAATCTTCTAACCCTGCCTGTTTCTGTGTTTTGAATAACCTAACATTTTCTTGCAGGTTGCTGTTAGAGACTTTTTTGTGAAAAATTTGGAAAGCAACTACTAACTTGTGGGTTGCAGGTTGCCAAATCGCTCAACTTGACTTTTATTTTTCTAAGCTTTCAAACTTAAGAACATTTTCCATCATTTGGTAAATTGACCAGAGGATTATGCTCTTTTCCTTTAAGGAAAATAAAAAACTCAAAAGTCAATTTAAAACTTGATGAGAATTTGAGGAAATGAAGAAGCAGACAAATTGTCTAAAGTTTGAGAGTAATTGAACAAGCTATTCATTAATATTTGTGGGAAAATGAACAAATCAAATTTTCTAATTTTTGGAGAGTAATTGAACAAGCCAAAGTTTTCTTTCATATGCTTTGTTCTGTCTTACAATAGGAATTTAAAATTCAAATTTAAACACATTACTTAGTCCAACTAGAGGATTTTCTCTTTTTCCCAAGGTGAAAGAATCAAAGACTGATCATGGGGGATTGAGTTTTGAGTTATAAAGTTTGAGGGAAATGAACATGTTTGGTGTGCTTTTGGGAGAAAATGACATGGGATAGGAGAGTATGCTCTTCTTCTTTTAAAGAATCAGAAATCTAGACTCCTAAGTCCCCAATCCTTTGTCATTTTCTTTCAAAGCATTAGAGGGCCTACTGGTTGAGGGGTGATCCTACAATAGCGGGTTACACTTTTTTGCCTAAACAGACAGTGAAGTCTACATTTTGAAAGAAACTTTCAGATTTAGATGCATATTGTCCATAAACAGTTTGAAATCTGAAGATGAAGTAAACTAGAGTCTTTTAGGATTTTCTGTCTAGATTATATATATATATATTTGAATTGATTTTAATAGTTTTTTTTCTCCCACTAAAACTGCTATGTTGTTGAAAACGTCATTTTCAAAAAGTTACATTGACTTCATAGGGCATAATTTTTTTTTCTAAAATAGATATCAATGCGCTTCTTTTGAATTTGGTTTTGTAACATCCATATGAAGGGCATGCAATTGGTTTTACTACATTATCATGATTATTGCATATTTTATGATCGTTTGAAGTAGCGTAAATAGTAATTTTGACATACCTTGACTGCATAGCTTATAACTTGTGTGTTTATCATATATATATTTTTTTTGATAGAAAGTGGACTCGAAGCCGGAGGGCACTGTTATTTTTTAATTTTTTTTTTCTTTTTTCTACTATTTTTCATTGAATGTCAAACTTGGAGGTTTATTTTCGATAAAAAACCTACATTTGATGCACGTCACAAAACATAGACCTAATGAATTCAAAAATTGCCAAATCTATATTCGTTAGAAAGCTAGTTCAGAGTACTTGTGTGATGCAAAAGGATGTCTCCATATTCTTCTATTTGAGCAGAGCGCTTGAGCCTTGAAGCCATGAAAATTGCAGATTTCTCTTAACCTCTGCAAATGGACAAATTTTTGTGGGTTTTGATAGAAATTAGTTTCGCTCGAAACTATTTAGTTTCGATCAAAACTAATTTCTATCGAAAGTAGTTTCATGATTTGGCATTTTTTAGCCATTTACTAAAGCACTTTTGATCAAAATTTTTAAGTTTTGATAGAAAGTCAGAGATAACTTTCAATAGAAACCTATGTCGGCCTATTAGGTGTCATTTTGGGTTCAGAACGATTACATATAATAAATATATGTTTTCATCATCTTATTAATTCAAAAGTTTCAAAATTATTCGCATTTTGGAAAAGGAAGACAATTTCACAAATTGTGATGGGAAATAAAAAAAAGAAGGCTAAATAAGAGTACACGACATTATTCAGAAGTGACTGAACAAAGACTATGTGAAGAAGCTCGGGAAAGATATTATCATAAGAAACAAGGTCTCTCTCTCTCTCTCTCTCTCTCTCTCTCTCCATATTTTAAGTTGATGATTATTACTTGTCTTAATGAAACATGTAAGCATGATATTGCAATATCCCAATTTGATAAAGAAGACCTAATTAGACCTATTAGGACATAATTAGACCTAAGACCCTAAACCCTACCTAATTAGACCTAAGACCCTAAACCCTAAACCTTACCTAATTAGACCTAAGACCCTAAACCCTAAACCCTAGAAATCCTACGTAATTAGAACTAGATTAGGACATAATTAGACCTAATCTCCTAATTCTAGACCTAATTACATGACCTAATTAGATCCAATTAGATCCAATTAGGAGGTCTAATTAGATCCAATTAGGAGGTCTAATTACATCCAATTAGGACAGTTAGATCCAATTAGGACATAATTAGGACCAATTAGATACAATTAGGATATAATTAGATCCAATTAGGACCTAATTAGACCCTTTAGGACCTAATTAGATTCAATTAGACCCAATCAGGACCTAATTACATCAAATTAGGAAAATTACATCCAATTATGACCTAATTAGATCCAATTACCCTTTAGGACCTAATTAGATCCAATTATACCCAATTAGGACCTAATTACATCAAATTAGGACAATTACATCCAATCAGGACCTAATTAGATCCAATTACCCTTTAGGACCTAATTAGATCCAATTAGACCCAATTAGGACCCAATTACATCAAATTAGGACAATTATATCCAATTAGGACCTAATTAGATCCAATTACCCTTTAGGACCTAATTAGATCCAATTAGATCCAATTAGGATCCAATTAGATCCAAATTAGATCCAATTAGATCCAAATTTAGGACAATTAGATCCAATTAGATCCAATTAGATCCAATTAGGACAATTAGATCCAATTAGATCCAATTAGAATGTATTGGGACCTAATTAGATCCAATTATACCCTTTAGTCCACCTAATTAGACCCAATTAGACTTATTGGACCTATGATAGGTTAAATATGACCCATTAAGACCCCTTAAGAGCCCATTAGATCAACTTAGACCCAATTAGACCCTTGATTATACATGTTAGACCTTATTGTACCTATTAGGATGCACTTAAATCCAATTAGACCCTTTAGGACCTAATTAGTCCCAATTAAACCCTTTAGAACCTAATTAGGTCCAGTTAGATCCAATTAGGACCCAATTAGACCCAATTAGGACCTAATTAGATCCAATTGGGATGTAATTAGATATAATTAGATCCAATTAGGACCTAATTAGACCCTTTATAAGCTAATTAGATCCAATTACCCTTTAGGACCTAATTAGATCCAATTAGGATCCAATTATACCCAATTAGGATCCAATTATACCCAATTAGGACCTAATTACATCCAATTGGGATAATTAAGAGAATTAGATCCAATTAGATCCAAATTTAGTACAATTAGATCCAATTAGGACAATTAGAATGTATTAGGACCTAATTAGATCCAATTATACCCTTTAGTCCACCTAATTAGACCCAATTAAACCCTTTAGGACCTAATTAGGACCCAATTAGGACCTAATTAGATCCAATTAGGACAATTAGATCCAATTAGGACCTAATTAGATCCAATTAGGATGTAATTAGATCCAATTAGACCCTTTATAACCTAATTAGATCGAATTATCCTTTAGGACCTAATTAGATCTAGTTAGACCCAATTAGATCCAGTTAGACCCAATTAGATCCAATTAGATCCAATTAGGATCCAATTAGACCCAATTAGGACCTAATTACATCCAATTAGGAGAATTGGGAGAATTAGATCCAATTAGGACATAATTAGATCCAATTAGATCCAAATTTAGGACAATTAGATCCAATTAGAATGTATTAGGACCTAATTAGATGGACAATTATACCCTTCAGTCCACCTAATTAGGCCCAATTAGACCCAATTAGATCCAATTAGGATCCAATTATACCCAATTAGGACCTAATTACATCCAATTAGGAGAAATAGGACAATTAGATCCAGTTAGGACCTAATTAGATCCAATTAGATCCAAATTTAGGACAATAAATATCCAAATAGGACAATTAGATCCAATTAGAATGTATTAGGACCTAATTAGATCCAATTATACCCTTTAGTCCACTTAATTAGGCCCAATTAGACCTATTTGGACCTATGATAGATTATATGACCCCTTAAGACCCCTTAAGACACAATTAGACCCACTTAGACCCAATTAGACCCTTGATATATACATCTTAGACCTTATTGTACCTATTAGGACACACTTAGATCCAATTAGACCCTTTAGGACCTAATTAGACCCAATTAAACCCTTTAGTCCACCTAATTAGGTCCAATTAGGAACCAACTATGACCTAATTAGATCCAATTAGGACCTAATTACATCCAATTAGGACAATTAGGACAATTACATCCAATTAGGACAATTAGGACCTAATTAGACCCTTTATGACCTAGTTAGATCCAATTAGACCCTTCAGGACCTAATTAGATCCAATTATCTACCTAATTAGACCCTTAAGGACCTAATTAGAGAAATTAAGACCTAATTAGATCCAATTACCTAGACAATTGCAACCCAATTAGACCCAATTAGGACCTAATTATATCCAATTAGGACCCAATTAGACCCTTTAAGTCCCTCTAGGCTGGACTATGAAGGGATCCCCGCTGCAATATACATGTCATGTGCGGTCCCACTAGCGGATACTCCAACTGACGATTTGGAGTGTCGTCGAGACATCAAGTACTGACCAACCTGATCGCTCGATATGGATGCAACATCTGCTGCAATATCCCCCACACTATCAATTGCACCTCAAAGCTGGGTGCTACGGATAACATCATTTGCAAGAGGAGTCAATGAAGGAGATATCATAGGTGCCCTCTGACCAACAATGGCCCTGTATACTGGCCTCTCATGATCTGCTCTAATTTAAGCGTCTCTATCAACAAGTCTGCCATGCCCTTGTCCTAGATGTCCTAGAAAATCAGTGTAGTTAACTTCCCTCCCTAAATGAACCTCAACATAAATTTGTTGTGCAAAGTACAATGGAATCTATTCGTTATTTGGATAACGACCACATGCAGCTAGAAATCATGGGTATATCAATGCGGATATGGCAGGATCATTACACCTCATAACCTGATATCCCTTCACATACTGTAACTCTGCATAAGATGGAAAAACTTCCCTTTTCAGGGTCGCTTTAGGCATTAAAGCCTGTACCTCGTTGAGAGAAAGACCAGAGCCAACCTCTTGTCTCTTCCTCTCAAGTATGGTCTCTATAACATCTCGGCCATAGGGAGTGGTACCATGAAGGTCATCCCTAATAGTAATCAAGCTATGAAGTATAGATTGACATGTGTTCTTATAAACAATAGAGCTAGTCAGATTATTAATGGAATCT
>MU224795.1:1828428-1841612 GCA_018584345.1 Thuja plicata | reverse complement strand
TTCATGCTTCAGAGATGCTTCTTGCTCTTTCTTGTTCCTTTCTTTGGGACTTTCCCTAGACTGGAGGCTTTGTTTCCTTCATCTAGTTCATCTCTTTTTGGGGTAGAGTTTTTCCCACTGGGTTTTCTCTATTTCCCCGCTTTACAGAGATTTTGTTGTACTTGGGTACCTGATCATGCCTTGTTGTTGGGACCCATCTTTCCTGCATTCATAGCTGTGCTAGGTTATCTTACCTCCTAAGCTTTCCTTAAGGGGGGTGTTAGAGTAATCACTTATTAATTAAATCATGTTGATTTAGTTAGTTAAGTTGTTTTATTACTCTTTACTGCTTAAGCTTTCTCTTAGGTGCATTAATAATTAATTCTTTTATTAATTATTAATGTGCAAACCTAGCTTTTACCTTTTAGAGTTTTGTTCACCTTTATAGGTTGAACCTTGTAATTCCTTTTTCATTAATTCATATTATAATTTCACTCTCACATTTTGAGTAACTTCTGAGTTCTTCATCTTTTTCCTTCTTTATGCTTTCTTCATGTAACAGGTATTTTGCATGCAGTTGTTCTTGGGTGTAATCGGATCAGTATTTATTTTTGCCTTCTGGGAGCCCTATCTTGCTCATCCAGACTCTATTTTTGGCAACCCATATATCGTCAGAAAGCTGGTTCTATGAGTTATTCAGTTGCAGGGGTATTTTTTCCAGATTTTGCTCTAGGTTCTCTCTCCTCTTATTTTGGCATCTTTCACACTCTAGCAGATTACTTGGGTTCTACAGGTCCTGGGATCTCTTCTTCTGATCTTTCTGGCTCACTCTTCTTTCTGACTTCTGAGCTTGTATGCTTCTCTTCTGTAGCATTCTTTTTTCTGTAAACACACTAAGATAAAGTGCCTACTGCATTTCTGATATTTTGAACACCTTGTGTGTGTTGTACTTGCACTCCATTATAAAGTGCCATGGGGGGTTATGATGTTATGCCATTTTGTGCTCATCCACCTTTGTCAAGTGAGCGTACCTTCCATGACATTAGCCCATGCTGTGTGTCGGTGACACCACCCTTTATCCTATGCATGTACTTCTATTGCACTATTGGTTTTCCTGATTCTGCTTTCTGCAGATGTTTTTGGCATTGCATTTTAGTGTGCCTGTCACCCCTCTCCCTATTCAACATTATGGGCGGGGGGGGGTTCACCTGTTGGTTCTATTGCTTCCTTGGTTCGATTGATCGGCTCTTCAGACTTTTTTTTCTCTACTTGGTCATGCACTTCAGTAGGGGTTCCAACAGTTTCTTCTAACAATGTTTACAACTTTATGCTTCAGAGATGCTTCTTGCTCATTCTTGTTCCTTTCTTTAGAGCTTTCCCTAGATTGGAGGCTTAGTTTCCTTCATCTAGTTTATTTCTTGTATTGGGTACCTGATCAGGCCTTGTTGCCGGGACCCTTCTTTTCTGCTTTCTGCAGTAGTCTCCTAGGTTTTTGCTTCTCCTTAAACTTATCTTAAGGGGGGGTGGGTGTTAGAGTAATAGTCTCTCAAGTTATTAATTAAATCATTATGATCTAATTACTAACTCACCTATTCACTCTAGTTGCTTAAGCTTACCTTAGGTTTTTCCTTTTAGGGTTTCATGATTCCTTTTATAAGGATTCACCTCTTTGCATTTCATAAGGAGTTTTTCACATCGCATTGTATCAGATTGAAGCATATTGTTAATAATATATTCTTTCATGTGCATATGATGTCTCTGGTCTTTTGGCCTCCATAGATTTTTTCTTCTTCTGTTCTTTGCTTCTTCCATGTGACAGGGTTATGCATGCAGGTGTTCTTGGGAGAATAGGTGTCTACCTATTCTAACATGAAATGCAAGCAGTGCCATCTGCTTACCACCAATGCATCAAATTCCCACATAATGGGATGAAAGTGACAATTCCTACAGATTCAAGCTACACTTGCAACAATGTTAAAGAAGACAGTATGGTTGCTCACAATAAGGAAGTCCCAAAAGAATCCATACCTGAAACCTCTAAAGACATGGTGATGAGAAGCTTTGGAAAGAAATTAAAACTTGAAGAAACTAGTATGGGGAATACAAACTAGACATGACACCATCACTGGCTAAAATTACCGTGTCTCCAAGATCTTATGGGAAGCCTTCCTCATCTTTCACACCCACTACATCAAAAGGATAATACATTCACAAACCAACTGGTATGGTTATAGCCTCTACTTCTCAAGAGGATGAAAAAGAAGATAAAGCAGTCTTGGCTTGGCTCTATAAGGGAGAACAAAGAGAAAATAAGGTAAAACATGTGGATATATCCCTAGAAAAGTATGGTAAAGGATATGACCTTCTCAAAAAAATGGGATACAAAGGGAAGGGACCTTTAGGAGATAAAGTAAAAGGACTTGTTGAACCTATACACATGGAATCCATAAACACCAAATATAAAACAGGATTAGGTTTCAATAACAATTCAAAAAACACTTATTCAAGAGATGGTCCAATCTTTGATGAAGGAAGTGATGATGAAGAAGAAGAAAAATCATTGGAACCATTGACATATGAAAGATTATTACACATATGTACTAAGTATCCCGAATATCAAGGAGAAAGATATGCACCTACCTTTGTAGCACAACAAGAGCACCATGTTCCTTTTTTGCCACAAACTGATGTCCAAGAAGTAGAGGAAACAATAGAAGAATCTCCAGAAATTCAACAAATAGAAGAAACTCATAGATAAATACCCCAACAACAAGATAAACATCCTAATTGGGGGAAATTGGTGACAATCTCACATGTCTTAGACTTACCACACTTTGATCTACAAGTGGCTAATAGGGTACATCAGGTAACTATTTCTGAGTTTCTAAACAAATCTGGTGACGAAATAACAGACTCACATGATTATGAATGGGATAACATGTCTGATTCTACCATGGAAATTGAGGTAGATGTGATTCACAAATTTTCATCTCTATTGGAGAGAGGAGAGGGTTCTAGCACTTCCGCTAACATTGTTCTTGTCCCTGAATCAAATGAGATACCACTACCTAGGATTGTTGATGGAGATACTGGTGCTTTACTATATCTAGAGGACATTCAAAGGATACAAGGTATGAGTTTCAATTTGATGAGAGAAGAAGAAGAAATCTCAGCTAATGAGTCGCTAGAGTTAGGTCTGCATATTACTAACAATGACCCTACAAATGACGATTTGACTCCTAATGATCTAAATGTTGTAGAAGCCAACTTAACAAAACATGTCTTATCAGTTAAAAGTCTTGACGGTGATGCAATACTATCCTTACCATACTCTGAATCATTATCCTCGGTAAACCCCGACCTAATTGATTGGACCAATTCAGATCCTACTCTTATCATGAACTTTCCCAATGACTATACTTTGGCTTGTTATCTAAATTCTTGTGAACCTTATCCTTCTTCCACCAATGCAAGGAGTGTGAACATGTCAGAGGAGTATATCAAGTTTCTTAGTCACAAATTGAAAAATAAAAAAGAAGAAAATAAATGATGGTAAAAACCACGTTGTGGCAGTATCATATTCTAAAAAAGTAAAAATAAAGGACGTATATGATGGTGAAAACCTCTAAAAGGTGCTAAAAGATGAGATTCTTGATATCCTTCTTGAGCACTTTCAAGAAACATCTTCAGTTCTGATAGAACTCGCACAACCGATTAACTTGGGTAAAACATAAGCTCCACAATTTTTTCACTTGGCACAATCATTATCAAAAGAAGAAAAGATACAGCTCACTGAATTCCTCAAAGAGAAGAAGATCAAATTTACATGGTCTTACACTAATATGCCTAGACTTGATCTTGAATAATGCATCACCTATCTATAGCTCCTAGAATCAAACCCGTGAAACAAAAATTAAGGAAGATGCACCCACATGTGGCATTATTAGTGAAAGCTGAGCTGGAAAAACTATTAAAATCTTGATTCATAAGAGTCATCACTTATGCAGGATGGATTTCTAATGTGGTACCAGTTTCTAAAATAGATAAATCTATCAGGATCTACACAGACTTTAGAGACCTAAAAAAATCTTGTCCTAAAGATGATTTTTCATTTTCCAACATTGATATGATTATAGATTTCATAGCGGGATATCAGATGTATTCACTCATGGATGGATTCTCGGGCTATAACCAAATTAAGATTGCTCCTGAAGAGCAATAAAAGACAACATTTACATGCGCATGGGGATCATTTTTCTGGAACGCCATGCCATTTGGACTAATGAATGTTGACGCTACATACCAAAGAGCTATGACAACAATCTTCTAGGATATGATGATACACAAAAACATGGAGGACTATGTGGATGATACATTATCCAAATAGAAAATAAGAACAACTCACATTGAAGACTTGAGAAAGATACTAGATCACATTGAGCAATTTCAACTAAGGCTTAATCGAAAGAAATGTGCATTTGGATTCCAATGAGGGAAACTCTTAGGGTTTATTGTATCAGCTAAAGGAATTGAGGTGGACCCCGAAAAGGTAAAAGATATACTGAAAATGTCACTACCTTGCAATATCAGTCAAATGAGGACGCTTCAAGGAAGACTTCACTCCATCAGGAGATTTATGTCACAACTAGCAAATAGAGCGCAACCTTTATTAAAACTGCTACATAAAGGTGCTACTTTCAAATGGGATGAGCATTGTGAAAAAAAATTCAAAGAATTAAAAGATTACTTGGCTACCCCTCCTATTCTCATGGTGCCTATTCATGGAAAATCATTACTACTCTATATCTCAGCTACGACTACATCGCTTGGAGTATTGCTAGGACAAGAGGATGAAAACAAAAAGGAAAGAGCTATCTATTATATCAGTTGGACATTGGTGTCTTATGAACTCAATTACAATATCATTAAAGCTTGCTTAGCAGTTGTTTTTGCATCCCAAAAACTGAGACACTACATGATCTCACATACAGTGAAACTTATTGCAAAAATAGATCCTCTCAAATATTTCTTGAGCAAAATAGCATTGATAGGAAGACTAGCAAAATGAGTCTTAAATTTTAATTGAATTTGATATTGAGTTATGAGCTATGAAAATTAGGTGTAAAGGAGCATAATAACGAATACAAACACTCAAAAATTAATAATCTAAACTACATACATGCTAAGACATAAAATGAAAACTTGAAATAAGCTAAATGAAGAAAGTGCAAACCTCCTACAAGCTCATTCAAACTCTATTTTTTTCATTGGATTTGTCCATTTTTTGTGGATTTGTTCTCATGGATGTGCTTCAAGCTTGCAACTGTGATCTCAAACTGGAATTATAACTCTTCTCTAAAAGATGGATTTATGATTTGCTCTCAAAATAACATTATAACTCTACATGAAAGGTGGATGAAATTATGAAGGAATGAGGTTTCTTTTATAAAAAATGGGTGAAGAATCAAGGGTCAAGATGCAATCCCGAGGAGAGGTCCAGATGCACCTTGAAGAGAGCACATGGATTGTGCTTCTTCAAGTGCATCATATTGTGACAAGTGTCACAATATAATTGGGTTGAAAAGAGGGAGGAATGTGACCATTTAGGGAAGAGAGCCAAGAAGAATCTAGAAGATAAGGCTATTAATGAGGGTGTAAGAGCCTTAATGAGGAGTGTAAGAGGCATTAATGAGGATATAAGAGCATTAAATGCACTTGGATGAGGTTAGCTTGAGAAAGTTGACTTTGGAGAAGGGAATGAATTCCTAATTCAAAGATTATGAATGTGACATCATTAGGGAGAGTTTAGGATTAGGATTAGGGTTTAAGATAGGATTAACAAGGGTGAAGAGGTTGGGTTGAGTTAGAACTTAGGGTTAGGTGGTTGGGAATTGTTAGGTTAGCATGTGTGAAGAGGTTGGGTTGAGTTAGAACTCAAGGTTAGGTGGTTGAGATAGGCTAGGTGAGGGGTTAAATGGAATATTAATGAATTGAATTACATAAATAACATATTCATTCAATAATAGCAGAATAGGGTTTTAATTAATTATTAAAATATTGGTTTCTTTTAATAATTAATCAAAACTATAGCCAATTAATTAAATTAATTAAGGCTAGGGGATGACATAGGTCAATAAGGTAATGCTTAATTACTTAGCTGATATGTCCTAGAAGGCACTAAATATGATTGAATTAGGTTAATCAGATATAGGTGTCTACATGAGTATGTGGACAGAAGGGCTATCAAAGGAAAAGTCCTAGCAAATTAACTAGTTGATTCACCATTTCAAGATGATGCACCTCTGATAATTGAATTTCCAGATGAAATGATCATGCACTTAACTAAATATCCATGGAAGATGTATTTTGATGGTTCTTTCACACAACAAAGATCTGAAGCAGGCGTACTATTTATCACTCCTCAAGGTTGCAAGATACAAAAGGTGTATAAGATGATGTTTCCATGCACGAATAGAATCTTAGAATATGAAGCATGAGTAAATGGACTCAAACTTGCTATGGAATGGAAAATTGTAGAGTTACATGTGTATGGTGACTCTTAGATCATTATCAATCAAGTAAATGTAGATTATCAAACAAAAGATGAGAAACTAATGCCTTACAAACAACTGGTTGAAGATTTTAAAAAGTACTTTGTCTTCATCACATTCCAACAAATACCAAGAATGGAAAACAAAGCTGCAGATGCTATGGCTACACTAGCATCCATGTTACAACTGGAAGAACACCAATTCTACTATGACTTCTTGGTGGAAGAATTATCCTTTCAAAAATTTGATACACCTGAGTCCCAAGTGATTTGTGCTTTAAATACCCAAGATCAATCCTGATATGCCAAAAAAATTGCTTATCTGACTGATCAAACCATACCCAATGGCTTATCAAGGAATGAAAAAAGATATTTAATTAGGACAACATTGTGTTATGTCCTCATTACTACTAACTTATATATACGATGTCTTTATGGTACACTTCTTAGGTGTTTAGAACAAGAAGAGTTTGATTGTGCATTAAAAGAGGTTCACAAAGGTGTATGTGGATCACACTCGAATGAATTTTCATTAGCTAAAAAACTATTAAGAGTTGGCTATTATTGGCGTACAATGGAAAAAGATGTGCAATTTTATAAAACATGTCACAAATGTCAAACACATAGAAATCTTATCCATGCTCCAGCCAGAGAACTCATACCCTTTATAACACATTAGCCATTTCAACAATGGGCCTTTGATCTTGTTGGACAGATCTATCCTAATTATTCAAGTGGCCAGAAGTAGATCATTACAGCTACTGAGTATTTCACTAAGTGGGTCAAGGTTGTGCCGCTAATCAAAGCCACTAGAAAATAGGTTGCTCTGTTCATCTTGAACTAAATCATTTGTAGGTATGGGATACCCTCTTCTATTGTAACAAACAATGGGGGTTAGTTCAAAAACCATGACATCGAGGAACTTTATACACAGTTTCATATCACTCAACATTTTTCTTCAATCTATTATCCTCAAGGTAATGGACAAGCTAAGGATTCAAACAAGAACATTCTAAAAATCCTACATAAAACTGTGAGTAAGTTTGGCAGAGACTGGAATTTGCAACTAAATTCAACACTATGAGCCTATAGAACAAGTATCTAAACACCAACAAGAGCCACACCATTTTCTCTATTCTATGGCACAGAAGCAGTGCTACCCATTAAAGTAGAAGTTCCATCTTTGCGAGTATCTCTCCAAGGTCTTGTTATAGATGAACAATACCACATTGATAGGGTTCATGCACTACAACTACTTGATGAGCGCAGGGAAAAACATTCGATCATCTCAAAGTGTACCAAAAATTTATGTCAAAAGGGTATAATAAGAAGGTAAAACCATGAAAATTACAAGTGAGGGATCTCGCTCTCAAAGATAATCCTAAAAACTAGCCAAATAGAGAACAAAAAGGCAAGTTTAAACCCAACTGGATGGGGCCTTATGTTATTATTGCAACTTTTGGGACTGGTGCTTATCAGTTAGCTACACTCGAGGGATATTTTCTTCCTGATCCCATAAATACTCTACACTTGAAGCATTTCTACGCATGACATCTGGCTGACAGAGCCCGTGCAGTGGCAAAAGTTCTCAGAAAATATCAAAAATAAATAAAAAAATTGATCCCGAAGAAATCCAAAAATAGTGGAAAAAGTCCTGCAAAAAAGTATCCTTGGTGAAAACCTAGCAAACAGACGCCTTGATACTTAAAAAAAAAAAAAAAGATAAAAAAAAATAAAAAAGAGAAAAGTGCCTTGGTGAAAACCTGGCAAACAGGCGTCTTGGTAGAAAAAAAAAGCTTTGCCAAGTGGTGAAAACCTAGAAAACAAGCGTCACTTGTACTCTATGCTCCATCTATCAATGCACTGATGATACTAATCCTTCACGATCGCACCTGTGCTATTGGTTGACTCTAATTCATTACAAATTTCATATCCTTGCCTGAGATTTGTCTACATTTGTGTCTTAGGAATAGTCATTTTGCACTGGGGGCATCTTTGCTAGCATGTTTGGTCTGCATCTTCTTGGTTGTCCTAGGTTCATTGTCTAGGATGGTTTGCCTCTCAAAACAATATTTCTCAATACTTTTATCAAAATGTCACTATAAAAAACAAGGGCATTTCTTCAACACCACCTACCTATAACAGACATCATACTAGTGTTTCTCAACACTTTAATCTCTAGTGTTTCTCAACACTTTAATCAAACAGTGTTCCTAAACACTACATTGGATTGCAATTGCTGATAAAGTTAATCTCATATAATCAGACATGAAAAATATATTGCTTGATTCCAAGTTCTGATTGACAATTCTCTACTGTGCTTGAAAAATGAATCAACGGTATTTCTCAATACTACTTAAACACATATAGACTAATCTTGGTTTGATTATGACTCTTTTATGTTCTGATGATGTTTCAAACTAGGGGCATGTAAGCAGTTATGAATTTTCTTTGATTGATTATCAATTGGTGATTGTTATGTCTTCCGAGTTACTCCATGACATCTATTCAAAAGCAAAGAGACGCAAGGACATGGGGCATAATATTTTCTTGGTTTTTTGTGTATGGTGATTGTTTCAATGATCCTATAAATTTCACCTAACTTGGATGTTTATGGTAAGAGATGCCAACATGAGTGGATAGCTGCATATATATCAATCCTTTTTATGTGTAAACTACAGTGAGGTTGAACCAATTTCCTTATCTGTTTCTAAATCAGATTCTAAGTAAGGTGTACGACACATTATGTACCCAAGGATATGAATATTGAAGGTCATTGCAGGTCACATATCTTACATTACACATGAGCAAAATATGATTCCTTAAAAGAAAAAAGGAGACAACTGACTACTCATCCTGGCCTCTATGCCTTGATGCTTAGGTTTATTTTTGACATTGCATCCAATACACATAGTATTCATACTTTCATGATACTTTTTGGGCATTAGTGACAACTGTACTATCAGATGATGTACATTACAAAAATGCCCAGTGATGATAAAAATGCTACAAAGTATACAAATTAGTGGTAGTCCTAAGAGTCTGCATGTAGATGCATTTAAAGATTGTATGATTCATTTTTTGAACAACATAAGGACGTGAGATCAAAATGATTTCCTGGTTCATCCAGAATCCAACTTAACTACATAATCTACATTACTGATATTAAATTTTGTTTCATATCCATGGCATACATTTTGCATTCATAAATGAGAAAGAGAAAATACAAAAATAAAGCATTGCATTTATTTTACATCCTAAGTGCATCCATACATTTATTTGCATAAAGAAAATCTCAAAAACATACATTTGCATATTCATGTAGAATCATTAAAATATATTTATATATCAATAATACATCAAAGAGCATAAATGATGTCAGTACATGAATCTATTCAAACTCATCAAAAGACCAAGTACATAATCACATGTGCATTAATCTAAACATCTATCAAGAAAGAGAACTCATGAACATATCAAGATCAGAAACAACTATCTCAGATACATATCAATGATAGAACATATAAAAAATGTGGAGCTGTCTAAAAAAGAGTATCAGTATGATCATGATGAAACATATATACATGTATAAAAGTCTGCAGTACAATGGATGATCTTATAAGGATCAATATACAAAATGTCTCAAATATCAAAAGAACAGTATCAAGTCTGACTGCCACCCTCTCCCTGATCTGGAGGAGGAGGAGGTGGTGTATCAGCTTGAGCATGATGAGTTGGTGGAGGCATATCTCCCTCTAAGTGTTGTGCCACGCTAGAATATAAAGGAGCTCTCTGTCCCTCTAGAACAACCACATAATATAAATAAAAGTAATACATAGCTCTCTAGTCCTAATGAGTAGCTATGTGGGCATGGACATCTCTCTCAGATATCATGACATCTAGTTGTCTATCCCTGTTTGCCAATAATATATCTAGTGTAGTGATTCGAGCTCTGAGCTTCTCACACTCCCTCTAACACAATGATAGAACATCTCTATCCCTACCAGAATCCCTTCCTATATCCCTGGGAGGATCTTATCTAGGAGGTCCACCTCCTCCACTCGATACCTATCCCGATGGCCTCTGCTACTGTAACTGCTTCTATCTAGTCAATAATGGACCTAGATCTACCCGTGGAGGCACGAACCTTAAGCAATTTTGTCTTCCACTGGCACCCCCTCCGCTGCCACCCACTCCACCACCACCCAAATCATCTCCATCATCTCTATGATCATCCTGACCATGTTCGTGACCTTGGTCTGAAGGAGGTTGTCTAGCATCTCTCCGACCCCCACCTCCTTTGTCTCTCTGGGCTCCGCCTCTGCCTCTCACGGGTCTATCATCTTTCGCATCCTAATCTAAGGCATCCTCTATGTGCGGAGCTACCTCCTCAGGAGCTGTGAATTGAGGAAAGGATATTGTAACATATGAGCTAGATAACCATCAGTACAACGTTCATCTACAACATCACTAAGATAGTTTGACCCAACTATGACCATTTGAATAATCTCCAGTTGTACAGTCTAATATACTAATCTGGCCCCCCAAAGAGGCTCCTCATCACGAATACAGGCGTATGTTGTCAAATCCTGTGATCTTCCTTGTACACAACCATACTGCCACAACACTCGAGTAACAAAAAAATGTTCAACAATATAACAGGTCCAACCTATCAAGTACTTGTTCTAGAAAAAGTAAGGCATCTATCACCTATCTGAGGTGCACTCCTTACAATCCAAGTATGGCCTCCATATAAATTTTGTGATATCATCTATTACACGGTGCAAATACTCCGCCTTTCCCAAATGGGGCTGCTGATTTAAACCTGCATACAAATATACATAGGGATGCTCCAGTGCGCTCTGTCTATCTACAATCGACCATGTAACTGGGATGTGCTCCCAGGCCCAGATCTGCAAAATCAGGATCCCTACTATCATACTGCGGGAATTATCATATACTATCTCATGTAACTCTCGGTACATGTGGGCCAAGATACAACTTACCCAACCAAATCTGCATGATGAAATGACCATCTTCTCTAAGGTCTCAACCCAGTTGCACATAAATCCACGTTGTCCTCGGCCAGGCATGAGGATACAGCCAATCAACCCATCAAGATACATAGGTAATCGATTGTAATGATCACACATGTAGTCCCATGTCAGATATCTATGGACTATGGTCTAATCTCCAAAGTACCTCTGTGCAAACTCAATAGCTATCGCAGAGCACGACTCAAACTGAACCTTCCAACCCATCAGTGGAATCCGCATAATGCGCCACACATCCTTAGGTGTGAAGGTCATCTCACTAGTTGGGAGATGGAAGGTGTTGTGCTCTGAATTCCATCTCTCAACAAGAGCATTCAACAACCCTCAATTTACCCTGATGTCGGGTAAATCTATGAGCAACGTCAATCCATGACATGCTATGGTTTATAGCTTGGTAGGTGTCACGGTGCGTGATAAGGCAACGACTTATCCTGGACACGTGATAAGGAAATGAATCATCCTAGATGAGGTCCTCGAAAGGATACTACCTCAAAGTCAATCTATCAACAGAACACAAGTACCGGTTCAAATCAGTATTCTAGATAAGTTACCAATGCACAAAAGCTATCAGTTAAGTCTTTTTGGCCTTCAGAAAGAGAAAAATAGTCAAAATTGGAAAAACCTAACTCCTAAACTAAAAATGACTATGTTTTGTGGGGTACAATCCTAAACACTGGATGCAATGCACGATTTATCAGATATGATAGGGAATTTGGGAAACGATCCTGTTTTGACAGGATGCGACGCAGGACGCAGGGTGTGATCCTATTTTCACAAGACATGATGAAATTCAAAGACCAAAAAAATATACAACATGCGATACAGAATTGGAAAATAGGATGCAATCCTAAATTAAGAGGGAGAAATTTAGGATTTTGGGCAAAAATAGGATGCGACACGGGATTAACCAGACACGACCCAGGACACGGGGTGTGACATAGAACTAAATGCTTCATAACTACTGTAAAATTGGACAAAAATCAAAACTTAAAGCATGATCAGGTAGGTATCGATGTACTCATTGATGATGCGTAATCAACCGGATGCTGATGTCTATGTGCAAGCTCGAATTGATGTTTCTCCATGGGGACCACCATCTTCTCTGCAGAGCTCTAAATTTACTGAGGATAAAAGTGAAAATGAATGAGTAAAAAGTAACTTTTGAGATATATATTTACCTTTTTGAGCTATTTAGGAGCTTAATAACTTCTCCCAAACTACCAAAATTCAATTTTTTTCTTTTCAGATCAATCGGGAATGAAATTGAACGCGTAGATGATGTTTTCAACAACATGCTACACATTTTACGACAGTCTCCCAAAAATGCAAAATTGCTATACATGTTCATAAAATGATTTGCAGGCTTTACACAATCAATTTTTTGGGTTCCCTATCATTGAATTGCACATTATTCATCAAAATCTTGGTCTTACATGATTTTATCATACTCAAAACTTACATTTTCACGTAGTTAATGTTAATATTGATGAACATCAATACAACCAAGATCACCTGCATGCAAGACAGTTACAAAGAAGAAGAAGAAGCAGACAGAAGAGAGAAGGATCCAGAAAGCTATGGCGGCCGATAGGCCAGAGACA
>MU224795.1:1767511-1826157 GCA_018584345.1 Thuja plicata | reverse complement strand
GAAACCCTAAAAGGGAAACTACAAGAAATAGAAACTGCCTAAGGTTAGCTGAAGCAAACTAGAGTGAATAGGGAAGTTACTAATTAGATCATAAAGATTTAAATTAGTAACCTGATAGACTATTACTGTAACAGTTAACATGGTAAAATTGTGTTTTCTCTAAACACACCTTCGCTTCATCATCTCTTCTAATTGATTCTTTCTTGATTCAATCGATCTGTTAAGTGATATCTCATTCTACAAATGGATTTTATTCTTTTTCCTTTGATTTCATTCCCAAGGGGGCATGATCACACTTAAAATCATTTAAATTCTTGTTCAAAAATCATTAAAATGACTTCATCATCAAAAGGCTAGGGGCATGGCAGTTTCCTTTGATCAAGTTGAGGCTATTGGATAGAAGGCTTGGGTGCTCACAAGCCAGATATCTATGTCTACATATTCTCAGATCTTTATCAAGCTCCTAGTAGCTTCATACTGACCTTTGTTCGATCAAGTTCAGAGTCATTATTATCAATTCTCTCTCTATCAAGTTTAGAATTGATATCTTTAAGATCTTTGTTTTATTAACCTTTGTTCGATCAAGTTCAAATTCAATACTATTAGTCTTTGTTAAATCAAGTGCAAGACTGATCTCATCCAACATTTTGGTCAATCAAGCGTGGAATTCTTAAAACTTTTTGAATTCAACATCAAACATTCTTTGAATAAATGCGCTGCTCGCACGTCAATTCAAAGAGGGGAAAATATAACCACCCAAATTTGGTTTTCTCTGATCAGAGACCCTATTTTCCCTAAGTGTGATCATACCCCTAATTATGTCAAGACAATTGTTCAATTAATTGGCATAATTTATTTAAAATCAAATTTAATTTCCTAAAATCAAAGTGATCTTATCACTAATTTACATTAATTGCCTTAGCCAATTAAATCAAATCAAATCAATTAAATCAAAAGAATGAAATACATGGCTAAGGTAATTAATTAAAAGGAATTAAATAAATTCCCTAATTACAACTCCTCACTTGCAAAATGAAAAGTCAATCCATTAGCCAATGAGAGCTAAATCACTTGGATCACCTCACATGGATTACCAAGGATTCCATCTCCACCTCTTTTCATAACTCAATCTTGACCTCTCATTCCTCAAATGCTTCTATAAAAGGAATGAATCTTGAGCTCAATGGGCCCCAAATTTTAGAATTTCATTTGCAAACTTATGTTGTCCTAATTTCTAAATGCATTTTAGCTCAAATTCTTAGAATTGTTGTAATCTTTCATTTGGAGCACCTAAAAAGAACTTTGCATTACAATTTAGTTTTAATTCTTAAAATCTTCCATTCTAAGCATGAATGTGTCACTGATTTTTGCATAATCCATGGAAAAATTATAGCATATTTCATCCTCTTCGTAGATAGGGAGCAATATGTCAATTTTAGTGATGTATATGTGCATTTCCTTTGTTATTTCATATTTATATCACTAATGCAATGACATATTGAAGTGGTGTGTTGCAGCTTGCAGGCCCACAAAATATAGACACACCTCTATACTATATATCCTCTCTTATGCATATATATCCTTGTTTGTACTTATACAATATATATTCCCCTTTTTTGACAAATATGCCAAAAAACAAAATTTACTTACTTTTTACGCAAAATTTATCAAAAATCTGTTTATACCTCATCTTTACATCAACTAGGGATGTCTCCCATTTCTCCTTCAGTGCATGAAGTGAAAAAATATATGCAACAACATCAGTTTCCAATCCAATAATAGTGTCCAGGGAACTTCTATTGGGAGTATTGACAAAATCCTTGGTCTTCTTTAAATGGTTTTGCATAGATTCAATATGGGGAATCAAAATAGCTTGCAGCTCAAGGAGTTCCATCCTGATCTTGTTTTCTTATTGTCTAAGCTTCTGATGAATTCCCATAAAATGTTTTAACCTCAAGTAATATACTTGTAGTGATCCAGGATCGGTTGTCACATTCTTTAGCTTCTCGGTTAGCCCTTTCTCAACAAATTCATCTTTCTTCTTGATATCCTTAGTGAATTGTGAAATAGAAAAAATATTTTGAAATAATGAAAGAATAAAGACAAATTATTCTCTATATCTATACAATTCTTATAAAGTGATACCTTATCTAGTGCAATACTCTTCAAAATGTTTTCAATCATTTGTAGTTCCATATTCCTCTCATGAACTTTCATTATAGAATCGGAAGTTTCTTTGTTCGGTTCTCTGACTTGCTGCACTAGTCCTTCCACTTGACTAATAAGAGTGTCTGTTTCATTTAAATTTGCATCAGGGACAATCTCCTGCAGTACATCCTTAACAATTTCTAGTACAATGGTCTTCCTTCTCTTTTGTAAGAGTTTGTCTTTCTTTCTGCCTCGGTAACTTTGCATATTCAGATAATTCTTATGGTTTAAGTGTAGAGAAGTCTACTTTAGGTACTATGATCGGTTATATCGGGTCAACTACCTTCCTTTTCTTTTATTTCTTCTTCCCAATCATAATACTCTCACCATTAGAAATTTTTGGGGAACATGATGCCTTTAGTGCATCAGATGTAACTTCACTAGTGTCAACTACGCTTTCTTCTTTCTTGTCTTTTACTTTCTCATCTTGTGTCTCCTCTTTCTTCTCTTCTTTCTTCTCTTCCTCCTATTTTCCCTCTATCTTCTCCTCTACTTGTTCCTTTGGTCTTTCATAATCTTTCTTTTTTTGTTGTCCTCCATTCTCGGTGGAGGGTACTGATTCAGTGTTCTGTTGTTTGGTGGTCTTAGTTGTCGTAGGTTCTTCGGTTGTGTTATGTTCTGTCTCCTTTTGTGCTTCAGTGGCCTTCTCCTATGTATCCATAGAAAATTCAGACATACCAATATGAATGTCAAGATAATATTTTACTTGTTCTAAAACAAGATTCTTGATTGTATCAGTTGTAACATTATCATTTGTATCCATTAGTTTTGTATCTGTCTCTATGGTGGCCATGACATCTTCATCTTGTGGTATCTCATTTTATGGATCCTTGTTAGTGATATCTTCAATAATAATCTCATCATTTTCAAGTACCAAGTCAATAGGATTGATCCTACTTTGATCTTTGATAATCTCATTGATTTTATCATCCATTCCTTTATCTACTTGTGACTCGGTTAGGTTGATGTCAAAAATTTCTCTCCATTTGTCATCAGTTTCTTCCTATACTGACTCCAAGTCTCCTATCATAAACCTTAGAGATCTCCCTTTTACAAGGAAACATTTAGAGTACTTCTTCAATGTTTCATCAATTTCAACTACAGATAATTTTGGTACAGTTAGTACTCTCTCTCTCTCTCTCTCACATTTGCTTTTCAGCATTCATTGCATATTTCCATCTCACATCAATCTTGTTATATAACTCAATAGGTAACTTATTGACAATTTCTAGGGGTGTGTACCTAAATTTGTGTAAAGCAAAAAAAATTGCATCTTTAATTTTACCTTATTTTCTTCACTCTGTGTATTGTACTTTTCATATTTCATTCCTCCAAATCCTCCATGCTTCTTTAGTGTATCTAGCATGTCATATAGACTCCTTGGTGCTTGGGTTTTGTTTTCCACATCTTTGAATTTACTGGGATTCTCAGACTCATTCTCACTTTCTACTGATAGTTTCAACTTTCTTCTCAGTTAATTAACTATTTTCCTTCCTCTTACATAGGTTTTGGCCCTTGGTGGCTCTACCTTAGGTTTCTTCTGGTCTATTGGTGTAATAGAAGATCTTGTAGTTTGTCTTGTACTTTTGATGCTCGGTGATGCCTTCATCACTTGTGGTTTCTTATCCTTTTCAACATATGGTTCTTCAATGTCTTCTTCATCATCAACTCCAAGATTCTTTGAAACACTAGCAATAATTTTTATTGATTTCTTTATAGCTTTAGGCATCAAAATACCTTTTTTTTTTTCTCTTTTACCTCCTAATAAGTTCAATAATGCTTTTTTCTTTTGTCAACAACTTTTTCTAATAGAGATTCAATTTGTTGTGAAACAATGTCAATTTATGTTTCATATTCCATTGGTTGTAGCCAAGTAGACCTAGGCTCAAATACCTTAATGATGCAAGTGTTGGTATCAACCTCAAAACATATAGTGTCTTCATATTTCTCCACTAACTCAGGTGGAATTATATATCTCTTATGCTTTCTAGATTAGAAATTTGAAAAATACTCATTCATCACCATGTCAAAATGATCTCCTAAGCTCAAAATGTATTCATTTATTTGATGTATAATTGGCTTGTCTGCACTCCGTATTACATTACCAACAGATGGAAAGAAGTTCTGGAAATAAAATAATATGCATACTAGTAATCATCCAAACTTCAGTGTGTTGTTCTTGGATTTTCTAATAGTGTTCATGTTATCATCTAGATAATTCAACAAAATTTCACATATGTCAATCTACATACCTTTCTTCACAATCTTATATGCCATATCTACTACTCCACATGGTACACTATCAACTCGGGAGGACTGGTAGACTCGGTAAGATATAACATTACATGCAAAACTCAATTTTGGATCTTCCACAATTGATATATTTAGACCTCTTCCATCCCATTGTGCTTTAGTTAGTTTACTCGATTTTTTCTTATCAATCTACTTGATAGCATTTGGTCTATCACCGATTGGGTATCCAGTCACTATGTGTAGAACGTCCTTTGTAATCTTGACTGGTTGATCAAGCCACATAAATTGATCATGAACTCGGCTAAGTACCATTCTGATCCACTTAGTTTTGAATACTCTCGGTAGATGTAGGGCATGAGTTAGACCCTTGGTCTCTAGATGAATGTGGTCATCCTTCAATTTCCTATTTGCACACAATTTTTGAAATGATGTGTCAATCTCTGCTTCACATATTTCCTCAATCTTGTTGTGGATGAAAGAAAGAATATCTTCTATCAAAATAAGCCTTGCCGGTATGGATGAGAGAGCTCACATCATGTCTAGTTCTACAGCCTTCGCAGGATGTAGCTTATACTTAGGGTTTCCTAGATCAACCTTCTCAACAATAATTGAGAATTTCTCCTTAAGAGCCATTACTTTTAGATTCAACAATGCTCGAATAAACTAGGGTTTCATTGTTTACAAATTGGTCTAGCTTACACAACTAGGTCAACAATAGAAATCACTCAAACATACTCTAATGCTTTTAGATTTGTTCATGATTACCTCTTCAATTGTTTGAATGCTCCTAGATGATTTTTCTCTGTAACTTGCTCTAGTGCTCTTCAAAAATGTTAGGTAAGAATGATAGACAAAATGATCTATTTATACCTTTTTATTTGTTTAGGGTTTCGAATGGCTATAAAAGTAACATTTAATGCAACACTGACTCACTTTATACCGATTACAACTTTATTTCCTTTTACTGATGTAAAATGTTATTTCCTTTACCGATCAAACATGAAACATCAATTATATCCAAATTCATCTTAGTATGCCTATATGGATATCTACACAAATACTAGGAACCAATTTTAGATTTAAATTTTTACTTTGCAGTTCCTGCACATACATTTGACCAATTAGGTGGAGTTAGGTGCACTCAACCCAGAGGATTCGTGTCATCAACTATTCCAAAAGATGTTCCATCATCTTGTGACTTCCTTTTCCAAGTTTTGTTCATTTGATTTGTCACTCATTCAACATTCACTTTTGCTTTTCTAGATTTTTCTTCCTCGGTTGGAGCTTTACCTCAGTAGCTGCATTTTGTGGCTGGGTGTCATACCTTGTGATGATGAAAGCATGTCATGCCAGGATTTATCCATGCTCATCTATTATTCCTTCCATGCAAAAACATGCAGTTTACTGCAATATGTCCATATCTCCCACATGATGCACATGAGATTCTTGTGTTGTAGTCCCATGGTATTGATGTGCCTTGTCAGTTTCTTGGTGAACTCTGTCAGTTAGTGACCCATTTATGATTTCAAGATTTTGATATGAAATCTTTATATTTATGACCATATCTATTGAAATTATTGCACTAGTAATCAAACCTAGGCTTCCTTGTATTGTTAACGATACGTGATATGTACTCAAATGCTTGTCATCCATATTTTTTGTAGTTATAACAATAACCATCAAACTTAGGTGTGTTTGGTGACTTACCTCTTTTTCTTCTGCACACATAAGTTGTATGTCCAAGTTTCCCATAGTAGTGTTAATGGGTCTCTTGTGACCGGGTCCGCCAATAGATGTAAGTTGTCACCGGGTACCGGGGTACTGGCCAACTTCACCTATAAAGGTTGTCCAGGGAAATGAGATTCCCTGGGCCTCCAAGCACCTAGGAGTTGGGTCTCGATGGTGCAGGGTTAGTTTGGAGATGTGACTATTTTTGAGGGGGATAGCTGGTTATCTTCAACTTGTTCTCTCTAGGGATTCAAGAAGGTGAGGTTTCTCCAAGCATTCTTACACTTAACAAATAAATTGAAAAAGATCCTGCAGAGTTAGAAATATTTCATCTACCTATAGTTATGCTAAACATTCAAAACATCAACAATACTCTAACACACTATACTAAATACCGAAGAAAAATACAACCATCAGTTCATATTTCATCAGTAGCAAGGGAAAGGAGGTCGTTAATCTAATTTTAGTGTTAGAGAAAAGGACATGAAGAACACAAAGCATAAAATACCATCAATCTAGAAGACGGAATGCCAACAAAATCATTTCTAGAACTCTCCCTTCTTCATTAACATTTCTTCTAGCAAGCACTGGTGCATGGTACAATGGTGGCTCCAAGGGAGCATCTAACTGCTGAAAGCTTAAAGAGTAAGGAGCATTGAGCTTTGCAATTGAGAAATGAAATATTATTTTTCAATTACTATGGACTGCAAAATCATCAATTTCACTGACCCTTGGAATGGGGCCAAAATTACTATTTGTACACATACATTTAACCTAA
Organism: Thuja plicata; assembly: GCA_018584345.1. Lineage (NCBI taxonomy): Eukaryota > Viridiplantae > Streptophyta > Pinopsida > Cupressales > Cupressaceae > Thuja > Thuja plicata. The sequence goes on along the minus strand of MU224795.1, from coordinate 1,819,190 downwards.
ACCCTAACTTATGTTACATTTTACATTAAAATATATTATCCGATGGCCGGTACTACCTGTGCAACTCTACAAAAGACCTAGAGACAGAATAGGCCTGTCATGTCAAAAGAAAAAGACAAGAGAAGTGGAGTGGAAGAATCAACCTCGAGAAGAGAGCTGAGAAGGAGATGGAAGAAATATGATCCCCTGGGGATCGAGGCTACATGCCTCATAAATGGGAAGAGCGGTGCCTTGTCCCCAATGTGCCAGGTGTACTTTTGAAGCGATGCCTCAGGAAGACCATCTGTCAGAAAACTTCTTTCCGATCTGACGTGCCTTGGTGTAGTTATCTACCCTCTGAAAACCTTTATTAACTCCTTTGAAAGTGACTGGTTGGTCTTGGGGAATGGAACACGGATCACTGAAAGAATATAAAATATAGGATCCGGGACTCCACGATCTGGGAACTTACGTTCCAAAAGACTAAAGAATACAAAAACACTCAGGTTTTCTCCGGCCCCCAGAGAAAATTTATTGTTGCTTATTGTCGTTGATTCCATCTTCATCAATATATTTAAGGCCAGCCTGGAGATTCCATCTTCATCAATATCTTTAAGGCCAGCCCGCCGGTACTTAGCCACCTCAATCTGTTCCCCCCGATCTGGAACATTTCCCTTAAATTCATCAGCCATTTTTTCCGCATCATGGCCACTAAGTACCATGCAAGTTATTCTCATCATTTGAGCTCCATCTATTCCCTCCGGGGATTGATACCTTGACTTCATTAACTCATCAAACTTCCCCAAAACATATTCCTCCAGCGTGCATGTGTCAGTGCTAAATGGATCAGCTCCAGAGACCTTCGTAACAAAAGACTTGAATAAATTGAAAGAATATTGTATTGCATTGATCTTATTCCACAGATTCCCCACCAAATGCTTGATTACCCCCAATGTGAGGTCAAGTCTTGAGTGCTGGGTCCTCACAAAATCAAATGACTCTTCCCCCAAAATTCCAGACTAGGAGATAACTTCTTCTCTGAGGCCGATGAGTTCTTTGAACTCAACTTTCCATGCCTCTTAATTCTTGATGTCTACCTCCCATATACTGATGGTGGTTTCGGCCTGATGCAAGACATGGTAGGCTGCATACAGATCTGGGAGGGTGGACACTAGGAAACGCTAGACATTTCCAAACTGTAAAGTGACCCAGTCATCAATGGCTTGGGCCTTCTTTTTCATCGCCCATTGTGAGTCTATGTCACTCTCTGGCAGTAGTGCATCAGATGTAGAGGCCTCTGGAGGAATAACATTGATAGGTCGGGCCAGCTCAGTTAGCAACCCCATGAGGTTTGAATTTTCTCCTTTTCTGCCTTGAGCTTTTGAGCATCCTTTTCATAATGAGCCTATACTGCCTTGGCTGCCTCTTTCAACAGGTCTACTTCACCCTATTTCCCTCTGTTCCCCAGTGATATCTCTATGATGTTATAATCTCTGGTCTAAGCCATTTCTTCATCTGCGTCTAGGGAAGGTGTTGCTATCACTGCAACTGTTTCTCTGCCCGACCCGGTTTGAAGAGTGTGAACTATCCGAGATTTCTTAACCTTTGGTAGGTTTTGGGCGTGAGCCATCATCTCTACCAAGGAAAGATGGGCTCTGGGTGTTGATGAGGGGTCCTTCCTCTATCAGGTTTCTATAAACCATGGTGGTGGTAGGGGTGGCTTGGTAGCCAAAATATGTTCCTGTGACTTCTCCCCAACATCTTGCTATGCCCCTTTAGTATTATGAGCCTTTTCCAGATCCTTTCCTGTATCTTCTATCTCTCTGGAAATATTTTCTTTGGTGGCACCTATATCTTTTGCCCCACCATCTGTATCTTCAGTAATATCTGGGTCCTGGTTGGTGGCCCCAGGGTTTTCTTCTTCTTCTTGTTGCTGTTCTTCCTCAACCGCTGTCACTGGGATATCTTCTTCTGTCAGTGTGTCCTTTGGTAGTGGGGGAGGCAATGGGCCAAGGTTTAACATTTGGGCCATAGTGATTACCTCCCCAAATGTTGCCTTTAGGAGTGGCATTTGGAACACGATGGTTGGGGTTACGGTTGCTCTCGTAGGTCCGATTTCCCCAACCGATGCCATTTGTTTGCTTAGATTTTGTTGCCCTGATACTCCTGTGTCCTGTATCTTTGGAACTTCAGAGGCAATTTCTTGTTCCAGCTCCTTTTCTTCTTCCATATATTCCTCCTGCTCCTACACAGGTTCTTGTTCTGGAGCTTCCTCCTGCTTCGGGATTTCAGCCTCTGTCTGCTCAATGTCCCCCTACAAATTCCCAAAATCGCGAGTTCTAAAAATGTCATCAAATTCATCCGTAGGGGGAGGATTGGCTGGGAAATGAGCAGGCTCTAGTTCCCTCTCTGGCTCTGGGGAGTCAGAAGAAAGGATTTCAACTTGTGGGATCTAAGGCATCCCCAGCTTTGGTTCTACTTTTGGTTTTGGATTAAGTCTCTTCTTCCACCTCGTGACCAAAGGTGGCCCTACATCCCTCAGGACTTGCTCCTCTCCTGGATCCACTATAGTTGCCTTGACCATCAGTGCTGCAAGTGAAGGGGAAGAGGGAGGACGGACAGGTCTGTCCATGAGCACCAGAGTAGCCAATCGTGTGATTAAATTCTCCCTCATTTGTTGGGAGGCCGCTATTGATTACTTAAGTTGTTATTTTATGGGGATCTCCTGCATAGTTGGAGTCTCCATTATTCTTTTTCTCCTATCTTCTCCTTGTGAAGAAGTTTCAGCCTTGGGGGTCAGCCTTGGTGTCGGCTGGGGAGCCCTGCGGGTACTCCCAAGGAATACCTTCTTGAAGTATTCATGGCTGCGCTCAACCACGTTGTGAGTGAATTCTTCTATGGTGAGCCCCTCCTGGGAATTCTAGTTCACCGGTGGGAGGGCCAACTTATCAATCCCCTTTTCTTAATACTGGGGGTCTATTGTGGAGCCAACGTCTGATAAGTCATCCAAAAATTTCTAGAGCTTCAACCTTTCCATCATTCCTGTGGTCATCTGGATGTAATGTCGACTCCAGAATTCAATTTCATCTGGAAATCTTCCCAGAGGTCCTCCATGTGGTATTTGTGGGGCTCTGATGCCCAGGGAAGTGCCAGTGCAATATTTCCATGTGGATCAAAGTTCTTCCACGCTACGTAAAATTCTACTAAGTTCAAGCTCTTGAGCTCATTGTCTGCCTCCTTGGCTGTAGCTAGACTACATGAGTAATTCCCGTAAGTGATTAGAAATGAAATGTTTGTTACCTTCTTTAAGGTGTATAAGGTATGTAATTCCATCATTTGTCTGCAGTACTCTAAGAGAATTATCTTGTTCCCACAATGTTTGGGCAATAAGTAGGGTTTTCCGGAGAAGCTAGTTACCCTTATGTATGTGTGCTACTGGAATTATATGTAATAATGGCCATAACTTCTGACCAAATCCATTGCCTCCATGGAGAGGTGATATCCTGCATCTTGGGTAGGTGTGAGCAGGTTGTAGTAAATGAAGACATCGTTAACTTGCCAGAAGCTGGGGAAACTGGCCTCCCATTGAATTTGTGGGAAATAATCCTAGGGAGCCTGCTGACTCGGGCCGATCCTGAGTACTCCTGATGTGAGTAACCCGTTGGTGTAGGGTCATTGTTGCACTAGGGCCCAGTGAACATAAGAATTCATATAGAACTTCCTCTTTTGGACCACCTGGAGGAACTGAGAATCCAAGTGGTTTGAAATAATGGCGGCCCAATCAAAGTACTCCCCCCAGTGGAAATTTCAAGCAAGAAGTAATACACCCACCCTATGAATTCCTGGGCATGTGGTTGCCTGAAGACCCGGGAAAGTGCTATCATCCCCATCTGGATGCTTTCTTTTAATTCAAACCAAGGTATCTCTAGTTTCATTCTCTTAGGGTCCTTCTTCGGAGTCTTGAGCCAATGAGTATTCATGTATATCTGGGCTGCGTCCTCCAACGACTTAAACTATGCTAAGGCATCAGATCTGGTGATGAATGTTGGGTTGTTGAACGGAGAGATCCCCAACCCTATCCAAAAAGTTACAGCGTCAAGAGACACCATGGGGGTGGGATACCCGATTGGTTCCAGGGTTGCGAGCATGACGGCCTGGTTGGAAAAGTTGTAGTGTGTTCCAAGTGTGAGAATTAACTCTGGGGCCTACACTGAGTATAGAAAATAGGTAGCCTTGAGAATCCCGAAATCCCCGACGCTGATCGCCAGTGGGTCCCTGGACTGTCACTGAATATACATTATTTTGACCAAGGCCTACATCTCTGGCCATGTTCTGACGCTGGTGTCGGTAATTAATTGCACTTTGGAATCAATAATTGATCCCATAACAACACTTCCCTTCACATACTTCATGCTCAGAGGTAATTTTTCCAAGGCCCTCTCCATTTTGGACCTGACAGTTTCCTTGGTGACCGCCGTAGAAGGAAGTTCCAAACTCCCAGGTGGTGAAGGTGTGGAAGCCTCAAACATGATGAAAGTACATTTCTTTAAAAACTTGCAAGGCAAGATGACCGTCAGAATTCATAGATAAATCATACTCTGGGGTCTGGAGATCTTACCACCGCGGCGTTTGTTTTCCTGAAAAGTTAGTTTAGGTTCAAAATCCTTAAAAGATATATATAATGCAAACTTAAGGGAAATAACCAATATCTGGGTCGAGGGGTTTAAGCATACTTAGAAAAGTAAGGTGTGGGCTGGTGAAGATAAAAGACCCAGGGTTTGAAAAACTAACCGTTGGAAGGTGTGCACAAAAAGTGAACTGTCAGGCCCATGTGGGCGTCACGTGGCTATGAAATAAATGGAAGTTATGGCCGACAATAGTGACAACTGTCTGAACACACGTAAAGTGGAAACCACCTGGCCAATTTTAAATGCATTCATGGGACATAAATGAAGCAAAGGTTGGTTTATGGAGGAGAGAGAAAACCACCTAGTTGAAACCAGCCGAGAGCCAAGTTTCAACCAGGTGGTATTCTGTCTGGAACGAGCTCACAGACTTAAAATGGGAAACAAATAGGGAACGACGAGCTCAACAAAAGACTGGGTGAATATACACAAGATATACATCATATATACATCAGTACCAAAAGGTATATACATGTAAAACTTGAAGGATATACATGAATATACACTAAATATACATATATACAAAATGCAGAGTAGCTATTTACACAAAACTGGAAAATGTACAAACCTACAATATTTACATTATCCTACACCTACACAGAGGGCGGACAACCCTCTGGCAGAGCCGAGTCAGCAACGGGTGGCAAACCAGACAACGAAAATGCAGAGAAAAATGAAAACACAAGACAAAAACACAAACCAAATAAAAATGAAAAGCCAAGAAATGGAGAGAAACAGAGAAACCAACTTGAAAATTGGAGAAAGGCAAGGGAAGGCAAGGTGCCAAATGCCCTGCAATAGCTTTCACCTTCAAAGGATCACCACTCAACACCAAAAACCACTTACAATTATTCAGACTAGCTCAGAGTAACTCGTACTTAACTCTGCTCAAATCGCTGTGATATCGCTCTGAAATTGCTCAAATTGCTTAAGTGTTTTAATCGCGATAATTGTAAAAATGACAGGTGATTTCTATTTATACCCAAGGTAAAAATAAAGTTACCTCTCCTTTCTCAAACTCCAAAATAGGCTGACCTCCAGACTCCTTGCCTGGGGATTCCGTCCGACCATACCTTCTTACGAAAAGAAGACATCGTGGTAAAGAATCTCAGAGTCCAGAATCTGGCTCCTAGACAAGGAAGGACCAACTCCAGGACTAGTTCCCAAAGAGATGACAAGACAAAACACAAATCAAAACAAACACCGCGGGAAAGAAAACCCGGAGAAGGAAAACAAAGAAACAAAGGAAAAAGACAAGGCAAAAGTCAAAAGCAGAAAACAAAAAGGGGGACCCAACATTTTGCACACAAAATATAGGGACGGGGATGTAGGGAATAACAAATGGTGACTATCTAAGATGAATGTCTTAGCACATTCGAGAACTATAGAATCCCTGGTTAGAAAAACTGGAACAAATCATTACTCGAACCATCTTACCTGTAAAGAATAACATGTCTGAGAAAATCTGGCCATACGCGATTTAGTCCATGATCTGTTCATCAGTGGTGAAGTGTGTGCTTTGGAAGGAAATCAAGCCAATGACCTCTGGAAGAAGCAGAGAGGAGGCACTAAGTACATCAAACCCCATAGTCATCAAATTTTCTTGTTTCTCTCAGAGACCGGAGTTTTCTCCCATTTTTATTTTCTTTTTTTTTGTACATTTCTAGGTGGGAGGGCGGTACTTCTTTCACCATCAAGCTTAAGCTTAGCTAGATTTAGTGGCGGTACTTATTTCACCCTTCCACCCACCTTAATATGCAAAATGGGGGAGAAAAACTCCAGACCTGGGAAGAATCCTTTTTAATAGTTCAGACTTGGGTTAACCAACTAGTGCAACCAATCTACCCTTGATGTGTCTGATTACTTATTCCTTAATTTTGATTTTATTGATTACCAGACTTCCATAGATAAATCCAATGAAGATTACTCAATGTACTTCCAAACTTGCAAAATAACTCTGGAGACCGGACTGATTCCATCATGCTAATAATAGATTCTTAAGTTCACCATGTTAAAGGCAACATCCTAGAGACCATATGTTATGTGAAGCATACCAATCCTTACAAGGAGAGAAAGACGCCAGGACCCGATAAGAAGACAAGAAAAATGAAAGGCAAAGAAAAGAGAGGCAGTCACAGAGGACACCAGCAAGACTATTTACAAGGCAAGGTACTTCCCAACAAGGCACCAGGAAAGAAATATTTACAAGCAAGGAACTTTACATAAAATACAACTTTGGGCAAACCAACTTCATTCAAAATAATGTTTGAGAAATTGTCCATTGATAGGCAGTGGAATAGGTTCTCCAGTCATGGTTTTAAGGTGGTAGGTATTTGCCCCGCAGATCTCTGAGATTAGGTATGGTCTGAGCCAGAGCCGTTGGAACTTGGTGTGCTTTCATTTATTTTCCCGGGACTTGTCCCACAATAGGACGAAGTCTAAAATCTAAAAGGCCTTGTATTGGGTTCTATGGTCAAACCATCCTTTTACCACTGCTTGGTGAGGTGCAAAATGTTCAAGGGCTGCGTCTTGTTGTTCTTCCATCCGTACTAGATTCAAGAAACAAACTTCCACAATATTATCTCGGTTACTGAAATCCTACATAAACTGCAAAACTGGGATCTGTAAGTTGATTGGGAACACTGGGTTCTGGCCATAAACTAGATGGAATGGGGACATTCCTAGGGTGGCCTTAATTTGAATGCGATCCACCCAGAGGGTGAATCTCAGCTTTTGGTGCCAATCCTGGGGATTTTTTTCTTGCAGGTGTTTGATCACTTCAAGTAGATTTTTGTTTGTTGATTCAGCAATACCGTTCCCCTGAGGGTAATAGTTGTTGAAAAAATTTAGAGTGATCTTCCAGTCATAGGTCCATTCAAGTAGTTGCGCCAAAGAAAATGCCAAACCATTGTCACATACTATAGCAAAGGGCATTCCAAATCTCGTGATGATGTTTTCTTCTAGGAATTTGATAACTACGTCTACCGTGTTGTTCTTGCAGGGTATGGCTTCAGACCACCGGGTACAGTAATCAGTTGCAGTTAAGATATATTGGTGGTTGGCAGATGAGTTGGGGTTGATTTTCCTAATAAAGTCAAATGCCCATTGGATGAAAGGCCTAGCCTCAAAGACTGGTTGTAAAGGCATTGCCAGGTTATGCTCACGATGTGCCACTGTTTGACAGGTATGACACTTTCAAACGTGAGTGTAAACATCTTTAAATATACAAGGCCAATAATATCTAGCCTAGAGGATTTGATGGGTGGTGGCGTCAGCTAAGCCATGCCTAGCTCCAAACTGCCCATAGAATTCTTCAATCATTGTCGCAGCTTGGTCTCTATCAATGCACCGAAGGTACACTCCCTCATAGTTCCTACAGTAAAGCGTAGAGTTTTTGATCATGAAGTGAACACTTTTCATTTGCAAGGTGCGACGTTTATTGGGAGGTAACCCCTCCAGGCATCTGTTGTTTAACAATAATTACACCAGATCGGTGTACCACAGGTCTCGAGTGATAGACTCCACTGTGTAAGTTTGGCATTCTATGTGGGGAGCCTCCTTTTCCATTGCTCAACTTAGTCCCTGGCCTTAGACTATCTTCATGGGTTGTATTTATAAGTCATATTACTGGAGGATGGCCATTCATTTCCCCCATCTTTCACCCAATTCACTCTGCATTAGTAGAGATTTCACAGCCTAGTCCGGGATGATAGCATGCACCTTGCTCCAGAGAATATAATGCCATAATTTCTTCATGGTGTGAACAAGAGCAAAGGCTTGTTTTTCCAATGATGAGAACCAAACTTTGACGTTCTTGAAGGGGGAGCTCTTGAAATCTATTGGTCATTCTTCCCCCTTAGCCTTTTGGGTCAACACTGCCGCTGCAGAATGTAGCGAAGCAAAGGAATAAATTTAAAACGGGAGGGAGTAGTTCAGACTAGCCAGGACGGGTGCCTCTGTTATCGTCTGTTTGATCTAGGTGAATGCCCACTTTTCTTCTGGACTCCACTCAATCTTGGTATCCTTTTTCATCATCTCCTTGATTGGCTTTACTATCTCAGTGAATCGAGTGATGAACTGCCGGACAAAGTTGATCTTCCCAAAGAAAGATCACACCTCTTTCTTACTGCTGGGCATTTGTAAATTGAGCAATGACTTAACTCTCATGGGGTTGATGGATATACCCTTTTTGGAGAAAATATGCCCGAGAAGCTTCACTCTAAACACCTCGAACATGCACTTCTTGGGGTTGAGGGATATTCCGTACCAGCGACATCTCTCGCAGATCTGGACGAGGTGGGTGGAATGGTCATGTCTATCCTGGGAAAAGATAGCCAAATCATCCATGTAGATGATTATGCACCGATTCACGAGACCCTCAAATGCAATGTCCATAGCCTTTTGAAATGTAGCCCCTACGTTGATCAAGCCAAAGGGCATCCTTCGATATGCAAACGTCCCCCACTTGGTGGTGGATGTCGTTTTCTCTCTATCTTCATACTTAACCATGACTTGGTTGTATCCAAAGTACCCATACAAGAAAGACATCATTTGGGATCCATTCACTATCTGCAACACCTCATCCAATGAGGGGAGAGGGTGATTTTCCTTTTTGGAGGCTCTATTCAAATTTTAGAAATCCACGCACAGGAAAATTTCACCTCTCTTCTTTCTAACATGGACCAAATTGGAAACCCATGTAGTGTGCTGGATTGGAAAGATTATCTAGGCTGACAACAATTTCTCCACCTCTTGATGAATCAAAGGCTCGATCAACGGGTTGACTGGTCATTATTTTTGCCGAAAGGGCTTAGCATCGAGTTTCAGGGGGATGGTATGAGTCATAATAGATGTGTCCTATGTTTTTAAATCCTCATATCCCCATGCAATCATGTCTATGTATTCTTAGAGAACTGTGAGAATCTTCTCCTTCTCCTCAGGGGAGCCAGAGGTGCCAATGTGTATCATCTTTTCTTCATCAGGTTGGCCGATGTTTACTTTCTCAAATTTTCCTCCCTTAGAGGAGGATGACATCTTCTCCCTACCCCCTGGGTTTGAGTCAAAGATACGTTCAAGCGTGACCATCCCCTTAGGGATGGTGTTGGTAGGTAGGTCCATGATCCCATCATCTTCATCACCCTGCCCAGTATCATCATGGTCTCATTCCTCCACTATCTGGTCCTCAAAGATACTAACATTGGCCATGAAGGCCAGGATATGTTGATCATCATCAAAAAGTTGAAAGTGGGTGACATTGTCTGGAATGGACAGGGTGGGGAGAATTTCAACCAAAAATCTCCAGAGTTGTGAGCCAGCCATAGGCTCAAGTGTGCTGGCAGAAACAACGAGGGAATCCGGGACATAATTCTGTCACCAGGGAATAAGATTAATGCCAAAGGCATCAAAATATTCAATAAGGTTCCATTCCTGATTGCGATATGGATCCAACCTCTTATCATGACATGTGTAGTGACTCCGGACCTGTTTGACAATAAAATTGAAATCACCTAGAGCATGGAGTCAGGTGACTCCTTTCCTTAATGCAAATAGGAGCCCAAGGACCAAAGCCTCATACTCTGTAACATTGTTTGTGTAGTTGAAGTGAAGCCTGTAGGATGTGAGGAAGGATTTCCCTTTCGAGTTGATCAATTCTACTCTAGCCCCACAACCTTGTTTGGATCGGGACCCATCAAACTTAAGGGTCCACAAGTCGTCATTTGTAGTATAGAGTCAGGGAGATGGAGCAGCTTTTGGATTATCTTTGGGAGACTTGGGAGGAGCTTCCTCCCGCACTGATTGCACATGGGTGAGGTTTACCTTTGGAGGGGTTTGAATTTGAGATCCCTGAGGAAATGGCTCTAAAGTGCTTCCAGTAAGAATACTGGGTTCCAGGGAATCAGTTGTATGTTCTTTGCTCTAAAAGGTGTCAATGTGTTGGGTAGCGACAGAAAGGCAAGGCTCACACTCTAACTCTAAATGCTTCTGATAGTGTACCTAGCACCAAGTGCTAGACAAGAGTGTAGCGGAGGTCGCGTTGGCACCTTGAGAGTTAACCTCCACCCTCAAATTTTTGTCCAGGTCCTGGATTCTCTACAAGACTATGGGATCCTCCCAGAGGGTGAAATCAAATGTTAGGATTTCAATGGGTCGGTAAACCCCAGGGGAAATCTCAGAGAAGAAGACCTTGTTAACCCTCTCAACTTCGGTAAGGGCCTGCTGCATCTGGGGTTCACTCTCAACCTAGATTTTGTTTGATTCTCCTTCTTAGGGGAGCCATAAGTGGGAGAATTCAGTTGAAAAGTATCCATTCAAGGACTTAGACCAATTCTGACTTAATAGCATCCCATAAGTCTCTAAGATGTCCACCACTTGGATATCGATTATGCTGGCTATTCTGGGGTCTTGGATGTGTTGTATCTGGACATTTTTTAGTTCTCCCACCATTTTCATAGCAATTTTATCTAGTTGGATTACTGCGCCATTAGATGGCGTGGGTAAAAATCTAAGCTTCTGGCATATGGATAGGGGCATGATTTTGCCCGAAGCCCGAGAGTTTATTAGATAGTTATGTATGTTTTTGCCTTGTATGTTTAGGCCTAGTACGAATGGAGGATCTTCATTATTTCCCCCGAAGATAGCCGCGTTGGCATACTCAAAAGAGACAGTCTTGGGTGGGCGACTGACATTTTCTGGGTTTCTCAAGAGCTTCAGAAGAGACTTCTTCTGCTTGGGACAGTTTAGAAAAACCTCCATCAAGGTCATGGAGGTGGTGGTTTGTTCCAACGCCTTTGTAGTGTCAAATATTCATCCTGAGAATTGGTGGCTTCCCTTGGCTGGGTCTTTCACTTGGTTAGAGCTAGAACCTCTTAGAAGGATGGGTTGGTCAGTTGTATTGTCTCAGGGAGGAGTTTCCTTGGCAGGAGGTGTCGGCATGTAAACTGGTCCTTTACTAGCCTATCTTTGAGTGTTGTAAGGAGTCTGCGTGTTAGTGAAGGCATTGGCCTCAAAGGATGGAATCGATTCATCAAAGAATCCTTGTAATTCAGATTCTTCTTCATCTTCTCCAAAGGATCCGAAGAAGACGGTCTCATAGTTGAATGCACCATGAGTTAGATCTTACACAGGAGGTTCTGGGGGAGTAGTGTCATGCGATTATTGTCTGTCCAATTGGGAGATCATGATAACCTTCTCCAGTGTGGCATAGTTTACCTCATTGTTGGAGCCCATGTCATGCAATCTGCACCAATTGGTCATGGGCTGGAAGTCTGTGACTGGTGTGAAATGTGATGGTCCAGCACCACTTTGATTGGCATTTTGGTTCGAAGGTGGACCTCCGGTGTTCATGTTATTGTTCCATTACTGTTGGTTGGGCTAGGACCTATTGTTGAAGTTTCTTCCTCCATCATTGTTGTTTTGTTGGCCAAAGAAAATATTCCCTCTTTGGGAATTGGAACTCTGGGGTGCATAGGACCCCACCTTCAGTTGACCCATGTCTAGAGTTAGGGTGGACAACATTCACCATAGTGATTCAACCTCGATGATCAGCTGAGTGTTTGTGTCACAGTGTGATGGTTGTTGTTGTTGGTTCTCTCGGAAGGTAGCAGTATTCGCCGAAGTCAAGGGTAGAAATACTCCAGGCACAGACAATTGAAAGAAGGGCATTTTGGGTAGTTGTGACTGCTCTAGCTAATTCCAAGGGAATACTTTCAGGCCTGGTATTGCCTGAGTCTGTGATGGATAAACGTACCGGGCCTGCTGGTCTATTGGCGGTGGTAGGGGATTCATTGCCATCGCGGGGGCACCCATTACCAGATTGGGGTTATATCCCCCAGCGTACGCTATTCTACTAGGGATCATGTTGAAAGGCGTTCTTTTCCCCATCCCACCCAAGGATTTGTTGAGGCCATGAGATAGTTCTAAGGCTAGATTGTAAAATTTTCCCAAAGTGTCCCGGTTGCCTGCGATGGTTGTTCTCCAGAGGAGAGTGGCAACGAAGGGGTCCATCACATTGAGATAGATCTGTATGGTTACTTCTGGGGATGGAATGAAAGGGCTTATGCACCGCTTCAAGGTGTGCTAGAATCGATGATTGAATGTTGGAAGGGGTTCATCGGGTTCCTTTCTGATGGAGATGAACTAGCTGTGGGACCAAGCTGGGTCCATGTGTATGTGAAAGGTAGCCAAGAAGGCATCCTCCATGTCCTACCAATTGTTGATGGAGTTCATGGGAAGGTTGAGGTACCAGTTCAGTTCGCCCTGTCCCAAGGACAAGGGAAACATTCAGGTCACAACATCTTTGTGTTGGATTCGGTGTCGGTTCATGGCATCTTTGTATGTCTGCAAGTGTTCCTTTGTAGTTCGTGAGCCTAAGTGCTTATATCATGGGCAGATCTTCTCTAGGTGTGAGCGTAAGTCATTGGTTGCACCCAAAAAATTTCCCATAGGGGACCCTATATTTATGAAATATGCAACCATTTGGGGAGCTGAATTTTGAGCAAGTTGACTATTGGTTCCCGGGATTGTCTGAGAAGTTTTGATATGCTGAGGTACACTAGACCCCCAGAAAATAGTGGTTGGTGTGGTTTTCAGAGTCCGTTTCTTTTGAGCAGGAGGCTCGAGTTTGACAAACCTTCCAAGGTTAGGGGCTGATCTAAGGATCCTCTCAAATTTTTCTGGGGAGAAAGATCCAATCCCGCTGAAGGCTTGACTCCTAAAACTATGGCTTGGGGAACCCTCAGGAGGTGTAAAATTAGAATCCTGAGAGGGGGACAAGTTCATGGCCTCCTTCTAGCACCAGTTTCTGTTGATAGGTCCCTTGTGACCGGGTCCACCAACACATGTAATTTTTCACCGGGTACTGGGGTACATGCCAACTTTGCTTATAAAGTTTTTCTAGGGAAATGAGATTCCCCGGGTCTCCAAGCATCTGGGAGTTGGGTCTCGATGGTGCAGGGCACGGTTGGGAGATGTGACTATTTTTGAGGGGGATAGCTGGTTATCTTCAACTCTTTCTCTTCGGGGATTCAAGAAGGTGAGGTTTCTCCAAGTATTCTTACACTTAACAAATAAACTGGAAAAGATCCTACAGAGTTAGAAATATTTCATCTACCTATAGTTATGCTGAAGATTCAAAACATCAATAATACTATAACACACTATACTAAATACCGAAGAAACATACAACCATCAGTTCATATTTCATCAGTAGCAAGGGAAAGGAAGTCAGTAACCTACTTTTAGTGTTAGAGTAAAGGACATGAAGAACACAAAGCATAAAATACTATCAATCCAGAAGACATAATGCCAACAACATCATTGCAAGAAATCTCCCTTCATTAACATTTCTTCGAGCAAGCACTGGTGCATGGTACAATGGTGGCTCCAAGGGAGCATCTAACTGCTGAAAGCTTAAAGACTAAGGAGCATTGAGCTTTGCAACTGAGAAATGAAATACTGCTTTTCTATTACTATGGACTGCAAAATCATTAATTTTTTTGATCCTTGGAATGGGGCCAGACTTACTATTTATACACATACATTTAACCCTAACCCTAACTTATGTTATAGTGTACATTAAAATATATTATCCGGTGGCCGGTACTACTTGCGTCACTCTACAAAAGACTTAGAGATGGAATTGGCCTGTCATGTCAGAAGAAAAAGACAAGAGAAGTTGAGTGGAAGAATCAACCTCAAGAAGAGAGCCGAGAAGGAGAAGGAAGAAATCTGATCACCTAGGGATCAAGGCTAAATGCCTCATAAATGGGAAGAGCAGCACCCTATCTCCAATGTGCCAGGTGTACTTCTGAAGTGGTGCCTCGGGAAGACCATCTGTCAGAAAACTTCTTGCCGATCTGACGTGCCTTGGTGTTGCTATCTATCCTCTGAAAACCTTTATTAACTGCTTTGAAAGTGACCGGTCGGTCTTGGGGACTGAGACACGGATCACTGAAAGAATACAAAATATAGGATCCGGGACTCCGGGATCCAGGAACTTACATTTCAAAAGAATAAAGAATACAAAAACACTCAGGTTTTCTCCGGCCCCCGGAGAAACTTTATTGTTGCTTATTGTCATTGAAGGTCTGGAGGAGATGGGAGATTCCATCTTCATCAATATCTTTAAGGCCAGCCGGCCGGTACTTAGCCACCTCAATCTGTTCCTCTAGATCTAGATCATTTCCCTTAAATTCATCGGCCATTTTCACCGCATCATGGCCACTAAGTACCATGCGAGTTATTCTCATCATTTCAGCTCCATATATTCCCTTAGGGTATTGATACCTTGACTCCATTAACTCATCAAACTTCCCCAAAACATATTCCTCTGGTGTGCATGTGTTAGTGCTAAATGGATCAGCTCCGGAGACCTTCGTAACAAAAGACTCGTATAAATTGAAAGAATATTGTACTACATTGATCTTATCCCACAGAGTCTCCACTAGTTGCTTGATTAACCCCAATGTGAGGTCAAGTCTGGAGTGTTGGGTCCTCACAAAATCAAATGACTCTTCCCCCAAAATTTTAGACCCAGAGACAACTTCTTCTCTGAGGCCGATGAGTTCTTCAAACTCAACTTTCCACGCCTCATAATTCTCGATGTCTGCCTCCCATATACTGATGGTGGTTTCGGCCTGATGCAAGACATGGCAGGCTACATACAGATCTAGGAGGGTGGACACGAGGAAATGCTAGGCATTTCCCAAATGTAAAGCGACCCACTCATCAACCGCTTGGGCCTTCTTTTTCATCACCCGTAGTGAGTCTATGTCACTCTACGGAAGTGGTGCATCAGATGTAGAGGCCTTCAGAGGAATAACATTGATAGGCTAGGCCAGCTCAGTTAGCAACCCCATGTGGTTTGCATTTTTCTCCTTTTCTACCTTGAGCTTTTGAGCCTCCTTTTTATAACGAGCCTCTACTGCCTTGGATGCCTCTTTTAACAGGTCTACTTCACCCTATTTCCCTCTCTTCCCTAGTGGTATCTCTGTGACATTATAATATTTGGCCTTAGCTGTTTCTTTGTCTGCATCTGGGGAACCTGTCATTATCACTACAACTGTTTCTCCACTCAGCCTGGTTCAAAGAGTGTGAACCGTCTGGGATTTCTTAACCTTTGGCGGGTTCTGGACCTGAGCCATCATCTCTACCAAGGAAAGATGGGCTCTGGGTGTTTATGGGTGGGCCTTCCTCTTTTGGGTTTCTATCAACCATGGTGGCGGTAGGGGTGGCATGGTAGCCAAAATGTGTTTCTGTGACTTCTCCCCAACATCTTGCTGCGCCCCTTCAATATTATGAGCCTTTCCTAGCTGCGTTCCTGCATCTTCTATCTCACCTAAAATATTTTCTTCGGCAGCACCTGTATCTTTGGCCCCACCATCTGTATCTTTATTAATATCTAGGTCCTCATTGGTGGCCCTAGAGTGTTCTTCTTCTTCATGTTTCTATTCTTCCTCAGCCTCTGTCGCTGGGATATCTTCTTTTGCCAGTGTGTCCTTTGGTAGTGGGTGAGGCAATGGGCCAAGGTTTAACATTTGGGCCGCAGTGATTACCTCCCCAAAAGTTTCCTTTGGGAGCTACATTTGGAACATGGTAGTTGGGGTTACGATTGCTCCCGTAGGTCTAGTTTTCCCAACCGATGCCATTTGTTCACTTAGCTTTTGTTTTCCTGATACTCTTGTGTCTTGTATCTCAAGAAATTTAGAGGTAATTTCTTTTTCCACCTCCTTTTCTTCTTCCATTTGTTCCTCCTGATCTTGCACAGGTTCTTATTCTGGAGCTTCCTCCTACTCTGGGATTTCAGCCTCTGTCTGCTCAATGTCCCCCTAAAAATTCTTGAACTCGTCAATTCTAAAAACATTATCAAATTAATCCTGAGGGGGAGGATTGGCTAGGACATGAGCAGGCTCTGGTTCCCTCTCTGGCTCCGGGGAGTCGGAAGAAAGGATTTCAGCTTGTGGGATTTGAGGCATCCCTAGCTCCTACTTTGCATTTGGTTTCAGATTAAGTCTCTTCTTCTGCATGGTGACCAAAGGCAGCCCTGTATCCCTTAGGACCTATTCCTCTCCTAGATCCACTCCGGTTTCCTAAACCATTAGTGCTTCTAGTGAAGGGGAAGAGGGAGGACAGACAGGTCCGGCCATGAGCACTGGAGTAGCCAATCATGTGATTAAATTCTCCCTCATCTACTAGGAGGCCGCTATTGATTTCTTCAACTATTCTTTTATGGGGCTCTCCTACACAATTGGAGTCTCCATTGTTATTTTTCCCCTATCTTCTCCTTGTGAAGAAGTTCCGGCCCCGGGGGTCAGTCTTGGTATCGGCTGGGGAGCCCTGCGGGTACTCCCGTTGCATACCCTCTTGAAGTATTCGTGGCTGCGCTCGACCATGTTGTGAGTGAATTATTCTATTGTGGGCCCCTCCAGGGCATTCTAGTTCATCAGTGGGAGGGCCAACTTATCAATCCCCTTTTCTTTTTACTGGGGGTCTATTATGGAGTCGACGTCTAAGAAGTCATCCAGAAATTTATGGAGCTTTAACCTTTCCATCATTCCTACGGTCATCCAGACGTAATGCCAGCTTTGGACTTCACATCATCCTGGCAATCTTCCCAGAAGTCCTCCATGTGGTATTGGTGGGGCTCTAATGCCCAGGGAAGTGCCAGTGCAATCTTTCCATGCGGATCAAAGTTCTTCCGTGCTAGGTAAAATTCTGCTAAGTTCAAGCTCTTCAGCTCATTGTCTGCCTCCTTGGCTGCTGCTACACTGCACGAATAATTCCCGTAATTGATTGGGAATGGAATGTTTGTTACCTTCTTTAAGGCATATAAGGTATGTAATTCCATCATTTTCCTGCAGTACTCCAAGAGAATTATCTTATTCCCACAATGTTTGGGCAACAAGTAGGGTTTCCTGGAGAAGCCAATTACCCTTATGTATGTGTGCTACTGGAATTGTATGTAATAATGGCCATAACTTCTGAATAGATCCATTGCCTCCATGGAGAGGCGATATCCTGCATCCTGGGTAGGTGTGAGCAGGTTGTAGTAAATGAAGGCATCGTTAACCCAGCAGAAGCTGGGAAAACTGGCCTCCCATTGAATTTGAGAGAAATAATCCCAGGGAGCCTTCTGACCTGGGTCGATCCTGAGTACTCCTAATGTGAGTAACCCGTTGGTGTGGGGTCATTGTTGTGCTAGGGCCCAGTGAACATAACAAGTCATATAGAACTTCCTCTTTTGGAACACCTGGAGGAACTAAGAATCCAAGTGGTTTGAAATAATGGCGGCCCAATCAAAATACTCCCCGCTAGTGGAAATGTCAAGCAAGAAGTAATACTTCCACCCTGTGAATTCCTGGGCATGTAGTTTCCCAAAGACCTAGGAAAGTGCTATCATCCCCATCTGGATGCTTTGTTTAAATTCAGATTGAGGGATCTCTAGTTTCATTCTCTTGGGGTCCTTCTTCGGAGTCTTGAGCCAATGAGTATTCATGTATATCTAGGATGCATCCTCCAACTGATTAAACTACGCTAAGGCTTCAGATCTGGTGATGACTATTGGGTTGTCAAACTGAGAGATCCCCAACCCTATCTAAAAAGTTACAGCATCAAGAGACACCATGGGGGTGGGATACCCGGTTGGTTCCAGGGTTGCGAGCATGACGACTCGGATGGAAGAGTTGTAGTGTGCCGCATGTGTGAGAATTAACTCTGGGGCCTGCACCGAGCATGGAAAATGGGCAGCCTTCAGAATCCTAGAATCCCCGATGCTGATTGCCAGTGGATCCCCAGACTATCGCTGAATATACATTATTTTGACCAAGGCCTGCATCTCAGGCCATGTTGTGACGCTGGTGTCAGTAATTAATTGGACTTTGGAATCAATATTTGATCCCATAATAACACTGTCCTTCACATACTTCATGCTTTGAGTTAATTTTTCCAAGGCCCTCTCCATTTTGGACCCGACAACTTCCCTGGTGACTACCGTAGAAGGAAGTTCCAAAGTCCTAGGTGGATAAGATGCGGAAGCCTCAGACATGATGAAAGTATATTGCTTGAAAATCTTGCAAGGAAAGATGACCGTCAGAATTCATAGATAAATCATACTACAAGGTTCGGAGATCTTACCACCGCAGTGTTTGTTTTCCTAAAAAGTTAGTTTAGGTTCAAAATCCTGAAAATATATATATAATGCAAACTTAAGGGAAATAACCAATACCTGGGTCTAGGGGTTTCAACATACTTAGCAAAGTAAGGTGTGGGCTGGTAAAGATAAAAGACCTAGGGTCTGACAAACTAACCATTGGAAGGTGTGCATGAAAAGTGAACTGTCAGGCCCACGTGGGTGTCACGTGGCTATGCAATAAATGGAAGTTATGGCCAATGGCGGTGCCAATTGTCTGAACACATGTAAAGTGGAAACCACTGGACAATTTTAAATGTATTCATCAGACGTAAATGAAGCACAGGTTGGTTTATGGAGGAGAGAGAAAACCACCTAGTTGAAACCAGTCGAGAGCTGAGTTTCAACCAGGTGTTATTCTATCTGGAACGAGCTCGCAGACTTAAAATGGGAAAAAAATAGGGCACGATGAGCTCGACAAAAGACTGGGTAAATATACACAAGATATACATTAGGGCCAAAAGGTATATACATGTAAAAATGGTAGGATATATATTAATATACACTAAATATACATATATACAAAATGCAGAGTAGCTATTTACACAAAACTAAGAAATGTACAAACCTACAATATTTACATTATCCTACACCTACATAGAGGGTGGACAACCCTCTGGCAGAGCCGAGTCACGAACGAGTGGCAAACCAGACAATGGAAACGCTGAGAAAAATGAAAACACAAGACAAAAACACAAACCAAACAAAAATGAAAAGCCAGAAAACGGAGAGAAACAGAGAAACGAACCTAAAAAATAGAGAAAGACAAGGGAAGGAAAGGTGTCGAACACTCTGCAATAGCTTGCACCTTCAAAGGATCACCACTCAACACCAAAAACCACTCGCAATTGTTCAGAATAGCTCGGAGTAACTCATACTTAACTCTGCTCAAATCGCTGTGATATCACTCTAAAATTGCTCAAATTGCTTAAGTGTTTTAATCGCGGTAATTGTAAAAATGACAGGTGATTTCTATTTATACCTAAGGTAAAAATAAATTTACCTCTCCTTTTGCAAACTCCAAAATAGGCCAACCTTCGGACTCCGGGCCTGGGGATTCCGTGCGACCATACCTCTTACGAAAAGAAGACATCATGGTAAAGAATCCCAGAGTCTAGAATTTAGCTCCTGGACAAGGAACGACCAACTCTGAGACCGGATCTCGAAGACACGACAAGACAAAACACAAATAAAAACAAACACCATGGGAAAGAAAACCAGGAGAAGGAAAACAAAGAAACAAAGAAAAAAGACAAGGCAAAAGTCAAAAGCAGAAAACAAAAAGGGGGACGCAACATTTTGCACATAAAATATAGGGATGGGGATGCAGGGCATAAAAAATGGTGACTATTTGGGATGAATGCCTTAGCGCATTCGAGAACTATAGAATCTCTTATTAGAAAAACTGGAACAAATCATTACTCGAAGCATCTTACCTATAAAGAGTAACATGTTTGAGAAAATTTGGCCATTTGCGATTTAGTCCATGATCTGTTCATCAGTGGTGAAGTGTGTGCTTTGGAAGGAAATCAAGCTGATGACCTCTGGAAGAAGTAGAGAGGAGGCACTAAGTACATCAAACCCCAAAGTCATCAAATTTGCTTGTTTCTCTCGGAGACCGGAGTTTCGTCCCATTTTTCTTTTCTTTTTTTTTGTACGTTTCTGGGTGGGAGGGCGGTACTTATTTCACCATCAAGCTTAAGCTTAGCTAGATTTAGTGGCGGTACTTATTTCACCCTTCCACCCACCTTAATATGCTAAATGGGGGAGAAAAACTCTAGACTCGGGAAGAATCCTTTTTAATAGTTCAGACTTGGGTCAACCAACTAGTGCAACCGATCTACCCTCGATGTGTCTGATTACTTGTTCCTTAATTTTGATTTTATTGATTACCTGACTTCCAGAGATAAATCCAATGAAGATTACTCAATGTACTTCTAAACTTGCAAAATAACTCTGGAGACCGGACTGATTCCATCATGCTAATAATAGATTCTTAAGTTCACCATGTTAAAGGCAACATCCCAGAGACCAGATGTTATGCGAAGCATACCAATCCTTACAAGTAGAGAAAGATGCCAGGACCTGATAAGAAGACAAGAAAAATGAAAGGCAAAGAAAAGAGAGGCGGTCGCAAAGGACACCAGCAAGACTATTTACATGGCAAGGTACTTCCCAACAAGGCACCGAGAAAGAAATATTTACAAGCAAGGAACTTTACATAAAATACAACTTTGGGCAAACCAACTTCATTCAAAATAATGTTTAAAAAATTATCCATTGATGGGTAGTGGAATAGGTTCTCCAGTCATGGTGTTAAGGCGGTAGGTATTTGCCCCGCAGATCTCTGAGATTAGGTATGGTCTGAGCCAGAGCCGTTGGAACTTTTTGTACTTTCCTTTATTTTCCCGAGCCTTGTCCCACAATAGGACTAAGTCTAAAATCTTAAAGGCCTTGTATTGGGCTCTATGGTCAAACCATCTTTTTACCACTACTTGGCGAGGTGCAAAATGTTCAAGGGCTGCGTCTTGTTGTTCTTCCATCTGCACCAGATTCAAGAGCTGATCTTCCACAATATTATCTTGGTTGTTGAATTCCTACATAAACTGTAAAACTGAGATCTGTAAGTTGATTGGGAACACTAGGTTCTGGCCATAAACCAGATGGAATGGGGATGTTCCTAGGGCGGCCTTAATTAAAATGTGATCCGCCTAGAGGGTGAATCTTAGCTTTTGGTGCCAATCCTGGGGATTTTGTTCTAGCAGGTGTTTGATCACTTCAAGTAGATTTTTGTTTGATGATTCAGCAACACCGTTCCCCTGGGGGTAATAGTTGTTGGAAAAATTTAGAGTGATCTTCCAGTCATAGGTCCATTCAAGTAGTTGCACCAAAGAAAATGTCAAACCATTGTCACATACTATAGCAAAGGGCATTCTAAATCTCATGACGATGTTTTCTTCTAGGAATTTGATAACTACATCTACCGTGTTGTTCTTGCAGGGTATGGCTTCAGACCACCGAGTGCAGTAATTGGTTGCGGTTAAGATATATCGGTGGTTGGCAGATGAGTTGGGGTTGATTTCCTTGATAAAGTCAAATACCCATTGGGTGAAAGGCCTAGCCTCAAAGACTGGTTGTTAAGGCATTGCCAGGTTACGCTCACGATGTGCTGTGGTTTGATAGGTATGACACTTTTGAACATGAGTGTAAACATCTTTAAATATATAGGGCCAATAATATCTGGCCTAGAGGATTTGATGGGTGGTGGCATCGACTAAGCCATGCCCAATTCCAAATTGCCCATATAATTCTTCAATCATTGTTGCAGCTTGGTCTCTATCAATGCACCGAAGGTACACTCCCTCATAGTTCCTGCAATAAAGCGCAGAGTTTTTGATCATGAAGTGAGTGCTTTTCATCCACAGGGCGTGATGTTTTTTGGGAGGTAACCCCTCCAGGCATCTATTGTTTAACAATAAGTACACCAGATCGGTGTACCATAGGTCTTGAGTGATAGACTCCACTGTGTAAGTTTGGCATTCTATGTGGGGAGCCTCCTCTGCCATTGCTCGACTTAGTCCTAGCCTCGGACTATCTTCATGGGTTGTATTTATAAGTCATATTACTGGAGGATGGCCATCCATTTCCCCTATCTTTCACCCGATTCACTCTGCATTAGCAGATATTTTACAGCCTAATATGGGATGATGGCATGCACCTTGCTCCAGAGAATGTAATGCCAGAATTTCTTCACGGCGTGAATAAGAGCAAAGGCTTGTTTTTCCAATGATGAGTATCGAACTTCAATGTTCTTGAAGGGGGAGCTCTTGAAAGCTATTGGTCATTCTTCCCACTCAACCTTTTGGGTCAACACTGCCACGGTAAAATGCGGCGAAGAAAAGGAGTAGATGTAAAATGGGAGGGAGTAGTCTGGACTAGCCAGGATGGGTGCCTCTATTATCATCTATTTTATCTGGGCAAATGCCCGCTTTGCTTCTGGACTCCACTCAATCTTGGTATCCTTTTTCATCATCTCCTTGAGTGGCTTTACTATCTCAGTGAATTGAGTGATGAACCACCGGACAAAGTTGATCTTCCTAAAGAAAGATCCCATCTCTTTCTTACTGCTGGGCATTTGTAAATTTAGCAATGCTTCAACTCTCACAGGTTTGATGGATATACCCTTCTCGGAGACAATATGCCTGAGAAGCTTCCCTCCAGTGACCCTGAATATGCACTTCTTATGGTTGAGGGATATTCCATACCAGCGACATCTCTCACAAATCTAGATGAGGTGGGCGGAATGGTCATGTCTATCCTGGGAAAAGATGGTCAAATCATCCATGTAGATGATTATGCACTGATTCACGAGGCCCTCGAACGCAATGTCCATAGCCTTTTGAAATGTAGCCCCTGCGTTGATGAAGCCAAAGGGCATCCTTTGATATGCAAACGTCCCCCACTTGGTGGTGAACATTTTTTTCTCTCTATCTTTGTACTTAACCATGACTTGGTTGTATTCAGAGTACCCATCCAAGAAAGACATCATTTGGGATCCGTTCACTATCTGCAACACCTCATCCAATGAGGGGAGAGGGTGATTGTCCTTTTTTGAGGCTCTATTCAAATTTTAGAAATCCACGCAAAGGCAAATTTCACCACTCTTCTTTCTAACAGGGACCAAATTGGAAACCCACATAGTGTGCTAGATTGGAAAGATTATCTGGGCTGACCATAATTTCTCCACCTCTTGACGAATCAGAGACTCGATCAACGGGTTGACTGGTTGTTGTTCTTGCCGAAAGGGCTTAGCATTAGGTTTCAGGGGAATGGTATGAGTCATAACAGATGTGTCCTATGTTTTTAAATCCTCATATCCCCATGCAATCATGTCTTGTATTCTTGAAGAACCGCGAGAATATTCTCCTTCTCCTCAGGGGAGCCAGAGGTGCCAATGTGTATCATCTTTTCTTCACCAGGTTAGCCGATGTTTACTTTCTTGAATTTTCCTTCCTCAGAGGAGGATGACATCTTCTCCCAGCCCTGAGGGTCTGAGTCAAAGATATGTTCAAGTGCGACCATCCCCTTAGGGATGGTGTTGGTAGGTAGGTCCATGATCCCATCATCTTCATCACCCTACCGAGTATCATCATGGTCTTGTTCCTCCACTATCTGGTCCTTGAGGACACCAACATTGGCCATGAAGGCTAGGATATGTTGATTGTCATCAAAAACCTTAAAGTGGGTGACATTATCTGGAATGGACGTGGTGGGGATCATTTCAACCAAAAATCTCTAGAGTTGTGAGCTGGCCATAGGCTCAAGTGTGCTGGCAGAAATAGCGAGGGCATCCGAGACATAATTCCATCACTGAAGAATAAGATTAATGCCAAAGGCATCAAAATATTCAATAAGGTTCCATGCCTGATTGTGATATGGAACCAGCCTCTTATCATGACATGTGTACTGACTCCAGACCTGTTTGACAATCAAATCAGAATCACCCAGAGCACGGAGGTGGGTGACTCCTTTTCTTAATGCAAATAGGAGCCCAAAGACCAAAGCCTCATACTCCGTAACATTGTTTTTGTAGTTGAAGTGAAGCCTATAGGATGTGAGGAAGGATTTCCCTTGTGGGTTGATCAATTCTACTCTAGCCTCACAGCCTTGTTTGGATTAGCACCCATCAAACTTAAGGGTCCACAAGTCATCATTTGTAGTCTAGAGTCAGGGAGATGGAGTAGCTTTTGGATTATCTTTGGGAGACTTGGGAGGAGCTTCCTCCCACACTGATTGCGCATGGGTGAGGTTTACCTTTGGAGGGGTTTGAAGTTGATATCCCTGGGGAAATGGCACTAAAGTGCTTCCAGTAAGAATACTGGGTTCTAGGGAATCAGTTGTATGTTCTTTGCTCCAGAAGGTGTCAATGTGTCAGGTAGCGACGGAAAGGCAAGGCTCACACTCTAACTATGAATGCTTCTAATAGTGTACCTAGCACCAAGTGCCAGACAAGAGTGTAGTGGAGGTCGTGTTGGCACCTTGAGAGTTAACCTCCACCCTCAAATTTTCATCCAGGTCTTGGATTCTCTACAAGACTATGGGATCCTTTCAGAGGGTGAAATCAAATGTTAGGATTGCAATGGGTCGGTACACCCCAGGGGAAATCTCAGAGAAGAAGACCTTGTTAACCCTCCCAACTTCAGTAAGGGCCTGCTGCATCTGGATTTCACTCTCAACCCAGATCTTTTTAGATTCTCCTTCCTAGGGGAGCCATAAGTGGGAGAAGTCGGTCAAAAAGTATCCATTCAAGGACTTAGATCAATTTGACTTAATAGCATCCCATAAGTCTCTGAGATGTCCACCACTTGGATATCGATTATGATGGCTATTCTGGGGTCCTGGATGAGCTTTAGCTAGACATTTTTTAGTTCTCCCACCATTTTCATAGCAGTTTTATCTAGTTGGATTACGGCGCCATTAGATGGGGTGGGTCAAAATCTGAGCTTCTGGCATATGGATAGGGGCATGATGTTGCCCGAAGCCCCAGAGTCTACTAGATAGTTATGTATATTTTTTCCTTGTATGTTTAGGCCTAGTAGGAATGGAGGATCTTCATTATTTCCCTGGAAGACAACTACATTGGCATCCTCAAAAGAGACAGTCTTGGGCGGGCGACTGACAACTTTCGGGTTTCCCAAGAGCTTCAAAAGAGACTTCTTCTGCTCGGGACAATTTAGCAAAACCTTGATCAAGGTCATGGAGGTGGTTTGTTCTAACACCTTTGTAATATCAAATATTCCTCCTGGGAATCGGTGGCTTCCCTCAGCTGGGTCTTTCACTTGGTTAGAGCTAGAACCTCTTAGAGGGATGGGTCGGTCAGTTGTATTGTTTTAGGGAGGAGTTTCCTTGGTAGGAGGTGTCGGCATGTAAACTGGTCCTTTACTAGCCTAGCTCCGAGTGTTGTAAGGAGTCCGTGGGTTAGTGAAGGCATTGGCCTCAAAGGATGAAATCGATTCATCAAAGAATCCTTGTAATTTAGATTCTTCTTCGTCTTCTTTAGAGAATCTGAAGAAGACGGTCTCACAGTTGAATGCACCATAAGTTGGATCTTACACGGGAGGTTCTGGGGGAGTAGCGTCATGTGATTATTGTCTGTCCAGCTGGGAGCTCATGATAACCTTCTCCAGTGTGGCACATTTTACCTCATTGTGGGAGCCTGTGTCATGCAATCTGCACCAATTGGTCATGGGCTAGAAGTCTATGACTGGTGTGAAATGTGATGGTCCAGCACCACTTTGATTGGTATTTTAGTTCAGAGGTGGACCTTCGGTGTTCGCATTATTGTTCCATTGCTGTTGGTTGGGCCGGGACCCGTTGTTGAAGTTTCTTCCTCCAACATTGTTGTTTTGTTGGCCGAAGAAAATGTTCCCTCTTTGGGAATTGGAACTCTAGGGTGCATAGGACCCCACCTTTAGTTGACCCATGTCCATAGTTAGGGTGGATAACATTCGCCGGAGGGATTCAACCTCGGCAGTCATCTAAGTGTTTGTGTCACAATGTGACGGTTGCTATTGTTGGTTCTCTGGGAAGGTAGCAGTATTCGCCAGAGTTGAGGGAAGAAATCCTCCAGCCATAGACAACTAAAAGAAGGGAACTCCAGGCGGTTGTGTTTGAGGTTGTTGTGCCTGCTGTGGCTAATTCCAAGGGAATACTTCTAGGCCTGGTATTGCCTGAGTCTGTGATGGATAAATGTACCAGGCCTGCTGGTCTATTGGTGGTGGTGGGGAATTCATTGCCATCACGGGGGCACCCATTATCAGATTGGGGTTATATCCCCCAGCGTATTCTATTCTACCAGGGATCATGTTGAAAGGCGTGCTTTTCCCAATCACGCCCGAGGATTTGTTGAGGCCATGGGATAGTTCTAAGGCTAGGTTGTAAACTTTTTCCAAAGTGTCCTGGTCACCCGCGGTGGTTTTTCTCCAGAGGAGAGTGGCAACGAAGGGGTCCATCACGTTGAGATAGATCTGTATGGTTACTTTCGAGGATGGAATGAAAGGGCCTGTGCACCGCTTCAAGGTGCACTGGAACTGATGATTGAATGTTGGAAGGGGTTCATTGGGTTCCTTTCTGATGGAGATGAACTGGCTGTGGGACCAAGCTGGGTCCACGTGTATGTGAAAGGCAGCCAAGCAGGCATCCTCCATGTCCTACCAATTGTTGATGGAGTTCGTGGGAAGGTTGAGGTACTAGTTCAGTTTGCCCTTTCCTAAGGACAAGGAAAACATTCAGGTCACAACATCTTCATGTTGGATTCAGTGTCGGTTCATGGCATCTTTGTATGCCTACAAGTGTTCCTCTGTAGCTCATGAGCCTAAGTGCTCATATCATGGGTAGATCTTCTCCGGGTGCGAGCGTAAGTCGTTGGTTGCACCTAGAAAAGTTCCCATAGGGGACCCTATATTTCTGAAATATGCAGCCATTTAGGGAGCTAAATTTTGAGCAAGTTGAATGCTGGTTCCCGAGATTGTCTGAGAAGTTTAGATATTCTGAGGTACACTAGACCCCTAGACAATAGTGGTTGGTGTGGTTTTCGGGGTCCATTTATTTTGAGCAGGAGGCTCAAGTTTGACAAATCTTTTGGGGTTAGGGGCTGATCTAAGGATCCTCTCAAATTTTGCTGGGGAGAAAGATCCAATCCCGCTAAAGGCTTGACTCCTAAAAATATGGCCTTGGGGACCCTTGAGAGGTGTAAAATAAGAATCCTGAGAGGGGGATGAGTTCATTCCCTCCTTCTAGCACCAGTTTTTGTTGACAGGTCCCTTGTGACCGGGTCCACCAATAGATGTAAGTTGTCACCAGGTATCGGGGTATTGGCCAACTTTTCCTGTAAAGTTTGTCCTGGGAAATCAGATTCCCCATGTCTCCAAGCATCTGCGAGTTGGGTCTCGATGGTGTGGGGAACGGTTGGGAGATGTGACTATTTTGTAGGGGATAGCTAGTTATCTTCAACTCGTTCTCTTCGGGGATTCAAGAAGGTGAGGTTTCTCTAAGTATTCTTACACTTAAAAAATAAACTGAAAAGGATCCTACAAAGTTAGAAATATTTCATCTACCTATAGTTATGCTGAACATTCAAAACATCAACAATACTCTAACACACTATACTAAATACCAAAGAAACATACAACCATCAGTTCATATTTCATCAGTAGCAACAGAAAGGAGGTCATTAATCTACTTTTAGTGTTAGAGTAAAGGACATAAAGAACACAAAGTATAAAATATTGTGAATCCAGAAGACAGAATGCAAACAAAATCATTGCAAGAACTCTCCCTTCTTCATTAACATTTCTTCTAGTAGGCACTGGTGTGTGGTACAATGGTTGCTCCAAGGGAGCATCTAACTGCTGAAAGCTTAAAGACTAAGGAGCATTGAGCTCTGCAACTGAGAAATGAAATACTGCTTTTCTATTACTATGGACTGCAAAATCATCAATTTTTCTGATCCTTGGAATGGGGCCAGACTTACTATTTATACACATACATTTAACCCTAACCCTAACTTATGTTATAGTGTACATTAAAATATATTATCCGGTGGCTGGTACTACCTGCACCACTCTACAAAAGACCTAGAGATGGAATAGGCCTGTCATGTCAGAAGAAAAAGACAAGAGAAGTGGACTGGAAGAATTATCCTCGAGAAGAGAGCTGAGAAGGAGAAGAAATTTGATCCCCCAGGGATCAAGGCTAAATGCCTCATAAATGGGAAGAGCGGCGCCCTATCTCCAGTGTGCCAGGTGTACTTCTGAAGCAGCGCCTTGGGAAGACCATCTGTCATAAAAATTCTTACCGATCTGATGTGTCTTGGTGTAGCTATCTACCCTCTGAAAACCTTTATTAACTACATTGAAAGTGACCAGTCGGTCTTGGGGACCGGGACACAGATCACTGAAATAATACAAAATATAGGATTCGGGACTCCAGGATCCGGGAACTTACATTTCAAAAGAATAAAGAATACAAAAACACTCATGTTTTCTCTAGCCTTTGGAGAAAATTTATTGTTTCTTATTGTCATTGAAGGTCTGGAGGAGATGGGAGATTCCATCTTCATCAATATCTTTAAGGCCAGCCCGCCGGTACTTAGCCACCTCAATCTGTTCCTCTAGATCTAGAACATTTCCCTTAAATTCATCGGCCATTTTTTCCGCATCATCGCCACTAAGTACCATGTGAGTTATTCTCATCATTTGAGCTCTATATAGTCCCTCAGGGTATTGATACCTTGAATCCATTAACTCATCAAAATTTCCCAAAACATATTCCTCTGGTGTGCATGTGTCAGTGCTAAATGGATCAGCTCCGGAGACCTTTGTAACAAAAGACTTGTATAAATTGAAAGAATATTATACTGCATTGATCTTATCCCACAGATTCCCCACTAGTTGCTTGATTACCCCAATGTGAGGTCAAGTCTAGAGTGTTGGGTCCTCACAAAATCAAATGACTCTTCCCCCAAAATTCTGGACTCGGAGACTTCTTCTTTGAGGCCAATGAGTTCTTCAAACTCAACTTTCCATGCCTCGTAATTCTTGATGTCCACCTCCCATATACTGATGGTGGTTTAGGCCTGATGCAAGACATGGCGGGCTGCATACAGATCCGGGAGGGTGGACACAAAGAAACACCAGACATTTTCCAACTCTAAAGTGACCCACTCATCAACCGCTTGGGCCTTCTTTTTCATCACCTGTAGTGAGTCTATGTCGCTCTGCGGCAGTGGTGGATTATATGTAGAGGACTTCAGAGGAATAACATTGATAGGTTAGGCCAGCTCAGTTAGCAACCCCATGAGGTTTGCATTTTTCTCCTTTTCTACCCTGATCTTTTGAGCCTCCTTTTCATAACGAGCCTCTACTGCCTTGGATGCCTCTTTTAACAGGTCTACTTCACCCTATTTTCCTCTCTGACCCAGCGATATCTCTGTGATGTTGTAATATCTGGCCTTAGCTATTACTTCATCTGCATCTGGGGAAGGTGTCGCTATCACTACAACTGTTTCTCCACCCGGCCTGGTTCAAAGAGTGTGAACTGTCTGGGCTTTCTTGACCTTTGGTGGGTTTTGGGCCTGAGCCATCATCTCTACCAAGGAAATATGGGCTCTGGGTTTTTATGGGCGGGCCTTCCTCTTTTGGGTTTCTATCAACCATGGTGGCAGTAGGGGTGGCATGGTAGCCAAAATGTGTTCCTGAGACTTCTCGCCAACATCTTGCTGTGCCCCTTCAGTATTATGAGCCTTTCCCGGCTCCTTTCTTGTATCTTCTATCTCACTGGCAATATTTTCTTCGGTGGCACTTATATCTTTTTCCCCGCCATCTGTATCTTTAGTAATATCTGGGTCCTCGTTGGTGGCCCTGGATTTTTCTTCTTCTTCATGTTTCTATTCTTCCTCAGCCTCTGTCGTTGGGATATCTTCTTTTGCCGGTGTGTCCTTTGGTAGTGGGGGAGGCAATGGGCCAAGGTTTAACATTTGGACCACAATGATTACCTCCCAAAAATTTTCCTTTGGGAGCTGCATTTGGAACATGGTAGTTGGGGTTACAGTTGCTCCCGTAGGTCCAGTTTCCCCAACCGATGCCATTTCTTCACTTAGCTTTTGTTTCCATGATGCTCCCGTGTCCTATATCTTAAGAACTTCAGAGGCAATTTCTTGTTCCACCTCCTTTTCTTCTTCCATTTGTTCCTCCTACTCCTGCGCAGGTTCTTGTTCTAGAGCTTCCTCCTGCTCCAGGATTTCAGCCTCTATCTGCTCAATGTCCCCCTGTAAATTCTTGAACTTGTCAGTTCTAAAAACATCGTCAAATTCATCCTAAGGGGGAGGATTGGCTGGGACATGAGCAGGCTCTGGTTCCCTCTCTGGCTCTGTGGAGTCAGAAGAAAGGATTTCAACTTGTGGGATCTGAGGCATCCCCAGCTCTGGCTCTGCATTTGGTTTCAGATTAAGTCTCTTCTTTCTCATGGTGACCAAAGGTAGCCCTACATCCCTCAGGACCTACTCATCTCCCGGATCCACTCCGGTTTCCTTGACCATCAGTGCTTCTAGTGAAGGGGAAGAGGGAGGATGGACAGGTCCGGCCATGAGCACTGGAGTAGCCAATCATGTGATTAAATTATCCCTCATCTGCTGGGAGGCCACTATTGATTGCTTTAGCTATTATTTTATGGGGATCTCCTGCATAGTTGGAGTCTCCATTATTCCTTTTCCCCTATCTTATCCTTGTGAAGAAGTTCCAGCCCCAGGGGTCAGTCTTGGTATCGGCTGGGGAGCCCTGCGGGTACTCCTAGGGCATACCCTCTTGAAGTATTCATGGCTGCGCCCGACCATGTTGTGAGTGAATTCTTCTATGGTGGGCCTCTCCTAGGCATTCTAGTTCACCGATGGGAGGGCCAACTTATCAATCCCCTTTGCTTTGTACTGGGGGTCTATTGTGGAGTCGGCGTCTGAGAAGTCATCCAAAAATTTCTGGAGCTTCAACCTTTCCATCATTCCTACAGTCATCCAGACGTAATGCCAGCTCCGGACTTCACCATCATCCTGGCAATCTTCCCATAAGTCCTCCATGTGGTATTGGTGGGGCTCTGATGCCCGGGGAAGTGCCAGTGCAATCTTGCCATGGAGATCAAAGTTTTTCTGCGCTAGGTAAAATTCTACTAAGTTCAAGCTCTTGAGCTCATTGTTTGCCTCCTTGGCCGCGGCCAGACTGCACAAGTAATTCCTGTAAGTGATTGAGAATGGAATGTTTTTTACCTTCTTTAAGGTGTATAAGGCATGTAATTCCATCATTTGCCTGTAGTACTCCAAGAGAATTAACTTGTTCCCACAATGTTTGGGAAACAAGTAGGGTTTCCTGAAGAAGCCGGTTACTCTTATGTATGTGTGCTGCTAGAATTGTATGTAATTGGCCATAAATTCTAACCAGATCCATTTTCTCTATGGAGAGGAGATATCCTACATCCCAGGTAGGTGTGAGCAGGTTGTAGTAAATGAAAGCATCGTTAATCTGGCAAAAATTGGGGAAACTGGCCTCCCATTGAATTTGCGAGAAATAATCCCAGGGAGCCTTTTGACCCAAGCTGATCTTGAGTACTCCTGATGTGAGTAACCCATTGGTGTGGGGTCATTATTGTGCTAGGGCCCAGAGAACATAAGAAGTCATATAGAACTTCCTCTTTTGGACCACATGGAGAAACTGAGAATCCACGTGGTTTGAAATAATGGCGGCCCAATCAAATTACTCCCTACCAATGGAAATGCCAAGAAAGAAGTAATACATCCACCCTGTGAATTCCTGGGCATATGGTTTCCCAAAGACCTAGGAAAGTGCTATCATCCCCATCTGGATGCTTTCTTTAAATTTAGACAGGGGGATCTCTAGTTTCATTCTCTTTGGGTCCCTCTTTGGAGTCTTGAGCCAATGAGTATTCATGTATATCTGAGCTGCGTCCTCCAACTTCTTAAACTATGCTAAGGCATCAGATCTAGTGATGATAGTTGGGTTTTCAAACTGAGGGATCCCAACCCTACCTGAAAAGTTGCGGCGTCAAGAGACACCATGGGGGTGGGATACCCGGTTGGTTCCAGGGTTGCGAACATGATGGCCCGAATGAAAGAGTTATAGTGTGCCGCAAGTGTGAGAATTAACTCTGGGGCCTCTATCAAGCATGGAAAATAGGCAGCCTTGAGAATCCTTGAATCCCCAATGCTGATCGCCAGTGAATCCCTGGATTGTCGCTGAATATACATTATTTTGACTAAGGCCTGCATCTCGGGCCATGTTCTGACGCTGGTGTCAGTAATTAATTGGACTTTGGAATCAATTTTTGATCCTATAATAACACTATCCTTCACATACTTCATGCTCAGAGGTAATTTTTCCAAGGCCCTCTCCATTTTTGACCTGACGGCTACCATGGTGACCACCGTAGAAGGAAGTTTTAGAGTCCCGGGTGGTGAAGATGCGAAAGCCTCAGACATGATGAAAGTATATTGCTTTAAAAACCTGCAAGGCAAGATGACCGTCAAAATTCATAGATAAATAATACTCCAGGGTCTGGAGATCTTAGCACTACGTATTTTCTTGAAAAGTTAGTTTAGGTTCAAAATCCCAGAAATATATATAATGAAAACTTGAGGGAAATAACCAATATCTGGGTTTGGGGGTTTCAACATACTTAGCAAAGTAAGGTGTGGGTTGGTGAAGATAAAAGACCCAGGGTCCAGAAAACTAACCATTGGAAGGTGTGCGTGAAAAGTGAACTATCAGGCCCACGTGGGCGTCACGTGGCTATGCAATAAATAGAAGTTATGGCTGATGGCGGTGCCAACTGTCTGAACGCATGTAAAGTGGAAACCACATGGACAATTTTAAATGCATTTGTGGGATGTAAATGAATCATAGGTTGGTTTATGGAGGAGAGAGAAAACTGCCTAGTTGAAACTGGCTGAGAGCTGAGTTTCAACCAGGTGGTATTCTGTCTGGAACGAGCTCGCAGACTTAAAATGAGAAATAAATAGGGCAAGACGAGCTCGACAAAGGAGCGGGCAAATATACACAAGATATACATCATATATACATTGGGGTTGAAAGGTATATACATGCAAAATTGGAAGGATATACATTAATATACACTAAATATACATATATACAAAACGCAGAGTAGCTATTTACACAAAACCAGAAAATGTACAAACCTACAATATTTACATTATCCTACACCTGCATAGAGGGCAGACAATCCTTTGGAAGAGCTAACCCACCAACGGGCAGGAAACCAGACAATGGAAACGCAAAGCAAAATGAAAACACAAGACAAAAACACAAACAAAACAAAAATGAAAATCTAGGAAACAGAGAGAAACAGAGAAACCAACCTAAAAACTAGAGAAAGGCAAGGGAAGGCAAGGTTCCAAATGCTCAGCAATAGCTTCCACCTTCAAAGGATCACCACTCAACACCAAAAACCACTCGCAATTGTTCAGAATAGCTCAGAGTAACTCGTACTTAACTCTGCTCAAATCGCTGTGATATCACTCTAAAATTGCTCAAATTGCTTAAGTGTTTTAATCACGATAATTGTGAAAATGACAGGTGATTTCTATTTATACCTGAGGTAAAAATCAAATTACCTCTCCTTTTGCAAACTCTGAAATAGGCCAACCTCCAAACTCCAGGCCCGGGGATTCTGTGTGACCATACCTTCTTACGAAAAGAAGACATCGTGGTAAAGAATCCCGGAGTCCAGAATCTGGCTCTTGGACAAGGAACGACCAACTCTGGGACCGGGTCCCGGAGACACGACAAGATAAAACACAAAGAAAAACAAGCACCGTGGGAAAGAAAACCCAGAGAAGGAAAACAAAGAAACAAAGGAAAAAGACAAGGCAAAAGCCAAAAGCAGAAAACAAAAAGGGGGACCCAACATTTTGCACACAAAATGTAGGGACGGGGATGCAGGGCATAACAAGTAGTAGTAATTTGGCCTTGTATTCTTTGGTGGGGTAGTAGTATCTTGGTTGTTAGGTTGGTTAGAGGACTCTCCTTTCTTAGTAGTGTTGTCTTCAGTGATTCCAAGTCTATTCTTTTCTTTCGGTTGCTTCTGATTTCTAATCTGTTTGTCCAATGTCCTTAATGCTTCTTCACTTTGCTTTAGTACTTCATTGGATTCTTTTTTTGCTTTCAGTTCATTACTCAATCTTTCAATCTCAGACTTTAGTGTTTAATTATCAAATTCTTGTCTGGTTACCCCTTGATTTGCATTCACTAGGTTATCGGTCATAGCATAGTGAGTTTGGGTCATTCTCATGATCTCATTGTCTTTTTTAGTAAGTCTTATCTCAGATTATATTTTATCTTCTTCTACCATCCTCTACGCACCTGTAGCTTTTCCTTTTGATTCAAGTATTTATTTCAACCTTATGCTTTGAGCTTCCTGATCTTTCTTCATTAAGTCCAACTGCTCGGTAAGTGCAATGTTTTTTTTCATTAGATATACAATGGCTGTTTCAAATTCATTATTTAGAATCCCTTCAAATGTTGTTTCAAGTACACCAAAATGCTCTTGTGTAGACTTTGGTTCATTACATAAGTGTCTTCTCACCTTTAATGATTTTTCCAATTTCCTCCTTAGGTCATTAATCACCTCATGTGCATTCTCCAATTCAAACTCAGTACTTTCAATATTTTTTTCTCGCTTATAAATTTCCATGGTTGTGTTCATTACTCTCAGGTGTTTAAACCTTTATCTCAAGAGTCAAAGCTTTGATATCAATTGTTAAATTAACTATGGAAAGTTAAGTACTGAGAGGGGAGGGGTGAATTAGTACTATTAAAACTTTTAAACATACAAATTGATCATTTACCAAACTGGATATATTGCAAGTAAACATTGTAAAGAATATAATCTAAAGCATGTAAGAATAACTCATAACACCAAGATTTTTGGTCACACAAAAATCCTTTGTTAGGATAAAACTGCGATGGGGATGACACCCACAATCCTTCACTACTGGAACCAAAAGGTTTCTTGGTTAGAGATACAATGTTAGCTATTTCTAATAGCTTACCCTGTTAGGAGTACAATAAGACTTATTCAGTCTACCTTGCTAAATGATTTCACAATCTCTAATCTAAGAGATGTACCCTATTAAAGGATTTAAAAAATGAGACATATTAGGGTCTACCCAATAATGGGATTTTCACTCCTCTTAGTACAATAAAACTTAATGCAAAAATGTCTGTGAAAATGCATCAACATATGCTAATCAGACTCTGTATATTCGATGATTTCTTCACCTCATACTACAATCGGTAGCATAAAAATCATTCAACTGATCTGCTCTGCTATAAATTCTTTGTACTCGATGCTACTCTACAATTTTACTTGTCTTCAACTCAACTACTCTTGTCACTTGCTTTTCTATTCAAAACATCCTTTATATAATCAATATTTTGCCTCTTAATCTTATTGGTTAGGGTTTCCTTCTTTTATTCTCGACCGTCAGATCATCTTCATGAATAGATTCAATGTGTTAGTTACTCGGTGAACTATGTAACCATTTCCTCGGGACTTGCACTGTTCTGGGAAATAAAACCATTAGTTTTCTACCTGATCTTCACCATAGATCTTTTACCTTGATTTTTATCAATCTGAGATCGTGTAAATAACTTCTTCAGATTTAGAATCTTCTATATTGTTGTGTTATTGCATTAAATGTCAATTTGAGTCATGTTTACCTAAACTACTTCTATTGTTCCTTGCTTGGTAACATACTTCATAAACTCGGTGGCTCGGTTACTGTTATGCATTGCTCGATGCTTGGCTTTCTTGGTGTATTATCGACTTAATCAGTGTGACTCTTTCTTCTTTACCGACTACCCTTATACTATATTCTTCCTTTCATTGATTGACTTACTTAGGAAATATGACTTTGACCAAACTAATGACAGCAAAATAGCTATATATGAGTATCACTATGCATTTAGTGGGTTTTCCTTTTTATTAATCACTGTGTCGTGTTGAATCTTTATAGGTTTGATCTAGTTAATTTATTTTCATGCAATTGTTTTCTATTTATTTGGATGCACTTGTGATAATGATGGTTTCACTCTCCTCACAATGCATCTAGAATAGATGATGATTTTTATCCTTTACACCATGTTCCTTAGGAAGATGAATTTTAGGAAGTGAGGTCTTTTCTTTCGAACCTTATATGAACTATTTTATGTCTATTAATAAAAAGGGTGTATATCATGTCCTTGGTTGAAGATGCTTGCACTTTATTTAGGAATTTTGTTTCTTAATTTGGATCCTTGAAAATACTTCTCATGGCTAGATATGAATGTGTGAGCCCTATGTCCGATGACTTTTTCTTGTCGTTCTCTTGCCAACAATAAAGGTTATGTGGTACATTGTGTCATGAGTGAATAAAGAAATAAAAATCCAACTAGGATGGTTGAATCCTTGAAAATACCATTTGAAAAACTTCCAACCTGTCCAACAAAGCTTTGATCTGGTGCTTTACCTCCCCTTATCTTAGGTTGTTGTTAAAGCTTGTTCTCTTTCTTTTTCCCCAAACACCACTCATGAGGAGTCAAATTCTAAAATCCTAGAGGTTGTTCTACAGAGCTCACCTCATCCCACTCTCATAGAACTTATCATCTGCCCTTATTTAGGTATGCGCCTCTTAGGGATCAACATTATTTTATTGCATGCCCGGTGGGAGAGAGATGAATGCAGTCACCAAAGTCAGTACATGCTTTGCATTTTCAAGATTGAATGAAGCAAGAAAGTGAACATGAAAAGAAATGGTTGGGATCCAGGTAGGCATGAACCCAAATTATTACAGTTTTTCTAATTGGGTTGCTCCTCAAAATTATTATCAAAATCCAGTTCCCAGTGCTTGGGAGATGAAGCTCAACCTTCAGTGCGAGCTGAGGATCATTGAGCTTGAAAGGCAACAAAGTGCCCTCTACTATTCCTTGATTATTCTCAAGGTCTCTCATGAGGAATATTATTTGGAATAAGAGTTTGTCCTACAGGACCAGTTCACGCATGAAGAGGTCTTAGATGATCCAAATATAGGAGGAGATGTACCCAACTAGATGGATTTTTTTGAGTTCTTCATCCAGATCTTGATGCTAGATATAGTTTAACTGTTCAAATGCGGACCAATGGTTTAGTGCTCAAAGAAGAAGAATGAACAAGGATAGAAAGACCTACTGCTGACACAAGTTAGCATGACTCATGATGAAGAAAGTCTTTCCCTGCCAAATCCAAAGAGTGATGATTCTAGTCTTCTCTTTTCCGAGCTCCCCTATCTTCCAAAGATGGCGAGGTCCCCGATACATAATTTTTGGAGGTTTTAGAGACCCCTTCAGAGGAAGCGTTGCCCTGGGAATTTTGTCCAAACCCCCGTAGTGAGTAAGGAGAGAAAAAATGACATGTTTTTTTGGATGAGCTTGGAGCATTCTGTGCAATTCTTGATTGACACACTCTGATCCCTCAGATGGTAGTACCACTAGTCACCGAGGTCCAAGTTATCCTGGATGCATCCCCTATTGAAAGTCACTTTAAGAAGGCTTGTGGGTGTCCAATAAGGTATTATTTGAAATCATCTACTTTTTATTCTAATGAGGTCATGCTCAAGTCATAGCATGAAAAGAGTCTTTTGAAAGGTCTTGAGACACCGTCTCATGTGATGTCAAAGGAAATACCCAAAATAAAACACTATATCATCACCCCTGACATATCACACCCAAGAAGAGTAATACCCATGTTACCTTTCTTTTTCCAAAATACTCTAGATCAATTAAGTGCAAATAAAAAGTTAGGTCGCTAGTGTAGCTATTTCTCAATTCCAGTAAATGGGTCCTTGTAAAAATTTTAACTGCTAAAATTAGTGTAAATAGTTAGGGTAGGTTAGTTGGTTAGTTTGCTTTCACTAAAAACTAACACACAAGGGAAAACATTTATGGAGTGTCCCATGTATAGTTGTCATTTTGTAGTGTTAGTCTGCAACAAGTCTCTAATGATTATCATCATCACATATTAAGGTTTTTTTTTAGAAAATGGTGATTGTTATAATGTTGCACTAACCCTTTTTGTCTGTTAAGAGCAAGCGTGCCAACGCAATAAAGTTTTGCCATTTTCATGCATGTCCTCAGAAAGGTATTTTTTGACCTATCATTGTTCTATGTACAATGGTGAGGCCTCTTGTTATGATATTTCATTACTTTACAAGCAAGCATTAAGATTTTTTTTTTTGGGCTTAAAAACAATGAACAATTTAAAGTGGAAATGATACAGAAAAGTAAATAGACGCACTGAGATAAGACGAGAAAAATCTATATATATTTTATTTATATTCGGTATTTCTATTTAAATCTCAAAATTTGACCAAAAAAAATGAAATTTTCTTTGTCATTTTCATTTTTGTATTGGGTAAAAGCACAGTATTGTGTCACACTTTTATAAAGGAAAATGTTAAAATCACCAAAATTGTTCAACTTTAATGACATAAAAGTGAGATTTATGTTTCAGAATTTGAAGATGATGTAAACTGATGAAATATGCAAAATTGGATGAATTTTATGCCTATTATTTTTAATTTTTTTTGGAACAATTATTGATACATTTTAAAAAATTTTAAAGTCCAATTTTCAATTGATGAAAAACTATATGTAAATAATCTTTTTTTCCTCTAATTTCAAAATATGTTGTAGATGACATGTATAGGCAGTGCAGAAAAAAGAAAGATTACTTTTTGATGTATAGTTTGTCCGTTATAACTAATCAAAGTCAAACTTACCCAAAATTGACAGTTTTTGTCTCCCACCATATTTCCCCTATCAAATCTACACCAATTTAAAAATAATTACATATTTTTGAAGGGGGATATCTCCTCTACTGTTATATATAATGTTTAAATATTTTTGATATATTTTACTATTTTTCTAAATCAATGTCTTCTCATTGGTTAATATACCTACTTGTAATATTTTATAAATTTAATATAGTATTTCAATTAAAAATACTAAAAAAATTATATCACCATATTCTTGACCCTGAGCCGTATAAAAGGGTATTTTTAATTTTTGAGCATGTGGAGTTTTGATGGATAAATCAGATGCAGAAGGCCAAACTTCTGCAAAACACTTTTTTTTTGGTGATGTGGCTGCCACATGGCATTCCACATAAGCTAACTCAACCGAAGTTGTTTTGGCCAATTAGGATTTAGCCGAAACCTACTCGGTCGAATCCGTACGGGTATAGGCCGACCTGCAAGCAGTCATGTCCAAGCAACCGCCTGCTTAGATTGGTAAAAATAAAAGGTTTTTTTTTTTCAATTTAAAAAAATACAAAAAAAAAACATTTTAATTTATTTTTTAGATTTCTTTCAATTGAAGCAGCAATTTTTTTCCGAAGATGTTTTTTTTTGGAGCATTAAAGCACTTTTTTGTGAAGGAGTATTAAAGCCATTTATTTGTTAAGGACTATTGAAGGCAATTATTTGGAATTTGAATTTCAATACTTTGTACAATGGGGAATAAAAGAACCATAGCAAAAAAGTATGATTGAATTAGGGATGACAAAATGAAAGGTCTTACAAAACATAATCAAGAGGAACCTATTCATGTTCATGAAGATCCTTTAGATGTTGAAGAAGAACATGTTGATGATCAATAAGATGCAACTCAAGTAGGGGAACAAATTGGTAGTAGTCAAGGTAGACATGTTTCAATAGGCATGGAAGATTCAATGAAGATGAATGAGGATTATCTTTTTAGTCAAATATAATCTGAACACATGGTACCTGAAAGCACAATTAAATTGTATTGTAAAAACATGTGGGAGAAATATTTTGAGAAGAAATTTGTGGTTGGAAGAGCACAATTATTTGCCAAGTTATTGAGGAAAAAATAAATGACTCATGTTTTGGAGTTACTGGGTGTTGATAATAGGAAAAGATTAGGATGTCATATAAAAGAAATGATATTTTAAAACTTGCAAGATGCATTAAACGTTATTAATAACACAAGTCGAAGAGCTGATTTAAGTGCTGCACGCAAAGCTTTGATGACTACAATTTCTAGTAAGAGGTTGTCATATAGAAGACAAGTTAATCAATTTCTGAATTACTGAATGTATCTAGAAGAACTATTTAAAGGTATATCATGATGAGAAATATGTTATATCAAAATATTAAAAAGAATTGGGTATATATTTGTAGACTTCCTCGAAAAGAAAAAAATCATGAAGATGTCAAGAGACAGGTGATTGAATATTGGACCATCTACTCGTATATTTCATCTAATAGAAGGGGCACTATACATATGAAAGATGAAAAGACTGGTAAGAAAATTGAACACCCAAAACATTTTATAAATACAACACAGAGTGAACTGTTTGAAGCATTCAAACAAGAATTTTTAGATGTGAAAATATGTCAGAGAATGTTTGAGAGGTTGCACCCTTTCTTTATATGCATAAATAATGTACGTGAAACTTCTGGCTGTCAAAATCATGTTGAGTTTCATTTATACTTGCAATCATATAAAAAATCTATGGGACTTCTTAATCCAAATATGACCATCCCTAGAAGTACAACACAATTTGTGAATTCTATTTTATGTGATAAATTAGAAGATTAAGATGAGTTGAATGTACAATGCATAAAAAATGCATGCATTGATTGTGAAGATTTACAAACATTTCTATGGAAAATTGAGAATATTGATGTTACAACGAGAGTTTTGTGGAAAAGATTTGAATATGAGACATAATGAACTAAGAAAGGAGATGAATCCAAAAAAAATGCATTGAAGGAGAATGAATTGCCATGCATTTTTTATGAAGCACCGTGGCTACATGGGTCACTTCATGTTCCAAAGGGAGCATAATAGAGAATATGAAGTCCAATAATACCTAAAGGCTCATTTATGATGTAATAAAGGTTATTAGTACCATTTTCATGTTAATTTGGGTCAAGATCATGCTATGTAGTCAATATTGTCAATACAGGATAATGAGGCTATTAGGTTCATTATAAGGGGTTTATTTTATTTAATATCACAATATTTTCTTAAGGTCATCTAATGACCACCTAAAATATGTAATAAGGTTCATTTGGAATGTAGTTGTTGAGTTGTCAACTTGACAACATTTCTCATCTTTTGTAATTGTCAAAATTATGTGGCAGTCAGTTTTAACTGCTTGCAATTGGTTTTTTGGGGAGTTATAGGTTAGTTGGTAGATATTTTGAGGCTTATTTAAATTATAATAGATAGAGGAAAGATGGTATGGTCAAGAGGATAAATGTTTTGAAAGTTTGAATCAATAAAATTAATGTTTTCATTGCATTTCACTGGTTTTTTCCTGCCACAATCATCTTAAGAAATATTTTCTGCATCTAAACATTTATTATTGGAAGGATTATTATTTGGGGATGATAGAATTCTATTTCTAGAGCATTTTGGTCTTTTTATGACTCCATTTGGTTAAGTTTTGAGGAAGATCTCTGCATTTTTGAAAAGATTGTTTTAAACCCTCATTAGGGTATCCAACGACTTAGTTCAATGTAGTTCCACATTCTTTCACGTCCAATAAGTGCCCATAATAAAGGGGAGGATGTGAGAGACATTGTATAATATCCCTTTGATATGTGTAGGAGAGAACATAGTGATTTGGCATGTGTTTAGGCCAAGGGAGTGACTGTACAGTCACATGGATCCATGTGTTGATTGTCACGGTCTTAAGGATCTGGCTTTGTCCACAAGCCACAAGTTGATGAATTCTATGGCCATGGAGGCTTGAGAGAGTGGAGGAGATAGGAGTATACATAATGTCCAAGGTTCTGGAAGAGGCAAGGTGCCCAAGGGAAGGGCTAGACAACAAAAGTTTAGAGATTGGTCATGATTGTCATAGTAGGATAGTGACATGGTAAATTAGTTTTGTTTTGATTTGAAGTTGATTTTAAGGAGTCAAATGAACATGGGAGTGTGTGAAAAGAGCCCAAGAAGTCTAGGTGGATCTAGATGGTGTCTCCATACATCTAGGGATGAGGGGACACATTGAAATGGTTGGTCATAGTGACTGTTTTCATAGTGGTCAAATTACTGTCTTAGGGAAAAGTAAACAATGAGTTTTCATAGAGTTTTTTTGGAGTTGAGTTGCTGAGTGATTCAAGAGTGGGGGGATCCAAGAAAAAGTACCAGAGGTCCCAAATGTGGATTGGAACTAGGGAATTCCAAGTCGAGGTATTGATCCAATCAAGGACTTTGAGTCAGTCACATTGAAGGTGGATTGAAGAGTGAAGTGAGGACAACCAAAAAGTGTATAATAAAGGATTATAATCCAAGATGAAGGCACATGTGAGAGATAGAGTCCAGTAATGAAAGAGTGCAGTCCAAAGTCAGAGTTAAGAACACTGAGACAACTTTCACAAATAAAGGTATGGATGAATTTCAAGGGATAGAGGATCAATTGGGTCAGTACAACCAAGGTTACCCTAGTAAGGAGCTAGAGGGATGCCTCTGCATCAAGTGGTATCAGAGTGAGAAAAAGGTTTGGGTGAAGAGACCTAAGATAGAGTCACAAGATCAGAGAGATAATTGATCAAGTTGATGAAGGAATTCTTGAATGAAGACAAGGAAGTAGAGAAGAAGAAGAAGAAAATAGAATAATAAGCAAGGAAACAAGAAGAAGAGAAGATAAGAAGCTTCAAGAGAGCACTAGAAGAGAATGAAGAAAGAATAAAGATAATTTCATAAATCCTAGAGGGATATTTAAGATGGAAGAAGCGTTGTTGAAAGGGGACGAGGAAATAAATGCTGAAGAGGTTCCAAATGTTGAATCAAAGATGGAAGATGTTGATGAAGAGAGCAAGGAATCAAGTCTTGAAGGGCTTGAGAATGAAGAGTTATTGGTGATAGGGACAATGCTATGTCTTTTGGAGGGTACCATGCAGAGTACTATCTTAAGAGTGGATTCTGAGGCTACAGTAGAAGCAACCTTGAAGGTGAATGAGGAAGTGGTTGAATGCCAAGAAGAATAGTATGAAGATGATTTGAAAGTAGTAGTGGTCTCAGAAGAAGGGAATAAAAATGAATATGAGTTTGCGAGTCATGAGAAGGCTTCTAAGTTGTGGTATGAAGTGTTTGATAAGGTCGATATATGCTTTTGTGTAATGAGGGAATTTGGGTTGCAAGTGAGTGAAGCAATCCTAATGATGATGATCATGATGAGATGGCTACTAAGAAGCAATAAAATAAAAGGAGTTACATTGCCAAGGAAGGGAAAACCCAAGGTAAAGATGAAGGAAAGAAATCAAGGACAACACCATAAAAGGGTGCAATGGGTCAAGAAAGATGAACTTTTAAAACCAAGAGTGAAGATGAAATATTTATTTTTTCTCTAACATGTTTTTGTAACAGGAGTTTCTAAGAGGAATTGGAAATTTTTCAAACTTGGGAGTATGGTGTAGGAGCACCAAGGGTACATGAGTCAATTCATGTTCATGAGGGATAATAATAGAGCATATGAAGTCCAATAAGACCTAAAGGGTCATTTTGTTATGTAATAATGATCATTAGTACCATTTTTATGTTAATTTGAGTCAAGATCATGTTATGTAGTCAATATTATCAATATAGGATAATGAGGCCTATTAGGGTCATTATAAGGGGTTCATGGATTTAATATCACAATATATTTGTAAGGTCATATAATGACCACCTAAAATATGTAATAAGGTTTAGTTGGAATGTAGTTGTTGAGTTCACAACTTCGTTGTCAACTTGACAACATTTTTCATCTTTTATAATTGTCAAAATTATGGGGCAGTCGGTTTTGAGGGAATTTATAGGGTAGTTGTTTGGTATTTTGAAGCCTATTTACATTTTAATAGCCAGTGGAAAGATGTTATGGTCGAGAGGAGAATTTTTTTGAAAGTTTGAATCAATAAAATCAATGTTTTTACTGCATTTCATTGGTTTTTCCTGCAATAGTCATCTTAAGAAATATTTTATCCATCTAAACATTTATTCTTGGAAATTTTATTGTTTGGGGATGATAATATAATGTTTCTAGAGAATTTTGGTCTTTGTATGACTCCATTTGGTTCATTTTTGAGGAAGATCTTTGCATTTTTGAAAAGACTATTTTAAACCCTCATTAGGGTATCCAATGATTTAATTCAATGTAGTTCCCCATTATTTCACTTCCAGTAAGTGCCCATCATTGAGGACATGATGTGGGAGACATTTTATAATATTCCCTTGATGTGTGCAGGAGAGCATGCGGTGATTTTGCACGTGTTTAGACCAAGGGAGTGACTGTACAGTGACAATGAGCAGTGTGTTGACTTTCAAAGTCTTAAGGATCTCACTTTGTACACAAGTTGATGAA
Organism: Thuja plicata; assembly: GCA_018584345.1. NCBI lineage: Eukaryota > Viridiplantae > Streptophyta > Pinopsida > Cupressales > Cupressaceae > Thuja > Thuja plicata. The sequence continues at coordinate 1,774,370 of MU224795.1, read as the reverse complement.
TGATATGGAAATAGAGGCTTGAGAGAGTGGATAATAAAGGAGTATAAAACATGTCCAAGGTTCTAGAAGAGGCAAGGTTCCCAAGGGGAGGGATAGACAACAAAAGTTTAGAGATTGGTCATGACTGTCACAGTAGGATAGTGACATGGTAAATTGGTTTTGTTTTGATTTGAAGTTGAGTTTAAGGAGTCAAATGTACATGAGGGTGTGTGGAAAAAGTCCAAGGATTCTAGGTGGATCTAGATGGTGTGTCAATGCATTTAGGGATGAGGGAACACATTAAAATGGTTGGTTGGAGTGTCTGTCTTCAGAGTGGGAGAATTATTGTCTTAGGGAATAGTGAATAGTGAGTTTGCATAGAGTTTATTTGGAGTTGAGTTTTTGAGGGATTCAAGAGAGGGGGGATCCAAGAAAAAGTACCAGAGGTCCCACATGTGGATTGGTACTAGGGAAGTCCAAGTCTAGAGGTGTTGATCCAATCAAGGACTTTGAGTCAGTCACATTGAAGGTGGATTAAAGAGTGAAGTGAGGACAATCACCAAGTGCAGAAGAAAGGATCAAAATCCAAAATGAAGGTATATGGGAGAAATAGAGTCCATTTTTGAAAGAGAGGAGTCCAAATTCAGAGTTAAGGACATTGAGAGAACTTTCACAAATAAAGGTATGGATGAATTTGAAGGGATAAAGGATCAAGTGGCTCACTAGGACCAAGGTTACCCTAGTAAGGAGCCAGAGGGATGCCTCCGCATCATATCTTGAATTTATGAACATATTATGTACTATGATTTATCCACATATTGAGCATTGTCATGGTGCATGATGGCAAGATAAACAGTTTCATGTTTCCAAATATATTTTTCCACTTGGTTGTATTATTCCAATTGTAGATTTCTCTAAGAACTATACGTTTTCCCCTTAATCACAAATTTAGGCTCAATATTATCATTTTGATCAAGTAGAAATATTTATGCAAGTGAGATATAAACACACATAATTTGATTTGGATGGTGTAGAAAGTAATGATCCAAATGATCACATTATCATCAAGGAGGTTTATTTTTATATCTGCGATGATAAGGTTCATGATAGGAGCTATGAAGCCCACTTTTTTAGAATGTTTTTTGAGGATCTTGAGAATTGTGGGATACATGTGTCACAATAATAGATTTGGTTTTATGGTTGTGCGGGTAAGTACATAAATTTTAAAATTGATTTTCATTCTCATTTTTAAGTTATTATTTACTTATAATCTAATTCTAGAGCACGCACATGTGTATATATTTAAATTCTTGATTTACATGTTTTTGTAATTGGTTTTGATTTGATTTATAATTTCAAGACAATTTAAGTCTACCAAAGCCTTTAATTGGCTATCCATGCAACATGCAAGACACGACGTTAAGTTTCCATGGAACTTTTTTTTAAGTGGACATGGGAAAGGAGAGCATGATGGAGTGGGAGCATGTGTGAAGTGTGCACTTTTCCAACATGAACTTGCAGCTACAAATGGTGTGAACACATTGTAAAGAAACTTAGGTGCGGAAATAGCTTCCTACACTAATCTCTATAGGAAATTATTGTGCAAATTCTTTTAAATCCTTACAATTTTAGATTCGTTAACTACTTTAATAATGATATTGTAGCCACATACCATGCATACAGAAAATAGAGAATGACACAATGATTTACCCTGGGGAAAACCTTTCGGTAAAAAACCCCAGCACTCCAAAACCTGCACAATGTATTATCTTCAACACAACGGTTACAACACACTTGCAATGCAAGTTCTTTCAGGAGACAATCAACACTCCAAGACAAATCCAGTAGCACCAGATCATACCAACAATACACTCTTTTCATATACTTTCTTGTAACCCTAAAAAACACTTATATCATGTGCTTTCCTTTTTAGGGCAACTTCCAAGGATAGTCATATTAGGGTTTCACCATTCTCTGAGAAAATAGGAACCCCACGATTGTGGAAGAGTGTAAAGTACTCAAATTTATCAGTTGCCACATGTCCTGCATGTCTTCACCTGTCATTGAAATCTCCTAGAAATAGCTCTTACGTGTCATAGGAATCCGTCATAACCGTTTCAGCCATGATCTCCTTACACACAATTCAAGATGCCGACACATCAAGAGGAGTGACACATCAACATGCCAGCTAGACATGTACACTCATACTTAATTACATTATTTGCAAGAAAATACATTTTACAAAACAAATAATAAGAATATGAATTATCCAAGGTTGAGACACCTTATTCCTAACACTCATAATATTTTTATCTATTTCTTAATTTAATTTTCACAAGGTATATATATTTGGAGATTCTTCATTTGCTTTAAACTCATAATTAGATATTTACTATTTAGGTAATAACATAGAAAAGTCAAAGGAAATTTTTAAATGGTGCCGAAGTCATTTTGCTAGTCGTGACACAACATACAAAAAATGTTATTTTTGATAAGTCAAAGGTAAAATATTGTGTTTAGATTCTTTTAAAATTTATATTTGAAGACATGTGTTTCACTTTTATATCATGTAAGTACATTGATCTAAAAATGTGTTTGAATCTCATTGAACAGGTATATATAACATATATTGATTGATCTAATCCTTACAATTGTCAATTGATTGTTGGTATTAGAAGTTTACATCAAGTGATGACTACAATAAACAAGAAGCCTCCATTTATTCAAGTAAGATAAAAATCATGCTTTTGTGTCAATTGTATTAAAAATAACACAAATAGTCATTGTGAGAATATTGCACGTGGATATGTTTCACAATAGAAAATGAAACAATTGATCAGAATGCCTCCTTATGAAGACTATGAAAATGACATAGACAGTCATGATCCTATATATTCAGCTGATTATGAACATGTTTCTGATTTAGTTATTATAGGTTCGTGTGCAATCATTAAATCTTTTATTTAATTTAAAGTTATGACAAGTGATGTTTATATTTTATCTTCCTTTTTTTTCTAATTTATGGGATGATTGATTTATAGTTGATAATTTTTCTGTGGTTGCAGATCTTGACAATATAGAGGGTGTAGATTATTATCTACTAAGATGCACGAAAGAAAAATAAAAATTTCTAGAAATAGCTATAGATGGTGATGGAAAAGAGTATCCTACGGGTTCAGTTTCTATTGAAGGAACCTATTATCAGAAAACAAAGATAGACAAATATGATCTTCAATTTATTGATTACATGCCTAGCCAAAAAGTTCTACATTATAGTCACTTGGTTATAGCAACAAAACTACAATTTGAGACAATGCCAAAAAAAGGACGTGGCAACCAAAAGTGAATATTGCCTATTAAAGAACATGACATTTTTTGGAGATAACAAAAGATAGATAGGATCTAGACTATATGTATTAGGAGATTTAGGCTTAGAAACTTGTTTAATTATGGCTTATACTTTCATATTTGAACTAGAGATACAGTGAACTAGTATATAGTTTGAGTTCTAGGGGTGCTTATATATGAAAATTTGGATCAAATGTTTTGATATATAGTTATGACTTATACTTTCATCTTTGAACTAGAGATATAATGAACTACCATAAATTTTCTTATACATATATGCTTTCAAGGTTCAAATGTTTTTATATATGCAGTTTATGTATGCTTTTATACTTCTTATACATGTATTCTTTGAAGGTTCAAATGTTTTGATATATGTAGTTTATGTATTCTTTTATACTACTTATACATGATGAACTATAACTGATTGAGTGTTTGAATATGACAAAGTTGATGATTACCAAGATGTAGAAGGTATATGCAAGACATTAAATCAGTTAATGTATTGTATTTTCATTGATGTCAACTTGATGTGGTATGATTTCTCATACACATATTGTCACAATACTTAAAGATCTAAAGAGACAAAGGTTTTATCGTCGGTAATCATGTACACCGAGTGATAGTAAACCCGAAGGGTCAGTGAATCCTGAGCACAGAAGTTCACAGTATTACTCAACGGACAGTATTACCCAAGAAAGTGATACTCGAGAAAGCATTACTAAGCTAACTGCATTTATCACTGAACAAAACTAAAGTTGATACCTGAGCTATCTGCAGTAGTCACCGAGCACAACTGAAGTGTTGATCGATGGGAACTAAAGTTAGGAAAATGACAAAACAACTTAACTAGAAGGAGATAAATATAGAGTTAACAGTTTGATTACTTTTTTTTTATCGACCAGTTAAAAGCTAAAGATCATAAGGAGATTTAAATCATCTTTTATTCCAGAAAATAAGGAGAGTTTTACATATTAAAACTAAAGAAAGCATGGCGAGATTTACGGATCAAGAATTGATCAACGAAGAAAACAAGAAAGATAAGAAATGGTGAAATCATGTCTATATAAAGAGACAAGCAATTCATTATCAAAAGAGTAATGCTGAAGAGAATTCTGGTGAAGATAGAAGTCTTCATACATATCTGATCATACAAGTTGAAACATAGAGCTCAGAATTCTACGAACATCGAGCAATAGAGAAGCAACAACATTCACCGAGAAGAAAGAAGTGGAGCAAAGGAATTAAAGAGAACATTGATCAGAAGAGGTATTATGAGCTTACAATAGATCTAAACATCTGCAAGATTAAGTTGTATTTATGAATAGATCATAGACTGTTTTGGTTTAACCATTGATTCATAAAATCTCTTAACAGAGTAGGATTTAACCATCCTCTATATATTGAGATACATCCCAAGGAGTAACAAAAGGTTTTCATGTTGACAACATAGTGAATGAAAGGTCAAGTGATAAAATGTTAGTGATAAATCCTCCAACAAGGTCGCACTTAACATTGTGTTTGTAACCTTTAATAGGGTTGGCTCTTCACCGAGCTCACTTCAGAAGAGTGAAAATTTTGGGTTACCAGTCCCAAGTGGTTTTTCCCCTAATAGGGTTTCCACGTTAAAAATCCATATGTCAAATGTGTATATGGTTCATTTCTTTGATGTTTTTTTTTACACATTTCTAAAACAGGATTGATTGGTAAACATTAAGTTATTTACTGTATTTCAGTAAAGGTTAAGAAAAGATAGACTATTATTCGGTAAATATTAAGGAAAGGATAAAAAGTATAAACACCGAGCAGTATATACATGTTAGATTCACACAAGGCATACATCTTGTAGGAATGAAGATAACTAGAGGTTTTATATTTGTGGTATAAATTTTTGGGTTGATTTATTGGATTAATTTTTTAGGCCACTGATTCACCCCCCCTCTCAGTTATTCAAACAATTGGTATCAAAGCTTGTGTGCTTAGAAAAAGAGTTTTAAGACTCAAGCTAAAGATCACAAGATGAGAAAAAGGTATGTGCCTAAGTTGAACAAAGACAACTTTTCATCATGGAAAAGCAGGATAAGAATCCACCTATCAGGTATTGGAAATGATGTCACTCAATACTTAGATACTAAATTTTTTTTAACTACTGGACCTCCAATTGTTGATCAATTGAGACAAAATAATGAACATAATTCTATGATGATAGAACTGTTAGAAACACTGAGAGGGGGGGGGGGGGGGGTGAATTAGTGTTTGTCTATTAATTAATTTTTAGCAACTTAAACATAAATCAGACATACATTGAATGAATCTTAACATAAGAACTCATAACACATGATATGATTACGGGGAGACCTTGATCAGAGGAAAACCCCGATGGGAATTAGTACCCACAAATATTGTACTAGGTATAATGAACATATTAAAGTTCCTTTTCCCTGTTAGAAGCAGTCTTTACAATATGAGTACAATGACCTGGTTAAAGGTCGGACCCTGTTAGGAGTCTTTTACAAAACCTTGTTAAAGGTATATGGCTCACTGCCCAATAGGATGAAGGCTACAACCTTTTGAAAGATGATATACACTATATCAAAATGAACTGCTGTGATGACACTGTTGTCTGATCAGTTCTGTGTATGTGTGAATACTCTTACTCTCTTAAAGAGCTATATCATATACTAACTTCATTATACTACTCTTCTGTATCTTCCTCTTACATAATAATCGACACTTGTAACATAACTTTACATTACATACTTATATGTTCATATCCGAATAGGCGCGACCCAAAACAAAACACTAGTCGGCCCTAAAACAAAATATACAATGCTTCCAAACAATTTGGCTCAAGCGTGTTTACTACAATGCTAATTACATTATTACAAACATATAACCAAAGGTGCTTAGCCATTACATTCCAAAATAATTCACGCTGATCAAAATAGTAGTCGGCTTCCATGCTCTGTCTTCTGGACTGTTGGTCTACTAATCTGCCTGTAACTTTGTCATACTATTGTTTCATACTATGTGTGTCTTGATGTAGCATGTATATGTGTCATAAAACATATATCTGAATGCATAAGCTCAATTGATCTCTCGCACGTGTGTTGATGTACTGATCGCTGAGTAACTCTGTCTGCCCTGTTTTCCATACTTAGTTATTTTGTCTTTCATGACAGAAACTAAACATGACTTTGTTTCCATGATGACAACAAAAAATGAGTCATGCATCCTCAGGAAGTCAACCTGCCAACAATCTCCCCCTTTTTCATTTATGGCAACAAAGGAATGTGGCCACGTTACTCAAAATTACTTAGCACAAAAAAATGACTGTATATCATAACATCTTATTTATATATACATATACTTCTCCACATATACACATTATATATTACTCCCCCTTTGAAATTAATGACAAAGGTGTACAAAAACTTGTAAGTCTTCTGCATACTTACTCCATGTAAACTTTAGGGTACACAATTTGAAGAGATTGGATCTCTTTCTGCCAAAATACTTTCATAGCATCAACTGT
>MU224795.1:1711174-1765212 GCA_018584345.1 Thuja plicata | reverse complement strand
AAGTGGCCTTAAGAGAAATCTGAGACATTGTGGGTTTGCTCCTATCTAGGTAAAGGTTTGCAACCTTTCCAACAATATGGAAGTACAAATAGATGATCAAAGATCCAAACCTGAATGTCTTGCTCCTATCATGCTTGATGATTTGAATGTTGTCAATCAATTAACCACGCAAGATCTCACATAGATTGTATTGAGTGTTATCCTTCACCATTTTGATAGCTGCTAGGACTGTTGCTATAGAGACACTGTTCAACCTGCTTTCTTGCTGAAACTTATACCAAAGTATCATAGTTAGAAGTTTTATATCATCTTCTTTGATAGGGTCAACTGTCATTGCATGCTTATCAATTCTAGATAGGCAAACTTGTTCAATTTGCTTCTTGACATCCTTGCCAGTAGGAAAAATTGGTCCTGTCTTGGGAAGTCTGGTTAATTCATGAATTAGGTCTATAGTGATATGCACAAGGACCTCACCATTCCAATAAAGATCATCATGTATTCTTCTTAGAAAAATCTCCACCCATTCTGGCTCATGAAACTCATGCGCATTCGAGTATTTTAAAATAGGGTTATCAATCAAGTGCACAAAATCATCCTTGCATGTGTAATCAAGTTTCATCATATATCCCATATGAGTGGCTATGCTGACATCTCCTACTATTTCCTTTTTACAGTAAATGTACACGCGGATATCTTCCACGTGAACAAAACCTAGCGGGGTTTTGGAGAAAGCCCCTTCCACATCATCTAGTATGGATTTGAATGGATGCTTCTGGAATACAAATCTCTTCCTCTATGCTATATCAAACACAAATGGGGTCACCATACTTACTTGGAACTTCCTTAAGTAGGGTTTCATGAAATTCTGAAATGACGCGACTACTAGGGTTCCGTTCCAAACTTCTTATCTGTTTGCTTAACTGCCAAATCTATTATGCTTCCATGCCTTGATGTCTAGTGCTGCAATGCTCTCCAAATTCTGTGCTCTCAAATGCAAGTGTGAAGAAGATCGAACACTTGCTTTCTTTTATAAAATCTACCACATTTAATGTTTGCAACCATAGGCAAATTACTCAGAGATTTTGAAACTTTTATTCTGATGTATTTTAGACAATGTGTGAATGCATATAGAAATATTATGTGTTTGTAGCCATGAATTCATAGGTGCATGCTTAGAGGTGAGTATACCAACCACGCAGGGGTCCTGAGCTAGAATAGCTCCCCCTAAGACCAAGAAGGTCTATTCAAGAAGAAGTAGAGGATGCGTCCACTGTGGATGCATCAACTAATTTGTCAACATCATTGTCCTTCTTTACTTCAACCCAAATTTTGCTTGAATCTTCATTTTCTTGTACAAACTTGAAATATCCTTTTTCTTCAAATAGTGACTTCTTACGATCTTCTTGCTTTTGAGTTTTGGATCTACAAAACCTTGAGATGTGGCCAGCCTTTCCACAATTGTGACAAATGATAGGAGGTTTGATGGTCTTGTTCATCATGTTACATTTCTTTGTTGTGTGTCCATTGTAGTTACATATCTGACATGTGGTGTTCTACAAATTTCTTTGAGGTTGATTTCTTTGATTGTTTTGATTCATTCTTCTTTCATTCTGCTGTGACTGATTTCTTTAATTTGTTCTGCAATGTATAGCCCTGTGACCAAACTTATTACAGGAAAAACAATAGCCATTAAAAGGTCTTACCTCTTTGCAATCTCTTGCCAGATAACCATGTTTGTTACATGCATAACAAGTTCTGTTAACTTTCTTGATTTCCCCTTTAGGTGGATCTATTTTAATCTCTTCAACACTTTCAACTTTCTTTGGAAGATACTTCATGAGGTTTGTTTCTTTCTTGAAATGAATTGACTTCAATTTGTGCTACACTGAATCCAAGACCAGTAGTGTCACCTTTTTGCTTTTGTGTATTAAGCTAAGATTGAAGTGAATCAGAACTTGTGTGGAGTTTGTCAATCTTGTCCCTTGCTTCTGTTAATTCAGATTCCAACTTCTTCTTTATGTTTTCCAATTCCAGGACTTTCATGTTTTCTTTCAAGAGTTCATCATATAGTTGTTTGTTTTCTTTGATCTTTTCTTCAATAGCAATTTGGCTGTCTGTGAGCTGTTCATCCAGATTTTCAAGTTTATCTTTTAGAGACATATTCTCTTCATTGAGATTTTTGATCATTTTCCCTAAATCACTTATAGACCAATCTTTCAAATCTTTTCTTAATTTCTTGATAAGCATTTGTGAGCCATCAACTTTTAGTCTAAGTTCTTCATTTTCTTTTTCAGATCTATCAAGATCTTCAAGAGCTGCTTCAAGATTCTTTTTAACTATTTTTCTTCTGTTGATTCCATGATCTCCTCAAGTGGTTAAACTTATTTGCTGAGGACCAGAGCTCTGATACCAATTGTTAGAAACACTGAGAGGGGGGGGGTGAATCAGTGTTTGTCTATTAATTACTTTTCAACAACTTAAACATAAATCAAACATACATTGAATGAAGATTAACATAAGAACTCATAACACATGATATGATTACGGAGAAACCTTGATCAGAGGAAAACCCCGGTGGGAATTAGTACCCACAAATATTGTACTAGGTATAATGAACCTGTTAAAGTTCCTTTTCCCTGTTAGAAACAATCTTTACAATATGAATACAATGACCTGGTTAAAGGTCAGACCCTGTTAGGAGTCTTTTACAAAACCCTGTTAAAGGTATATGGCTCACTTCCTAGGCTCACTTCCCAATAGGATGAAGGCTACAACCTTTTGAAAGATGATATACACTATATCAAAATGAACTGTTGTGATGACACTGCTGTCTGATTAGTTCTGTGTATGCGTGAATGCTCTTACTCTCTTAAAGAGCTATATCATATACTAAATTCATTATACTGCTCTTATGTATCTTCCTCTTACATAATAATTGACACTTGTAACATAACTTTACATTACATACTTATATGTTCATATCCGAATAGGTACGACCCAGAACAAAACACTAGTTGGCCCTAAAACAAAATATACAACGCTTCTGAACAAGTCAGCTCAAGCGTGTTTACTTAAATTCTAATTACATTATTACAAACATATAACCAAAGGCACTTAGCCATTACATTCCAAAATAATTCACGCTGATCAAAATAGGAGTCGGCTTCCATACACTGTCTTCTGGATTGCTGGTCTATTGATCTGCATGTAACTTTGTCGTACTGCTGTAACATACTATGTATGTCTGGATGTAGCATGTATACGTGTCATACAAAATATATCTGAATGCACATAAGATCAATTGATCTCTCACACGTGCGCTGATGTGCCGATCACTGAGTAACTCTGTCTACCCTTTTTTCCATACTTAGTCATTTTGTCTTTCATGATAGAAACTAAACATGACTTTGTTTCCGTGATGACAACACAAAATGAGTCATGCATCCCCAGGAAGTCAAATTTCGAACAAGAACTTGCTTCCTCACTCTTCAATGCTCAATTTGAAGATGTCAAATCATGCACCACTGCAAAGAAAAGGGAAAAATTGAAGCTAGTACATGGAGGAGATAAGAATGTGCTAAGAGCTAAGGAAGAAAGCCTAAGAGGAAGGTTTGATGACCTAAGAATGAATGAAGGAGAAAATGTCACTCAGTAAAACTATAGAATCAAAGAGGTTGTAAATTCTATCCAAGGAGTAGGAGGTGTACTTGAAGAAGAAATAGTGGTAAGTAAAATTCTAAGAACCTTACTACATGTTTATGCTATTAGAGTATCTGCTATACAAGAAATGAGAGCAGTAGCAAATAAAAATGTCAATCTAGATAGTTTGTGAATCCATTATATTTTTCCATTAGTATAACACAAGGAAAAACATGATCTACACCATTGGTTTACACTACACCGACAAAAAGGGCTCAACACTACCTGACGCAAAGGTTACCCGATACTGCCAAGTTCAAAGCATCTTGACAAACACTATTCAGTGTTACCCAATGACAAAAAGGTTAAAGGAACCCGACGAGTAACAACAGTGCAACCCAACAAAAAACCAAAGAGAGGAGCCCGACAGATGAAGGGAACCCGATGATCAGTTCAACAAAGGAATGCTGACAGAATTTTAGTTCAACCCAACGACCAAGAACCGACAGTCAGTTACATCCCACAAAAAGTGGGTCTAACTTTCCACGTCAGATAAAACACTGAAGTTGTATATATAGCTTCTTGATTTGTTTTAAAAACATTATGTGTGGAGGAAGCAATGTATTTATTATTGTTTTAATTTGTTTTACTGATTTAAAACATGCAAACTAAAGATCAAGGTCAAGTTGTAAACTTTGGATCTAGAGTTAACATTGTAATGCGTGATTCTAAGATAGGTCAAATACTTGTATAAATAGATTCTCAATCTATTGTGAACATGTTGTTGTTTGATGATGATTGTATCCACTGAGAGCATCTAAGGACCAGATAAGATATTTCATTCACTAGGATAGAAAAGAATTAAATCAATTTCAAGAACAAGAACACAGGCAACCGACGAGCAGAGAAAAGGTATTCATCAATCACTATAGGTGATATTCTTATTATAAGAGCTTTAATGGATATATAATTAACAATTGTACATTTTATATAGACATTTCAACCATATGTACTCATTCTAACAAGTGTAGTACACTTAAAAAATCCTTTCAAGAAAGGTGGACCTAACATTCCTATTGTAAATCTCTTAACCGAGTGCACACTTAAATTAGTGTTGCTAAAGCTCTTAACAGGTCTCCACTTTAGTACTCCTAATAGGGTAGATCATCAGAAGTGATCAATTTTAAGCCTTTACCGGCTCCCTTCCATTCTGCAGATAGTGAAGTTTTGTGGGTGCCATCCCCACTGCAGTTTTTACTTCCTAACAGGAGTTTTCTGCGATACCATATCTTGTGTTATGTGTTTATTCCTTTCATGAATGTTTCTATGAATGTTGCAAACAATTAAATATTATGAATTAATGTTACATGCATAAGAAATAAAAATAGTAATGGTCAGTAATACAGTAAAGAATGATTGCTAATAATGAATGGTGAAAAGAGTTAAAAGTTTTAGAGGTACTGATTCACCCCTCCCCTCTCAATACTACTTCCCTTTAATCCCAACAAGTTTGATTGGTAGAATTATTTCATTTGAGATGAATAAATTTGACAATAGTGTCTTACCAACTATTGAGTCTGCATTCTAATCTTCTTTGAAGATAAGTAAATCAAGTCATAAACACACTATGAGAAATGATAGTGAAAGTGATAGTGATGACTAAGAACTTGATGAGATTAAAGCGCTAATGGCTAGAAGATTTCAAAGAGGCAAAGGTAAATACAAAGGTAAATTACCAATGATATGTTTTAATTGTAAAGAGATTGGATGCTTTGCTACTAGATGTCCTAACAAAAGAAAAGAAGACAAAAGAAATGATAGATCATATGAAAATAAGTTTGATAGAGGTGATGACAGAGATTACTGAAGAAACTGACAATCTGATAGAAGAGACAACCAAGAATACAAGGACAAAGGGAAGAAATATTGTTACTTGGCAGAGAACAAAGATGGAAATACTAACACTGACTATGATGAAGATATTGAGGTGGTATTTGTTGCTATGAAGGATGATTCAGACAAAGAGGAATTGTATGTTGAGACTGCACTCATATCTAAGATTAGTAAAAATGATGTCTAGATTATTGATAGTGGTTGTACTCACCACATGATTGGAGATAAAGAAAAGTTAGAAACTTTTGAATATTATAATGGTGGATCAGTAAGAATGGGTAATGACTCACCTTGTCCGGTTGAAGATAAAGGAACCATAATGTCAAATAATATGATCAGATGTGAAAATGCATATTGGGTGAAATGAGTTAACTATAATCTATTGAGTGTTTCACAGCTGAATAACACAGAACACTGAGTTGCATTTGAGAACAAAAAGGCAAATATCTTTAATGAATCAGGAAGGTTGATCGGAAATAGAAAATAGATAAAATGTAACCTATTCTATCTTGATGATATTAATACCACTTTTTTAATGGCTGAAAACAAAGACATATGGTTGTGGCATAAAAGGTTATGTCATGTGAATTTTGACAACATGGTTAGGATAAGCAATAAAAGGAAAGTAAGAGGCTTATCAAGCATGTCAGAGCCTGACCATGTCATGTGTAAGAATTATCAAAAATGTAAAATGACAAAGTCTAGTTTCAAGAGAAAAACCTACACATATAATGCTATTATAGAGCTAGTCCATACTGATATATGTGGGCCAATGAGAAAAAAGAGCTACTATGGTGATAGATACTTCATTCTATTTGTAGATGATTATTCTAGAATGATGACTATTATGTTCTTAAAAGATAAATTGGAAGAATTCAAGATGTTTAAATGACATAAAGCTATAGTGGAAAAACAAAGTGGAAAGGAACTAAAATGTCTAAGGTCAGATAGAAGAGGAGAATTTATTTATGATGAATTCGCTAACTTTTGTAATGAGCATGGAATTCAAAGACATGTTTTAGCACCGAGAACACCACAAAAAAATGGGATTGCTGAAATAAGGACCATATCCATTGTTGATTGTGCCAAAACACTGATGATTGAGAAATGAATCACACAAAAATTCTAGAGAGAAGCTATCAGTACTGCTGTCTACATATTAAACCGAGTTCAATTGAAGAAGGACACCAATAAGACACCTTATGATCTATGGTATGGATACACACCCAATGTAAGTTACTTTAGAATTTTTGGAAGTCAATGTTATATTTTGAAAGATGATAGAAATGGAAATATTGACTCCAAAGGTGAAGAAGGAATATTTCTAGGTTATTCTACCAAAAGCAAGGCTTATAAATGTCTTAGCAAATCTTCTAACAAAATCATTAAAAGTGCAAAATCAAAGTGGATGAATTTGCTGAGAAAAATGATGAGGAAAGAAGAAAGGAAATGGAAGAATACAATAGGTTTGTCTATAGTGAAGAACCTGACACTCTGCCTGAGCAACAGTGTATCACTCCTGAGCGATAGAACAATGCACTCGAGCATCAGGCTACAAACACCAAAAATAAGGAAATTTCTCAAGATGATGCACTGAGCGATGGAGATCAAAATGAAGGTCAAGATGATGATCAGAATGATGATCAAAGAGCTAAACTAGTACTTTCCAAGTATTTCAGAAGACACCATCCATAGAACCAGATCATAGGAAATAAAAAGGTTGGCATGAGAACAAGAAGTAAGTCTCTGAACACTAGATGTTTAATTTGTGATTTTGAGCCTAAATATTTTAATACTGTACTTAAAAGTGAAGAATGGGTAAATGTTATGAATGAAGAGATAGAGAAGATTGAGAAGAATAAAACATGGACATTAGTACCTAGACCGAACAAAAATAATGTCATTGGTACCAAATGGATATTCAGAAACAAGCTAAATGAGAATGGAGAAGTCACAAGGAAAAAAATAAGACTAGTATGCAAAGGGTATGCACACAAAGAAGGTATTGACTATGGAGAAACCTTTGCACCTGTTGCTAGACTAGAAGGAGTAAGAATTCTACTTGCTTATGTTTCTTACAAAGGATTCAAGGTATACCAAATGGATGTCAAATTTGCATTCCTAAATGGAATACTATAAGATGTATACATTGAACAACCAAAAGGGTTTGTTGATCCTAACAAGAGAAACATGGTTTGTAGATTACAAAAAGCCTTGTATGAATTGAAACAGGCATCAAGATCATGGTATGAAATACTTCACTCCTATCTCATAAGTATTAAATTTATAAGAACAAGTGAAAATAGTAATATGTATTTAAAAGAAGATACTGATAATAACAGTCAAATTGCTGAAATATTTGTTGATGCTATCATATTTTGAGGTAATGATATATTATGAAAATCATTTGTTGATGAAATAAGAAAAGAGTTTGAGATGTCAATGTTTGGGGAGATCAAGTTCTTTCTTGGTCTATAGATTCTTCAACAGGATGCAGGAATATACATCACACAATCCAAATACATCAAGGAAGTAATCAAGATATTCAAGATGGAAGAATCCAAGCCAGTTGGAACACCTATGGTAACTAGATGCAAGATGAAAAAGGAAGACAAGTCAACCAAGGTAAATCAAACCATATATAGATCTATGATTGGAAAACTCATGTATGTTGTACATACTAGACCAGATATAGAACACGCAGTTGGAATAGTTGCAATATTTGCTGCTAATCCCAAGGAATCACACATGACTTCTGTCAAACAAATTCTGAGATATCTAAAGAATACCGAAGACTATGGCTTATGGTATAAAAGAGAAGGAAAATTTGAGCTTCAAGTCTATATAGATGTTGATTGGGATGGAAATATAGATGAAAGAAAGAGCACAACGGGAGGAGCATTCTTTATGGGTGAGAGACTTGTCACATGGATAAGTAAGAAGAAAGGATGTATCTCACAATCCACTTCAAAAGTAGAATATGTGGCTGTTGCTGCAAATTTCTCTAACATTGCATGGATCAAACAATTACTGGAAGGTATGAATATGAAAATTATTGAACCAGTGATTATCTATTGTGATAATACAAGTGCAATAAAAAATTCAAAGAACCCTATCATGCATGCTAAGACAAAGCATATTGCTATCAAGTATCATTACTTAAGAGAACAAGTGCAAGAGAAAGAGGTGATACTGGAATATGTTCAATCCAAGGAATAATTAGCAGACATATTCAAAAAGCCATTGCCTAAAGATACATTTGAGTACCTGAGAAAGAGACTAGGGGTCCGACCCTTGTCTAGTGGTCACTAAGTTGACTATGAGGCTGTATCAGCCTACACATTATCAAAAGATCATTCATGTTCATGCAAGCAAAGAGATGGACTGCAAAGATTTATCAGTACATAGAAAGCTACTTATCTGCAACATACACCAGAATTATTATAATCGTGATGGAGAGGAAATTCAAGGAATATATGTTTTTTTTTAAAAGAGAGAGATTTAGTTTGGCATTGTTGTCAAAGGGAGATATTATATCCATATGAAATATCTATCAAAAGTATTCAAAGGGAGAGATCTACTTAATGAATATGGAGAGAAGTATTCAATGAAATATATTGTTGTCAAAGGGAAAAGAGATATGAAATCTCTATCATAATCATCCATCAAGGAGAGGAGCAATCAAAGGGAGAGAAAACATCAGAGAAAGATTCAAAGAAACATCCATCTAAGGGAAGGAGGGAAAATGGGAAGGATTCCTGCTTAAACTGGACCTTTCCAAGGTGTATGACAGGGTTGATTGGATCTTCCTAAGTAACATTTTGGGGGCTTTTGGCTTCAATGACAAGGTAATAAAGATGATCTCATAGTTGATCTCCACCCCTTCTTTTGTGGTTTTGGTGAATGGCTCTCCTTCAGACTTCTTCAAATCTTCTAGGGGTCTTAGGCAAGGGGACCCCCTTTCCTCGATCCTCTTCATCATTTTGGCTGAGTGCTTGGGAAGGCTTATCCATGATTATAGGAGAAGGGGTCTAATCAGTGGGCTAAATCCTTCTTTAGGCCCTTTCACTTTTACCCACTAGCAATTTGTGGATGATACTATACTGGGTGGTGATTCTTCGGTTAAAGAAGCTAGAAATGTTAAGAAAATCCTTAATTCCTACTCAAATGCTTCGGGCCAGCTTATTAACTAGAACAAGAGCTTGGTGTTCTTCATTAATAATCCCATGGATATAAAGAGGAAAATGGAAGCCATTCTAGGTAGTGGTTTTGGTTCCTTTCCCACTTCCTATTTAGGTCTTCTACTCGGAACCAAACCCCCTGAGTCCTTCTGGGGAGGCCTTATTGATAGATTCAACAGAAAATTAGCGGGCTGGAAGGGCATCACCCTGAGTCAGGCAGGAAAAGTGACACTGATACAATCTACCCTTTAGAACCTCCCTACTTATTCTCTAAGCCTCTTCTCTATACTTGCTAAGGTGGCAGACTCTCTAGAAGCTATTCAGAGAAAGTTCTTATGGGCTAACAAAGATGGAAACAAGAAATACCCACTTGTGGTTTGGGATACTATATGCAAGCCAAAAAACATGGAGGGATGGGCATCAAGAATTTGAAGTAGTTCAAAAAAGCTCTGCAAGCTAAGCCAATTTGGAGAATCTTCAACTCAACAGGGGAATGGAGGGATATTATGAAGGACAAATATGCAGCAAACATAACCTTCAAACAGTTCATCAGCAGATATATGGACCCAAAGGGCTCGCACATATGGAATGGCATCCTAAGGACTAAAGGCATAGTGATCGCAAAAGCAAGATGGAAATCAAGCAATGGTAAGGATGTCAACTTTTGGCATGATGATTGGCTTAGACAGGGCCCTTTATGGAACTTGGAGCCTTATAATAGATGGGATGAACATTGCATGTAAAGATATGGCAGCAGAGTTAGTGACTATAGATTTAACAATGAATGGGTGAACCTTACCGAGGTGTCCAAAGACCTAAACCCTCTTAAATTGGTCACACACCCCTCTCTCTCAATGAAGATGTTATGGTTTGGGGAGGAACTACTGATGGTATCTACATGGTGGCTTTCGGGATATGAAACCATGCAACAAATTGGTACTATCCCCATTGGGCCAAGGCCTAGTTTCTTGGTATTATCCCAAAGATCAACATATTTTTCTAGACAATGATCCAAAACCGCATTTTGACTATGGATAACCTAATAAAGAGGGGTTAGCACATTCCTAATAGATGCATCCTATGCAAAAATCAAAGTGAAAATGTGGACCATTTGTTTATCCACTGTGAATTCACCAGGAAAATATGGCATCATTTCCTATCTTTTTTTTGAGACATCCTGGTGTTTCCCCAATACTACTCTTGAGCTCTTTGACCAATGGAATCAGGGGTTGAGAGGTCATCATATTTGGCCTTGGGCAATGCCACACATTTGCTGGGGACTGTGGAAGGAGCAAAACAATAGGATCTTTAGGGAAAAGGCTACCCCTACTAAGTATGTTGCCCACAAAATTTCAAATGCCCTTATGGAAAACTATACTAATAGAAAAGGCATCAGCCCACTTCACAAAATTGGGCCTAATAACACCAATAAAAGGCTGGATTACAGATGGTCTTTACCGCCGAAAGGGTGGTTCAAAGCTAATTTTGACAGGGCAGCAAAGGGAAACCCTGGGATGGCTGGTGTGGGAGGAATCATAAGGAACTCACATGGAAAAGGCATTGCTGCTATTTTTTCCCCCTTGGGGTCACAAACCAACCATTATTCTGAGGCAAGTGCAGCACACCATACCTTAATGCTTGCCCGGGAAATGGGGATCAAGAATTTGTGGTTAGAAGGGGATTCAAAGAACATCATAGATTGCTTAAATGAAAAGAATGTGCCTGCGTGGACTATTGAGAATATAATTGGGGAGTGCAAACAAATTATCAAAAAATTTGATCAGGTCCATGTGGCACATGAATACTGAGAAGCCAACCAGGTGGCAGACAGGCTGGAAAATATGGGAGTCAAGAGTGAGGGAGTGAAAAAGTGAAGGATGACTATAATTTACCATTGGAAATCTTAAGTACCATTGAAAGTGATCGAGTTCTGGGCAGAATCAGAGTTATTAAATGATAATTATGAAGAGTTATGACAGATGGGGGAAGAATCCCCGTATGATGTGCAAGTACGAGAGAGGTGAAAGGATTATCATTTTAAGGCCTTGTCGGCACACTTGGAGGCATAAAATTAATTATAGCATTCACGAGGCAAAAAGAAGTCTCAAAACATCAACCCAATATCACTTGGAAACAGAGGGTTTTTAGTCGGAAGTATACCAGATACAGAGGAAGCAGAGAATTTGCAAAAATGGTGGGAGAAAGACATAGGAGAGAACCAGAGAAAGAAACAGAAAAATAGCGTCATAGATCCAAGGTTTGGGAGATTTTGAACAAGGGTGAAGTGACTACCTTCATTGAGCGTCTTCAAGGGTGGAAGCCCTTAGTTACAAAGATGATCGTAAATAGCTGGAATGAAGGGCATGTGAAAATTGATGGGGTGAATTTCATGGTGACAGAGGAAATTGTGTCGGCTGTGACTGGCATTCCCATTATTGGGAAGAAATTTTATAGGGATAGGAAGATTTCCAGCCAAGCTCTAATGGATTTTGTTAAAAATGTGGCAGAAAAGAGAACTCTTGTGAAGAAGGGCACTTTCTACTAGCCGAGATCAATCAAGCCTCTGCGGAGATTCGTGTTGCAGGCAATTATCAGATTCATCTCTTTGGATATGAGATTCGACCGCATCAGCACTCACCACTTCATACTTCTCAACCATTTCAGGTATGGGGCAAAGATATCCATCCCTTTCTTCCTTTATTAGCAAACATATTAGCAACCTGACTTTCCATGAGGGCTTTTTACTGTTAATTTATGAGTACTTTAAAGCTCATACTATGGGGAAGGAAATCAATTATATGGAGGAGGGGAATTCTGAGGAGGGTTCGAGGGAGGATTATGTCCCCTCAGATACCGAGGACAGCCGAGATATGCACTCAGAGACTAAGGAGGAAGAGCCTCTTCAAATGAAGAAGGGGAAGGAAAGAGTCAAAATGGACACTTTAAAATAGCACATTGAGATCTCCTCAGATAGGGAGTACAATGAAAATGAGGATGGGATGGAAAATGGGAATGAGAGCTCTGGAGAAGAGGGAAAAATGAAACAAGGTAGGAAGCAGGGGAAGACGGATATTAAGAGGAAGATAACAATCAAACTGTCGACTCAGAATGAGGAGGCAAGCTCAAGGAAGAGGGTAATGAGATTAAAAAGAGGGAATCAAATTAAGGAGGAAACCCAGGAGGAGAGGCAAGATAGTCAGGAAAAAACATAAGAGAAGAGAGATGAGAAAGAGGATAGTCAGGGGAGAGGGAATGAGGAGGGTAATCAAAGTCAAAGGTATGTGAAGTATGGGGAAGATCATTACACCTATAGCATTAATGGAAAAAACAAGAAAGTCGTTTGGAGGAATTTTGACATGGTCTATGCTAAAATGGGGATAAAGAGAGAAATGGTTAGGACTTTGGTTAAGGAAAATAAGGAGGGAAGAATCTAGATGGAAGAGTTAATTGATCCTACTCTGGTTATTTTTAGCAACATTGTGAGGGAGGATCCTCAAATGGATGTGCTGAATAATGCAAAAAATAGTGCCATTGATAGCTACAGAACCACAAAATGGACCTACTACGAAATCTATGAGCTGAAAAAAAGAATGGGCAAGACGGAGAAAGATAACATAATTAACAATAATAAGAACATTGCGGAGGATAGGGAGCTAGATAGAAGAGTGAACAAGCTGAAGAAAAGAGTCAAAAGCATTGAAGACTCAATGGTCCAAATTGCTGAGCAAAGCTACAATATACTAAAGGCTTCAAATGATAACATTAAGGTGATCATTGACAAATTTGAAGAACAAAGAGGGAATAAGGAGGATCAGCCGCTGAATAGTGACAAGGAGAAGCTTCCAGAAGAGGGAAATAAGAAGAGGAAAAGAGAGGAAACCAAGAAGATGGAAAACCAGGAAGCTGACAAAGAGCTGGATGACCTTAAAGAAGCTGCGAGTAGAATGACCGAGCTGGAGATACGGGTTGCGGAGATTCTCAGAGACATTGCTTGATTTGCACCCCTGGTTTTATGTTCCTGGTCTTTTTGGGTTTTATTCCCTGGCTTTCTGTATTCATCGGGACTATTTTGTTTGGACTACCTATTTCATTTTGGTTGTTACTTAACACTTATATGTTCTAGGTTTTTTTTTATATCTCTGTAGGGTTTCAGGAACCCATCTAAACCTATTTTCCTTAATCAAAAACATCCATCTCAGGGAGAGAATTGGAAAAGTTAACACTGCATATCTATCTAGAAAAGAGAGAAGAGATTCTACAACAAAGGGAGAGACAAAATCAGAAGTTGCTACATCTATCCAGTGAAGGGAATGAAGAATGAAGGTAGTACTCTGCAAGAATCAAATCTAAGTTAGAAGAGCTTACTGAGAGTCAGACAATAGTATTGGTTATAGAAAAATAATTTTGGTAGAGATTGATGAACTACAACTGATATATTTCATAGTAGTATGTAGTATGTTTCCATCAATGCCAAAGGGAGAGATTGATGAACTATAATTGATTTAATGTTTGAAGATGAAAAATTTGATGGTCACTGAGATGCAAAAGGTATATGCAAGACATTAAATCAGTTAATGTATTGTATTTTCATTGATGTCAACTTGATGTGGTATGATTTCTCATACACATATTGTCACAACACTTAAAGATATGAAGAGACAAAGTTTTTTTTGTCGGTAATCATGTACATCAAGTGACAGTGAACCTCGAGGGTCAGTGAATCCTGAGCATAAAGTTCACAATATTACCTGATAGACAGTATCAATGGATGGACAATGTTACCTGAGCAAGTGATACCCAAGAAAGCATTACCTAGCTAACTACAGTTGTCACCCAACATAACTGAATTTGATACCCGAGCTATCTGCAGTAGTCACCGAGCACAACTGAAGTGTTGACTAACAGAAACTGAAGTTAGGAAAATGAGAAAACAACTTAGCTGGCAGGAGCTAAATATAGAGTTAATTGTTTGATTACTTTGTTTTCATCGACCAGTTAAAAGCTAAAGATAAGAAGGATATTTAAAGCATGTTTTATTCCATAAAACAAGGAGAGTTTTATAGATTAAAACTAAAGCAAGCATGACGATCTTTACATATCAAGAAGTGATCAACGAAGAAAACAAGAAGGACAAGAAAATGTGAAATCATGTCTATATAAAGAGACAAGTAATTCATTATCAAAAGAGTAATGTTGAAGAGAATTATGGTGAAGATAGAAGTCTTCGTACAAATTTGATCATACAAGCTAAAGAATAGAGCTAAGAATTTTGCAAACACTGAGCAACAAAGAAGAAACAACATTCACCGAGCAGACATAAGTGGAGAAAAGTAATTGAAGAGAACATTGATTAGAAGAGGTAATATGAGCTTACAATAGATCTAAACATCTTCAAGATTAAGTTGTATTTATGAACAGATCATATATTGTTTCAGTTTAATCATTGATTCAAAAAATCTCTTAACAGAGTAGGATTTAACCATCGTTTATATATTGAGATACATCCCAAGGAGTATCAAAAGGTTTTCATATTGACAGCATAGTGAATGCGAGGTCAAGTGATAAAATGTCAGTGATAAATCCTCTAACAAGGTCACACTTAATAGTGTGTTTGTAACCTTTAATAGGGTTGGCTCTTCACCGAGCTCACTCCAGAAGAGTGAAATTTTTGGGTTATTGGTCCCAAGTGGTTTTTCCCCTAACAGGGTTTCCACGTTAAAAATCCATGTGTAAAATGTGTATATGGTTCATTGCTTTGATGTTTTTCTTTACACATTACTAAAATAGGATTGATCGGTAAACACTAAGTTATTTACTGTATTTAGGTAAAGGTTAAGAAAAGATAGACTGCTATTCGGTAAAGCGTAAGGAAAGGATAAAAAGTATAAACACCGAGAATTATATACATGTTAGATTCAAACAAGGTATACATCTTGTAGGATTGAAGATGACTAGAGGTTTTATATTTGTGGTATAAAGTTTTGGGTTGATTTATTGGATTAAATTTTTAGGCCACTGATTCCCTGCCCCCCTCTCAATTATTCTAAAAATACATGTTTAATTATGGCTTATACACATGTATGCTTTGAAGGTTCAAATGTTTTGATATATTCTTATACATGTATGCTTTGATGGTTCAAATGTATGCTTTGAAGGTTCAAATGCAATTATGTATATTACTTATGTATTACTTATATATTACTTAAATCCCCTTAATACTTGTTTCATATCCCCTTAAGACATCCCATTAAGACACCATGCCTTAAGACACCCCCTTAAGACATCCCTTAAGAATAGCTTCATATCCCCTTAATACATCATGACAAGTTACATCCCCTTAAGACATCGTGACTACTTATATATTGTGTATATACTTATATGTCAAATTACTTATATATGTCACTTATATTCCATGTGTTACTTATATTTCTTACATGTGTTACTTATATTTCTTACATGTATTACTTATATTCCATGTGTCGCATGTGTAATTGACTTACTTATATGCTTATATCCTTATGTGCCACTTATATTACTTTTAAATATGCCATTACTTATATGCCATGTGTTACTTATATTGCTCACTTATATTCCTTACATGTATTACTTATATGCCATGTGTTACATGTGTACTTGAATTACTTATTTGCTTATATGCTTATGTGTCACTTATATTGCTTACTTATATGCTTATATGCTTGTGTCACTTATATGCCTATACATGTCATTACTCATGTGATCCTAACTAATATAGTTGATTGTAACATGTAATATATAATATCCATCTAACATGTAATATGTAATATGTAATGTCAACGTGTAACATGTAATATCCATCTAATGTATCGTGTACAAATATATAAAAACCTGTAATAATGTACACAACATGTATAATAATGTATGCGAGAATTGTTCGTGCAACATGTATAAAAATGTCCACAACATGTATAACAATGTAGCAGAGAAATGTCTAGAACATAAATATGGAAATGTATTAGAGAAATGTCCACAACATGTATAAGAATGTATCATCTAGAAATGTCCACAAGCATCTAACAAGTAATATCCCTAGCTTTCCGGGCCATGAGCTGATCCCTCCTCTGATCCACCACCTCCTTGGGGGGCCTACATTAATTACAAAAATTCCATGTTAAAAAATTACTATTCATACTCACATCATGTGAAAAAATAAATAAAATAAATATATATATATATATAAATTTACCTATGTATCCTGATGAATAGGATCACCAGGTGCCTCCAAATCTCCATATGCATCGCCCATCATAAAATCTGGCATAATATATACAATTCAAAAAATATGTACAAAATCAATTGATTTGAAAAATATATGTAGCAATATTTGTCTAGATATATACAATTAAACAACTTTTAATCAAATTTTGGGTTCTTACCTTATTTCTCTCCTGGAGCACACACCCGATGCCACATAACTCAGACGAGTGTAATGGCACTGCATTAGGATCAATACCCTCATCCATAATTAGAGTAGAAAAGATCTTGTTTGAACTCATGGATGTTGTGGAGGAGGTGTACAGTGGATTGGAGGAGTTGTAGGATGTATCGAAATATCCTCCTGCCTTGAACTACAAAGCTCTGCATCTCCAAATCTGTGACTGCTACCAATGAACTATCTCTGAAGTACTTGTCTAATGAAGGATGGAATCTCCTAGGGAGTGACTCCATGTAATATTAATATATCCTCATAAGCATCTATGAGATCACTAGATAAACAAAAGGTCATCTCGCATAGACTACCCTCAGGTACCCGTGCAATGTCATCACATGTGGGTAACTCAAAACAGATCTATGCATCATAGAAGGGATCAAAAGGAGGAACTATAAGGGGCAGTATGATAACACAACATATATCTTCCCACATGAACATATGATATCTCTTCAACCTGACTCACAATGGTGGCAATGCTGGAATACATCCCTAGTTGTTTATCCTTCGCTGCAACATCTCTAGCACCAACACTTATTTCCAAACCTTCTGGAAGATCCAAAATGATTAGACCTACCAATGCCCTCTTACTAGGGGGTGGTGGCGCATCATAAAAAATGTGTCTAAATCTATCTGGAAACCTCCTATTTCCTTGCCTGACGTGTTGTGGAAAATTAGTGTAATCAACATCCCAGCTCAAATGAAATTTTGCATACAATTATTTGTAAAAATATAAGGGCACATCATCCTTCTGTAGCCACATGTGATGTGCCACCAATCATCTAGGGTATATAAATGGTGCAACAAGATCATCTCTGCACTTAGTGACCCGATTTGCCCTAACTTTTTTCTTCTCCTCATAATATGGGAACATGGATTTCACATTCCCTAATGAAACCTCTATATCAATCTGTCTCCACTTAAAGTTTATATTTACACTGTAGGATAGAGAGGCATAAAATACATTAATATAAGGGTCATCAAATGAATTGTATGATTGGAAAAGGTCAATCATACACACCAAATCATCTCTAATGGAGGATAGCTTGTCCCTATTGGGAAGGACAAGAATATTTTGCAATGTCCTCTCTAGCTTTGCTAGAGAGGTGTGCAATCTCTAAGTAGTTTGCTGGTGCACATTCTCCCTTCCCTAGAAAGTATGATGAGATGACCCATGAGAGGCACGAGCCTCGCTATCTGGGTGGACACTATGTGAAGATCTATGAGGATTTGAACTCGGAGATGTCATGTGAGTTGTGGACAATGTGTGTGTTAAAATGTGCACCTATTACCTGCAACACAACACTTCAATAGATCATTGCATTAGTGGAAAACATGGTTAGATGAGCATATAAAGCACTAAAATTGACCTATTTCTTTCTAACTAAGAAGAGTATGATAAGAAACATAACAACCCTCATATTATGCTACTATCAGTGACATATACGACTTAGCATGAAAGATTTGAGCTAAAACAAACTAAACGATAAAGAAACATGCATATTTAGCTCTAAAAGTGAAGATAATAACAATGCATGATAATGAAGCTATGAAGTAAAATGAAATTATCTAAATCCTAACAGCATAACAATACATTTAACTCTAAAATTATGGGCTTATTTGTGCTCAAAAACTCCTTCTATTTATAGAAGAATGAGGAGAGAGAGGGGGGACAATGTGCATTAATGGAGTTGAAAAACTCATTAATGAGGTGTAAGAGGCATTAATTCATTAGGCATTAATGAGGGATGAGCATAAAAGAATCTTCATTAATGAGACATTAATGAAACCATTTATAAGGCATGGGGAGGGATGTAAAGCCAAACTTGACAAGTTGGTCCTTAGAGGAAGTCAAGCTTGAGAAAGTTGACTTTCTCAAGTGGGTTGAGTTCTTAATCACTCCTTAATGGAATGTGACAACATTAGGAGGTGGGTTAGGATAGAATTAGGACTAGAATTAGATTTAGCAAGAGTGAATGGGTTGAGATAGGTTCAAACCCATGGTCAAAGTAGTTGAAGTGGGTTAGGTTGGGGTTTAGAGGAATATTAATGAAATGAATAAAACTTATTTAATCATTCAAAAATAGGAATATTAATTATTTAGGCATTTAATTTCTTTTTAATAATTAATAGGACTATAGCCAATTTAATTAAATTAATTAGGCTAGGGGAATGGGTTCATTTTTAAGTGATGAGACATATTGAGGTTTATTTAATTCCTTTATGATTAAATACTATAGCCATGTTTTGAATTTGATTTGTTTTAATTGGTTTGAATTGATTTGAATTGTATGGCTGAAGTAGTTAATATAATTTAGTGATAAAAATCACCTAGGACATTAAATCTAATTTAAAATGAATTATGCCAATGTAACATTGTCGTGACATAATTGGGGGTATGATCACACTTAGGGAAAATAGGTTCTATGGTCAGAGCAGACCAAATCTAGGTGGTTACAAACAATATATATAGAAAGATATATATGAAGATACACATATATACATACACAGATAAAAATAGATTAAAAAACAAGTTCATACATGTACATGTACATAGGTGTAAACAAAATAAATCATTGTAAATTAGATAAAATCATTACACACCAACATATCATATCACATAATTTTCATTTCAATTAAACATTGACCATTAAACACCAACATATCATATCACATAATTTACATTTCAATTAAACATTAAACACCAACATATCATATCACATAATTTGTATTTAAATTAAACATTTTCATCATAATTAATTTCAATAAAAAAGAGAACATAATTTAAAATTACATTCACATGTTGTAATTTAAATATTATAAACTTTCATGTACATTTATGCTTAATCTTAATATTAGCATGTGTTGGATTAATTAGAATAAAGGGGTTCACTCTACCTAGTAATGTCTATACATAAGGGGAAAAAGGGATCTTCCAAACTATCATATGTCTTGAGACTAAATGCCTATTCTAATTTTTGGAGCTCACTCATTTATAATGGCCTAATAATTTATTGGTTTTACCTTTATTTCCAAGATATATCCTAACAAAGAATATCTACTTGTACAAGTACATTAGTAAAGAGTCTCCTAGTCAAAAATACTATAGTCATGTAAATTCCACACTATAATGATGAATTGAACTAGAAGTATCTTGAGGTAGTCTACTACCCTATTGTCAGGTTCCTCTTCTTTTATTTAACAATTTATGTACTTACATAAGTAAAGAGTTTCCTAGTCGAAAATACTATAGTCATGTAAATTCCACACTATAATGATGAATTGAACTAGAAGTATCTTGAGGTATTCTACTACTCTATTGTCAGGTTCCTCTTTTTATTTAACAATTTATGTACTTAAAAATAATTACTATACAAAAAATGAAATAATTATACATATTATATAATTTGTTTTTTTTTTAAAAGACAAAAAAATTAGGGGGCTAACCTAGTTTCAGTCGAGCCTCCCTATAAGGTTCTCTCGCGCTCCACCAATTTTGGAATGTGAAAATGAGGGGCTAACAAAGCCCCACAATCTATATATTGGGGGGGTTTCAACCAAAAATGATTTGGACAATTAGGATCCGGCCAAATCATAATCAACCGAAACCCCTTGCCACCTATGTACCACGTAGGCACTAGGTGGTGCCCCATGGCTTTGGTCAAAATTGAATCATTCAAAACCTTATCGGTCGTCACTTAGCCGAACTAACAAAGTTAGCCTAAAGTGTGACACACCTTTGTGCTTTTACCCTATCATAAAATTATAGTTCTTTTAGGAAGAAAATTATTATTTTTTTCAGTAGCATGGGTCACTCGTCTCCAAATCTGAGTCTATCCTCGTCTAACTCCTCCCCTCCTTCATCTGATTATTATTCTGAGTCAGAAGTCTCCTTATCACTTGAATCAATGGAAAAATCCCAAGCTTTCTCAAACAAGACCCTCAGGAAGAACTCCTCAATCCATTCCTCAGACATTTCTACACCCATGTCCAGATATTTCTTCACAAATTTGACCTCGTGTCATGTGTAACAATGATGTATGTCAAGGGAGCTATAGCAGAAATTCAAAACAAAAGGAACCCATGGAATCTTTGCTCTTGTCTTGAGGAAGATCTTCAAGTTGGTTTCTAGTGGAAACCCAACACCATAGCAAACCACGTCTAGTACATCCTAAAGCCCCCTATAGTAAATTCTGCAAAATATTTCTAGTGCGAGAAACTTAATCATGTATGTAGGTTCTCCTAAATCTATCAGAGAGCCAATGAACCTGGAAAAAATGTCCATATTGATCCTATAGTGGTCCTTGCTATGCAAAAAAGCCTCACCCATAACCCATTTCAAGGCAGAGAGGACCAAATTATCCTTCATGCCTATCAATGTGGCTAGTCTATTGCCCTCTATAAAACCCAAGAAAGATTCTTGACACAATGAGCATGTAAATCTCATAGGTGTATCCATCCCTCTAAGATTAAATTGCAAATCCTACACCTATGGTTGCCAGGTCTGTTAAATTCATTATGCCACCCTTCGAAAGTGTCACCCCTTTTATAGAGAAATCAACCACCTCCGTAGGAATAATGCATTTACTCCATGTTGGTCGTGTAACTCTTCCTTTTCAATTTTATTTTCTAACCATGTGTGATGTTGCAACCTTTTGTCATTTCCTAACTATCGTCAATGTTCCTCTCTTCAAAAGTTATTGTGGAGTTACAAAATTTGAATAGTTCATGACTGTCCAACATATTTATATTACATCAGTCACTTTGGCGTAGCTTATAGGAAGTTTGCAAGCCCTGACCGCTAGTTGTGAGTTTAATATTTTAAGTGACAAAATGACTGGTGGGTCCTCGACCTTAGTATAACTCTACTTAGGACCCTTTCTTGCCATGTTAGTCCTTGTTCTTTATTTACATGCATCTTTGTATGGGTTGTACACTTTTTCCAATAGGAGTTAAGAATTTTCATTAAATGCACGTCTCATCAAGCCAATATATTGCTAGGGTGGCAATATTTTAGATGTTAACTTTTAGTATCCTCAAATATGCTATTCAATGTGCAAGTTTCATTTCTAAAAATGCAATCTCTTATTTAGAACCAACTCTCTAGAGTGAAGGATACTGAGATGGAGCAGGGAGATTTTTGTGATTTTCTGGGATGCTTCAAAAGCAAAGACATAAACCCATGGCAGCAACAATTCCTTCAAAGCAGCCTGATAAATGCAAGAAGCTTTCATTCTGCCATTCTTTGTCTAGAATTGGTGGTAGCTTGTGCAAATTTTTACGAACTTGACACACGAGACATACAGAAGGCTAAATTTTTTTTTATTGCAAAAATCAATTCTGAAAGCATTCACTGGTACATTTGAGGCCACATTCTAAAGGCTATTTGTTGAATATTCAACTCCTATCTATCAGTTAGTTGACATACACCGTCCTTGGAGTTATTTTGTCACAAATTTCTATGGAGATGGTAACCATCGCTATTTCAACCACCCTAACCATCAGAAATCAGCACAAAAAAATACAATTTATAAGAAAAATTTTGATGCTACCCCTGTCGTAAGTATAGCCTTCCGACGGTTATCCAGTGAAATGTCTGACAGTGGTTTCGTCGTTACTATAGCATCATTGTCAAACAATGGAGTCAAAAATGGAGATTTCTCGACGGTTGTCTGAAGACATTGCCGACAAAAACCCATTGTTAGTATAGAATCATCATCGAATGCGGTGTCAAAAATGTAGCTTTTCTGATCGTTTTGTAGAGAGATATCTGACGGTAAGCATGTCATAAGTATAGCATCGTCGTTGAAGCAAGGCGTCAAAATTGTGGATTTCTCGATGGTTGCCCAGAGACATTTCTGACGGCAAGCCCGTCGTTAGTATAGCATCACCGTTGAACATGGGTGTCAAAAATTTAGATATACCGATGGTGGTCTAGAGACTATTCTGACAGCATCTCCATCATTAGAATAGCATCATTTTTAGAACAGTTCTCAGATGCGTCAAAATAGTGACGGAGAGGGGTGCTAAAGATAACAAAGCTCAAGAGACCATTATAGTTGGTCTCCGTCTTTGGTCCATATTACTGAAAAAATGGTTTACCATTCATTAGCTCATAAAATACATGGATTTGAAAGAATTTAATAAAATATTTTAATGATAACCTATATTATTTAAGTTGACGTTACATGAATTTATCTACTTCACGTACGTGTAGACTATGAGGAAGTGATAATGAAGCATCTCCTCTTGTGGCCTGCATTTCTTAGGCCACGGGCGGGGATGCTTATTTATCATTGTCTCCACTGTCGACAAGTGTGGGAAATAGATAAATTCATGTAGCGTCAAACTAACATAATATACGTTATACATTAAAATATTATCTATTAAATTCTTTCATATCAATGCATTTGATGAGCTAACGAAAGGTAAAATGTTTCCTTAATCATATGGAATGAAGACAGAGACCAACTATTATGGTCTCTTGAGCTCTACTATCTTTAGTCCTAGCTACTGGGTAAGGTCTGGAAGACTTATACCTACCGATCGTCGAGAATAATCACTAAAATACATTAAATATTCAGCTTCTCTTTGTTTCAAAAATAGTTTAACATTCTCTACTTAACAAGGCCAACCACTTGAAGGTGGAAGCTCATCTAGCCCCTCCTAGGAGCATCTTATGACACCTTACGACACTTTAAGACCTCTAAGATGTATTCTTAGGGGTCATAAAGGGTCATAAGGAGTCATAAGGGGTCCTGAGACACAACAACTGAGAAACATAAATGCAGGCATCATGGTCACAATTCTTTGAAGACAAAATATAATTGAGTGGTATACCTAGACGATGAAACACAACCACTACTCCTCCAGTTCTAAGTTGACATTGTAGGGTCCAAAAACATAGATAAGGATGGTTTTTGGATCCTACAATGTCAACTTTGAACTGGAGGAGTAGTGGTTGCATTGCATCGTCTGGGTATACCACTCAATTATGTTGTGTCTCAAAAGAATTATGACCATGATGTCTGCATTTATGTTTCTCATATGTTGTCAGATTAAAAGTCTTTTAAGGAACATGTCATTTCTATGTGGAATTGTGTAGGATCGTCACCAAGCAAAAAACATTTTCTGGTACAAAAGACTTAGCAGCCTCTAGGGCCTTTTGCTTGAATGCATTATACCCCTGAAATACTTTATGGAAACATTTTGCATTAGGATTACAGGGAAATGTAAACCAAGATTCATATGGAGGAAGGTGTTTATCTTGGAAATTGGTTGATGGTGATTGATGAAGAATATTTGAAAATGATGATTGATCCAATTCAAATTGGTGCAAAATTTTCAAATCTTCTTCATAATCATCATCAAATGAACATTTTCAAATATTCTTCTTCATAATCATCATCAAATGAATATTTTCAAATCTTCTTCATCATAATCATATTCTATTGAACTTAGAGCCCTGCATTTTTTCTTGGTATTGACAAAGAAATGGTTCCCTTAAAGATACAGAAGGTCCCAGGTACTTATTCGTCGCTGGAACATTCTGTATCTTTAAGGAAAACCAATTCTTCGTCACTCACCATGGATTATTCATCTTCTCTTTCCATGTATCAAGCAATGTTTAAAAAGAAATTGTTTGTAGCAAAAGAACAATATTTACAACGGCAAGGGCAATGAGGTGTAAACAATACAGCGGTAAAGAAAGATAGTGAGCAACACTATTAAGATGAGGAAGGTACTGATTTTCAGTATTTTCATGTATTTCCAAATTATGTCATGGAAAATAATACAAATACAGTGCTTTCAAAAGAGGAAAAAGAAGTGAATTTATCATATGGAATGATGGACACAGTCAACAAGGCTGAAGTATATCTCAATTTTTAAATAGGTAGGTCCATCATTTACATGAATACTAAGTTCAATTATTTGCTAATGCAATGAAGTAAGAGAAAAATAGGAAACATCTTCCAGTTATATTTAAAGCCAAAGATCATGAATTATATCCAAAATGTGAGCAACAATCAAGAGTGTATGTCATGAGAGTAACATTCAATGACACCCCATATATAGCATGGTCATGAGTGTTACTAAAAGACATCAAAGTAACAGTCCAAAGGTAGTAGGAAAACACTTATTTGTTAAAAGAAGAGGTAGTTTAGAAGTCAATAGGTTTTCCTGAGAAAATGTGTGTGATGAACTCAATATAGTTAAAGTAAAACATGGAGGTCATCATGCATTTTTTCCAACAAAAGATATAATTTATGAAATGAAAGATAAATTGAACTTTGATACATTAAAATGGTATTAGAGATAGTGTTCTTTCCATCTTATGTGTTTGGAGTTCAACATGCTCCAACGTTTTAGTCTTATATAACATAGCGATAAAACAACCATAGTGATAAAGATAATTTTTTTAGAGCTCAAGGATCCTCATCAATCTATATGTGAAATCAGTACTTTATCTTTTTTATGTAATGAGTTTGTTCAATGTGTATGTTTAGCTATCATTATTCATTATTGAATATCTTAAGTTGATATCATAAGCATTGCAACATGTGGGATATAATGGGCTCCAAGAAGGGTTGAGCCTAGCATGTTGTTATTGGAACATTGTTGATCATGACATGGTGTACAATCCCTGCATCAAACATGTCATTATAGTCCTATCAAGGAGACACATATCATTCATAATAGTGAATCATCATGATTCACTTTTACAAACATGTATTTCCTCAATGGAACTATGATGACATGGGTGATGTAGTCACCCTATCATGGTTAACAAGGTTCTCAGCTGATCAACATTATCATACAAATGAAAAAAAAAAGGAAAATTATAGTGAAATGAGATGAAGGGAAATGCTAAGCATGTTGTTAAATGACAGAGATGGAGCAGTCAGGGACACCAAGAGGCAAATACAGGATAATTGTTGCTACATGACAACATACTGCTACATGATTATAATATTTAGATACAGTTAAGAGGTCAATCAAGACAATCACAAACATCATGGTAATGATATCAAACAATGATCAAGTGCATGGATCTAAAAGAGAAACCATGCAAAATTAGTCAACATCAAAATTACACGATAGACATTATCAAAATAACAAGAGAACATAATGAGAAGAGTTTTCCAAGAAAAGGGTATGAATGATCAAAGAACAATGTTGTCAGGTGGTAATAATTTTATTAAGATGCAAGTACAATCAAATACATGAAAGAGATAGGGATACCACATTAAGAACAATCATGCATAAGAAAAGGTGCGAGGAGGCAGTACAAGACGCCTTTCAGTCAATACCAAGGTTGTTGTTGTAGAAAAATGCAGTCAATACAATAAGGGAAAACATCTCAATGCATAGAATATAAATCACAGTTTCACAAAGCTAAGAAACCTCTAGAAAGGATTCAAAATCAAAGCACATTTGTAGGTTATAGCATTGTAAAGAAAAAAAAATTATTCAAATGATGTTATAACAATGTTCCACCATGAAATGAAAGACTAATCAAACAGAGCTAAATGAAAATGCAAGAACAATGAATATGTCGTGATCCAATATGCATAACAGTCACCATGGTGTTTGAACATTTGACCATGTTTTGTCATGAAAACATGGAGATCACTAGGATTTAAAGAAAAAATAAGGTTCAAGCAGTGTTAAGCTCAATGATGCAACTAGGAGCAGTCATAACATTATGAAGAGAGAAGACCACTGCATTGATATGGATAGAATAAAATCAGCAAAACGGTCACTGTCAATACAAAGAGGATCATCAGAAATTGTAAAAGTCAGTGAATTTTGTAACTACAATGCCCACATTTAAGATACTAGATTGGACATTACACAACATACTTATCGTACACCAAACTTAACTATTTTTTTATAGATATATTTTTAAATAACATACCATTTTAACTAAACCAACAATTTAAGATCCTTATACCTGTTATAATGTTTGTCTATAATACAAGAAGGAAAGGAAATAACTTTAAACAATAGCTTGCACCTTAATATTCAAATAACAATCATAATATTTTGTCACATACCTGAGCTTATCTTCCTCAATTCTATATTGTATTCATCTTGCCCCATCAATTCTTACACCTATGTAGATCTCTACACAACTTGGTGCACAACATAATATCCCTCAAATTGAGATTCATGAGGATAAAGATTATCCATATTAAAAACTTAGCTAGATAATTCATAATGTAGATGCAAATGGAATATAAAAGAGGGGAAAAGTACATAAAAAATTAGGAAGAAGTGGAAAATTCATGGGTGATACAAAAGTACAAGACCTAAGGGCCTGACCTAATGCCTTGAGGGCTTAGTGATGGCCTTGCCTACATAAATCGTAGATACATCGTAGTTCAACATCGAGAGGAAGAGATTATCAAAACAATCAAGAAGGAAACTCTCACAATAATGGATGGAGAGGGAGAGACTATCAAAATAATAAATTCCAAAAGAAAGATTTCTCTAAGGTAAAATGCTATAGATGTGACAAGTTTGGTCACAAAGCAACAAATTTTCCTAATCAAAACAATCTTCAAGCATCTATTGCAGAAGTAAAATAAACAAAATATTAACAAATTATATAATTTATGAACATTCAATAGCATATAATTAAATTTGTTGTTACATAAAAATCAGCCATTATCAATTAACATACATAGATGACAATCATTTCTTTTTTTTCTTTAAATTTCTCAATTTAAAGAAATCTTGAAGAGAAACATGGGTATCATCATGATCATCTCCCCTCTCATAAATTATTCTAGCCTCTTCTCTAGATATCAGTGCACGCCTAGTTCTTTGTTGATGCAAAGGGGGGTCCTCTGTAATAACAAATAAA
Source organism: Thuja plicata (assembly GCA_018584345.1). Taxonomy (NCBI): domain Eukaryota; kingdom Viridiplantae; phylum Streptophyta; class Pinopsida; order Cupressales; family Cupressaceae; genus Thuja; species Thuja plicata. Next base: position 1,737,161 of record MU224795.1, on the reverse strand, counting down.
AAGGTTAAATTAAAAACATTTTATTATAATTTGTTACAAGTATTTCAGTACTTTAAAGAACATAACTGTGGCGCTCTTTACATGATCTAGTTACATCATCAACTTCCATTTCATTTTGTCTGGCCTCAACCTCAACGTGCTCATGAACACCGGCCTCTACATCCTCTGCAGCTGCAATACAAAATGTTACATTAATCCAAACACCTATTGCAATTAAATTTGTATTACTACACCAATCAATTTAAAATGTTTACTTGTATTAATAATTACATATAAAAATTTCAATAGAAAATATATACTTCCATCAGTGTGATGCACACTCGAACCAGCTTCATCATGCGCATGTGGTGTACCAGAATTGGCAGGCTACATTCCAATTTCATATGCATTGTTATCATTGTTTGATTTTTTTAAAACAAGTATACTCACTTTATGTTGGAACTTAACATCAAATAAAATAATTGGTAAATTATTCAATTTGAAAAAAACATCATTTAGCTTACTTACCATGACGGATCCATCAGTAGAACCTTGTGCACTCATTTCTCATATTCATTCAACCACGACTCTATAGCCATGTTGGTAGCCAATTCTCTTGTACTCTTCTGAGAGACTTGTATTGAACTCTGCACCCTACATTTTTGCTTGGTATCATGATTTTTTATTTCATTGTTACATCATAACAAAACTGATTGCAAATTATAAATATTTACATACGGTTTTTTATTTACTAAGACTTACAACTCATGCAACAAGTTTCAAATAACCACCAGAGCCGAGCTTGTGTTGCCTGTGCTTTTCTAGTCTTGCCTTTGTTTCCTTTGATGTGTTAGGAAATCTATGAAAAGTTTGAAATATGTTAGTTCATATAAATATAAAGAGCATTTAGTACATAATAACTTTGTTAATAGTATCGCATACCTTCTTTTGTTGTTTGGTGGTGTATTTCCTTTTTTCTTTTGCTTCTCTCCTTTGCATACAAAATAAGATTTTTCCACTCTATATTAGGAATGCAGGGGGACACTCATACTTTGGGTTGTTTGTTAATTTACTCATGTACTAGTCCCTAATATACTTCAAACATAACTTGACTTTCTCAAGGAGCCTATTTTTCTCAAATGCATGAGGTCCAAATAACTTTGTCATACTCTTTATGAGATCATCCTTTAAATTTTTATCTTGGACATTCCACCTTTTAAGAAAAAAAAAACACTGTTAGATTCATAAATGAAGTGAACTTGCCTTTAATATAGTTTAAGAAATGGATGAAAGGAAAACTATCCTAGAAATGATATGAAGTCAAAATAGTGTATTGGGGGTTTAGTTTGGATATGATGTTCCACCATTTATAGAGGGTGGGCCCGAATATCCGCAAACACTCATCATTAAGTTTATCATAAAAAACATCATTCCCTACGAAATAATCATGGGATCATTAGTCGAAGGATATAATAGAATAAAATAAGAAGACAATAGATGTAAGCTTCTCATATTGAATTCAATGTGTAATTAACATATGATTGTATATTAAAAGAAAGGTCAAATCTTTAAAGTACCTAGAAGTTTGAGTACTTTCAAGGGAACTCCTTCTTCGTCACTCACAAGAAACATGCAATCCTTCACCAATCCTATACTAGGAATACGAGTACATTCAGGAAATTCCTCATCATGTGATGCATCTCCTGTTGCATAAATTGAAACCATTACGAAGTGCCTCCAAGAAAGAATACTTCAAGCGAAATAAACATATAAATAATGAGAGAGAAAATGAAATCTATGTACCATTAGGTGGTGCCATGGCATCTATGGCCATGCTGCATGTTGCTGATATTGCAGTCAGTAGTACATCTGGGCATGTCCTCGTCTGAGGTGGCAATAACATATGTTCATTGACATATGTTGTAGAATAAGATTGTTAGAGCATAATAAAAGCATGGAATATCATGGACAATATTGTTAAAGCGTAAAAAAAAGATAGTCAAACATGCGATCTACCTGAACCACCTATAGTACCCTCATCATGGCCACGAGGTTCAAAATTATGCAAAAAAAAGTTGTAAAAACAACACATCCGCTTATTTGTTAATGACATAAAAGATTAGTATAACATAAAAACTAATATTAAAGTTTTTTTATAATTAAAAATTACATTAATAATTACTTTGAAATTTCAAGCTCAGTGCATCAATTCAGTCACCCTCTTTTGTGACTCAAGAGTCAGAGGGTATATAGATGACAATGGAGACATTATTTTTCCAATTCTTTGGAGGCACTTTTCAATTGCAGTGGTCGGGTCATCACAAGTTGCAAACTCAACATATAGGTCCTTGTCAAAGGACTCCTCCTGAGGTACTGCGGGTTCCTTTCCCTTTCTCTGATGACCACCTATCTGTGACAACAATATTACTAGCACTATTAAAATTACTCCAAATCGGTGATAAAAAGAACATAATAAAAAACACTATGTAACATTTTGCTTCTTTCTAATTTGTAGTACAATAAAAAAGAGGTTTACCTGCTGGGAAGAAGTTCCTAGAGGATCATCATTGTCACCTCTATGTGGTTGCTCCATATCGTGGCCTGTGTTATTATTTAAAGTTAACCAATAATTAGAAAGGAATATATTAATAAATTTCATTAGAAAGGAAAAGATTAATAAATTTCATTATAAGATGATGATGGAGATGAGGTGGATGGTGAGGACACTCTCTAGAAGTGGATGGTTTTGGAGGTCTTGTTTGCAGTAGTTTGTTTGGATAAATTTCCTTTCCTAGAAGGATTAGATTCAATATTACAAAAAGAACTCAAATATAAAAATGTTAGCAAAAAAACTTAATTATTTAATAATACATAGTATGTACCTACACCCCCATGATAGTGACATCATTTTTATCTATGCAATTCAAATTGTAATCAATAAGCATTTCTTCCCCTGCACGTATTGATTTTATCGCACATACAAATACATGATTTCCCTCGCGCGCCTCAAATATGCAATTGGGTTGCTTGATAGTTGACATAGGTCACGTACTATTTATAAAACCTACAATATTCCCTTATGCTTTTGGCCTTCTGTCAATGTATATAGCCACTCTTTTACTTTTTTCATTTTCTTTTTGTTGAATATAATTTTCTGAGAGTGCATACCTACACATAATTTTTTTATATCGAATAATCTGCATCCAATTTTTGTAATCGTAACAAGGTCCAACATACTTCATCAATTCAAAAACTTTGTTGTAAGATACCTTTATGCCATCCATGGAAAATAGGCCCAAACCATGTAATGACGAGGGTGGTATGCGATATATCTTGCATTTAACACTAAAATTAGTATTTATTGGAGGAAGTTCCTTGGGGACCCATTGTTTTTGTAGATGTTGGTACCTAAAGGGCACCTCGATGTTTCCTTTTCTTTCATCATCATAAGAACATGACCCCCCTTAAGCAAGGAAATATTTCATGCATTTATTAAATTTCCTTCTAGTCTTTTGACCTCTAGTTGATCTCCCTAATTCAGAAATACTACATGTCTCACTTTCTTCTTCCATTCCTATATTTCCTTCGCTTGAGTAAGAAACATCTAAAAAATACCTATTTTTTTGCTACTTGCACTCCATCAAATGATAGAGATAGCAAGTAATAATGCGAGATATTTTGCAAATTGTAAAAGACATTAATCTCTATAGGGTGTATTGACTTATACCTTTCAATCCATGAGATTGTGTGGGATGCTTGTGAAAGGAGTTTGGGTTCCTGCATATATAATTCAATTATATTATGTTGTATATGTTGTGTGTGTGTGTGTGTGTGTGCGCGCGCACATGTGTGTGTGTGTGTGTGGCTTAGGATCAATGATGTAAGCCATGATGGCATTTGGAGGCTAGAAGTGCACCTTGGGGGTCACTTGAGGATCCTAGGTGTAGATGAGATTTTTTAAAGATATATAAGGTCCAAATGATTGTAAGTTAGCCATTAGAGCCATTTAAAAGTGCCAAATGTACTAAAAGTGCTAAATATGTAAACTTGCCCAAATTGGCAAAAAGAGGCCTATGAAGGCTCATATGGGGTTTAAGAAGGGTATAAGGTCTTTAGTGTTAGGATAGAATCCTAAAAGGCTTTCAAAGAGTTAAAAACAATGATAAAGGAATGGAGAGTTGTCAAGTTGACAACTATGTGTCAACTTGAAAACAATATACTAAATGTAACAGTCATTAAACTGACTACAAGCAGTTTGACAGGGAGTTGTAATTGTCAACCGATTAGTAGAAGGGTATTTGGGTAGTGTTAGAATGAATGATAGTAAGAGAGGAGTTTCCTATGGTTTTAGAACCTTCACCAAGTCCCCTACACAGGCCTATGAGCATTTTACAAGAAATAATAAGGAACTTGGGTTTCTATGCAACTTTGGACTATCATGCACAAGAAATTCACAATTACAGTTAACGAGGGCCTTCTTAAATGGCCTCTTTTTGAAGGCTTGATATGATTGATTATGATTATGACCATAAATAATGCAAGAACTAGGGACAATGCTATAAATTCAACCAAATTCACATAAACAATAAGCTACTGACCAAATATATAAATTTTGAAGATAGACATGGAAATGAGATTTAGAAAGGAACCTATGTTTTCAATTTGAGCCTAAAAATGTTTGTTTATGTCAATAGGCACCACTGACCTGAAGTTTTTTTACGTAGATTTCATGGGCAGATTCCAAATCAGGATGTATAAAAAGGTGCATTATGTTGGTTGACTCTTGCAGGAGATTACAAAGTGAAACCTAAAATTTCTAGATAATGTGAAAATGTGACTACCAAATAGGTGTCACAACGTGCACCAAATAAAAATATTATAAAAGGCTTCTATTTGCTAAGTATTTTGAAAATGTAGCTACAACGTGCACCAAAAAGAAAATTGATATGGGACTACAAAATTAGTGTTGTAGTGGCACCAAGCACATTGTGGTGTGTGGTTAAAATGTACAAAACCAACTTGTAGTGTGTGCAAAAATGTTAACATAGAAAAGTGTATTCCCCCATGTTAAAACAACTTCTTATGTCTTTAGTGTTAGGATAGAATCCTAAAATGCATTCAAAGAGTTAAATACAATGATAAAGGAATGGAGAGTTGTCAAGTTGACAACTATGTTGTCAACTTGATAGTCTTATACTAAATGTAACACTCATTAAACTGGCTGCAAGCGGTTTGGCAGGGAGTTGTAACTGTCAAAAAATTAGTAGAAGGGTATTTGGATAGTGTGAGTAGATCGCTTGATGGATTTCCCAGTAGATCTGAAGATTGAAATGAGAATGGAGGCCACTCAGTGAATTAGCATTAGAGTTGAATTGGATTTGGATTTGCAAAGTAAGTTGTATGTATCAGATCACACCTGTTGATGACTTTCTAATCATTGTATCAGTAAAAATCCTTTAACCAAGTTGACCTAATAATCATTGTATAAATCCTTTGAGCAAGGTGACATTCAGGTGGAATGTTCTAAGACCTCTAACAAGGTCACTCCTGATAGGATGACTAAATCCTTTAACCAGGTCACATTTAGCAATGTGTTTTGTAAACTTTAACAGGGTTGGTTCCTAACAGAGTTCACTTCTGAAGAGTGAATACTTGGTAGCATGTTACTGGTGTTTTTTCCCAAATTGGGTTTCCATGTTAAATCTTGGTGTCAACTTGTGTGAATGTTTATGTTGTCTTTTATTGTTTATTTTCTCCAATCTTATTACATTTGACTAGTAAATTGCATGTATTTATGTTGTTGACTTATGTTGTTGCAACTGAGTTGTTTAAAGTGCTATAAATTTTCAATTGGTACATGTAGACTTGAGGATAACTGATTCACCACCCTCTCGGTTATACTAAATTCATTCTAGCAATTGGTATCAGAGCCTTGGTCTCTTGAAAACATTTTGAAGGTACTAGGAGTAAAAGATCAAGATGTATAAAAAGGAGGTACCAAAGTTGAACAAAGATAACTTCCCTACATGGCAGAGTTTGATGAAATTGCATCTGGCTGGTATTGTTGTTGTTTCTAAGTGCTATGTTGAACATGATTATGTAGCCCCATCAGCACCTCTCACGGCTGAATAGTTAAGAGAAAAGAAGGAACACAATCAAGCAATGTTGGAGATCGCATCATCCCTGAGCTGTCCTGAATTTGAAGACATAAAGAACTATACAAATGCAAAGAAGATGTGGGATACCCTAAGAAACATTTATGGAGGAGATACAAATGTGCTGAGAGCCAAATCTGAAAGTTTAAGGGGTAAGTTTGATGAAATGAAAATGCAAGAAGGAGAAAATATAGTTCAATATTGTGGTAGGATAAAGGAAGTTGTGAATGCTACTAGAGGAGCTAATGGAACCATTGACGAGAACACCATTATGAGCAAGGTATTTAGGATTTTACTTCTTTTATATGGTATTAGTGTCTCTACAATTCAAGAATTGAGATGTACTCCTAATAATAATTTTACTTTGGAAGGTCTGGTAGGAAGACTTCCTGCATTTGAGATGTAAAATTTTGATAACTACACTCCACAAGCTATTGAATTTGTATTCAGATCCTAGTTGGTCCTTAACAAATCAAAGAAAGGAAATAAATGTGTGAACAGTGACAGTGACACTACAAATGATGATCAGGAAGAACTTGAGGCACTTATGGCAAGAAGACTATCTAGAGGAAAAGGAAAAATTCAAAAGTAAACTTCCTATCATTAGTTTTTCATGTAACAAAGTTGGTCATATTGCTACTAGATGTCCTGATAAGAATGACAAAGATGAAAGAAGAGGCAGCAAGTACAAAGACAAAAAGGATTACCGAGACTTTTGAAAATATAAGGATGTGAGGCCTACATTAGACTGTCATAGTTTTACTATTTTGTTCTCATGCTTTCAGTAGTTTGTACTTTGACTATTGGAGAATTTTTATACATTTGAGGATCAGTGGAATCCTATGTTATATATTTAGTACCTGATTATGTAATCATGGTACATTTAAGATACCTTGTGTTTGTTTCAGTTTCAGTTATGATGATGTTGTATATGAGATTTAAGTGTATAAATGTAATATGATGAATTTGGTTTAGGAAACCAATGCTAGGTTATTTTAGTTCTAATGCAGTTATGGGTTATATGCATGTATATTATTGATGTCGTGTATGTTTCATATCATGTTTTTTTGGATCTACTGATGTGTGCATTGAGTCTATAAGAAACGTTGACCATGGATCTAAATCGGGGACCCAGTACTGGAACCTATGTAAATATATGTGCTTTCAAAGGTCCTATTTATATAAAGAGACATGCACCTTGTTGTTTATGTGGTTATTTCATAAATGTGGTTTGCATGTGTTTAATTAGATTAGTAAATTTTCATGTGATTGAGTCATGTCATTTGTTTTAATTTAATGTGCCAAATTTGGCAATTGTTATAATTTAATGTTGACATGGCTAGTAAAGGGAACCAGGGTTAGTTATAGGGTTAACTAAGGTTACCTAGGAGTAGTACCCAAGCTTACCCCAGGGTTAGAAGTTTCTAGAAAGTCTTCTTGACTTATAAATCCGTAGGTTAACTTCAAGGTTAGTTTTGGAGGGTCTTTTGGGCTCCCAGGGGGTAACCGGGGTGAGTTTTAGTTACCCAACTTGGTACCCTATGGGTTAGAGGTCATTTTCTATCATTAATGGGCCTCTAAACTCATTTATTTATCCCTTTAAGTGTCATTTTCAGAGTTGAGCGAATTTTGAAGAGGAGTGTAACTTTGGTTAACCTCACTCTCTCTTCTACCCAAGTTTCATTTGACTTCACCCATGGAGAGTTTAGGCAAGTGGATAGTTAAGGGTTGGTTAGGGTCACCTCGCCTTTGGGTTAAGGTTTGTTCTTGTTGGAGGTTTTCCTATTTAGAGAAGGATTTAGGATGAGTTGAGTGTTCACCCACTCTCTACCCTTAGAGATAGAATTTAGTTTGAAGGAGCTTTTAGAAAAGGAGCTTAGGAAGGATAACTCAACACCATTTCTTTTCTCACCTTAGTTTTGGATTAAGGTTGGATCTCTTTAAAGTAATTTATTTTTGTTCATGTGTTTTCTTGAGCTTGAAACTCCATTAATAGAGTCCTATGTGTTTTTGAAGTTATTTTCAAAATTAAAATTTAATGTTTTGTTTTAATGTCTTTATTTTATGATTGGATTTCGAATGGGTCTTCAAGGCACACTCACCCTAGAGAGGGTAGAGTAACCTTGAAGGGGTAGTAGGGAATGATTCTTGTTAGTGTAGAGTCTCCCATGTGTGGAGGGAAAAACATGGGGTAACATGATGCTAAGCAGGACCTGAGGGCACCTGGGGGGGGGGCATAAGGAGGTTACTTCAGGATTGCATCTTGGGAAGATGGTCCTTTTAAAGTCTATGTGAGGCTTGTATTTTCATTTTGATACTTGGATTTCTCCTACGGTGAGGTCTACCACTACCCCTATTTCAGGAAGGACTCTTGGGGACCTATATTTTTGTTCAACCTTGTATGGGAAGTTTTCTGGTTATGTGATTTCTATGTTTATGCATGATTGTTAAGGTGATTCTTGCATGCCTGTTTGTATCTTGTTCCATGTTTCCGTCCCCAAGCTCAGGGGTGGCCTTGTAAAGGCCTAGGTTGGGAGGTGAGCCTCCATGGTCAACCTCACCATTTACAGGTTCCTGATGGAGTTTGAAGTTGCATTATACCCTTATGTGAAAGATAGGTTTGGCTAGAAAATTGATCATTGTAACCCTTGACGTTTTAGTTATTTCATTATTTAAAAGTTGTATTAAGACCATATATGAAAGTTGTAACCTTATATGTTTTGTAAACTTTTTACTCAAGGTTGTAACATGAAGATTTTATGCATATGGTGATCATACCTGGTTTGTAATTTGAAATGGAATATTAGAATCAACATTTTTGTGTGTTTGATTTTGGGAAAAATCTTGGATAATCTTCAGCAAATACATTCTGTTTAAACCTGATAACTACCAAGTTCCAAAATCATTTAAGGTTGCTAAATTGCTCAACAAGGATAATTACATTTCCTATTTGAATAGTTAGATTTAACTTATGTTGCATAAAATAAAATGAATCTTTAGTTATGCTTTTTGTCCTTGAAAAATAAAGTAAAAATAAAATATTTGTCCTATTCTGGTGTATATTAATTTTAGAAACTAAATCTCCTTATGCATCTAGATATGACCCTTAATGAATTCTATTGCCTTGCTAATATATGTAAATAGCATAATCATCTTCCTTGTTTCTTTTTTTTTTTTTTTTTAAAGTATGGCATTAGTGTTCTATAGAATTTTTTTTTTTACACACTTAGAGAATTTTNTTTTTTTTTTTTTTTTTTTTTTTTAAAGTATGGCATTAGTGTTCTATAGAATTTTTTTTTTTACACACTTAGAGAATTTTAAAAAAAAAAGGATAAAAAAAATATATACTTAAAATCAAATTTTTGTTCCACCATGTTTTAAAGGGGAAAATTTGGAATCCAATGATGCAAAAATATTGGAAAAAGTATATGTCTATATACCCACTGTTTGGGTACAGACATTTATTTTTTCACCAGTCCCCTCAGATAAATTTACTAATTTTGCTTATTTTATTCTATGCTATAGTTGTTTCTTTTGAAGTTAATTAAAAAAAAAATTCATTTAACCATATGCTCATTGGAAGAGATTAAAAAAAAAGAAATAACAAAAAAACAAATGTTTATATAAATGCTCGCATTTTAAACAAAAAAAATAGGGGTGTTGGGGAGGGCCGAGCCCCCCCAAACCCTCGGCGCAGCCCATTTCAAACAGTGGGGGTTGCGCGGCATGCGGGCCACCCATTGTGCATAGCACAGTGGGGAGACTCCGCTGCCTGGTGATGGTCGCCCCTTCCGTCTGCGCCACCCTTCCCACCAACGGGCGGTGGTGCCGCTGCCTGCAACCACCACCGCACTGCCCCATTTCCCCCTATTTTCTCCCTTCTCCATACCCGACGCCACCTGAAATTCTCCATCCGCCACCGCCTGCATTTCCTTCCGCCTCTTGCGAATTTCGTTGGGGAATTTTTATGTTAGGTTTTGTGTTATTTATTGTTTTAAAAATATTTTAGTTTTGTTCTTTAATATTAGAATGTGTTGCCTTTTATAGCTTGGAAGTTATACATTATTAGATATGTTTCTAATTTATTTTTCAATCAGATTTGATTTTATGAATATATTTGATTTTTCTTAAAATCGTATTTAGAATATATATTTTAGATTTGATTTAGTTTATTAATATGTTTTCATATTCATATAGATTTAATAAATTAGCTTTAATAATGATTACTATTATTAATTGAGATTTCTTTATAGAGGTGTGTTAAGAACAATTAGAGATGTTATATTTGATTTTATTTTAGACTAAATTTGATCTTTAATTAAATAAAATCAGGATTAGAGTTTAACAAATTTGGTAAATAGTTGGTAACTTATATTATAATGTATTAAGGTTAGAAATTTATTTACATGTTTAATTAAGTCATTGATCTATTGTTTTAAGCTAATCCTGAGGGTTGATTTAGTTTAGTTTTAATTAATTATTATTAAATTTAGATTTAATTTTGCTAAATATAGATGTTAAGAAGAATTAGTAAAGATTAAATTTGAATACATATTGATAATTTAAATGTTAGGTGATTACTTTCCTTTATAAGGTTACTTTGACACCTTTGACCAATTCATGCATGGTTGACTTTTGGTCAACCATGGTCAAACCTTGACCGACCATCCTAATATTCAAACCAGGTGCTTCCTGAAGTCTCTGGACCCTAGGGGTTCAATTTCATGTCGATCAGAGATAGTTGACTTTTGGTCAACATGGGTTGACTTTCTGGTCAACCATCTCGGTTTGCATGCCTAAGCCCTCCATAAGACTTAGTAGGCCATAGACACTCCCTTTCACGTAATTTGGGGTACAGTTGACTTTTGGTCAACTATCTCAATTTGCGTGTCGATCAAGGTTTCTAGTTTAGTAATCCTTGTAGGAAAGATCTTAGAGCTATCCTACCCCATGTGACCTACCCAGTTACTATTTCTCCTCTGCACCATTTTGCATGCACTTATTGTACCTTTGAGGTAGCATAACCTCCCCCTTTTAGTGCATTTAAAAAAAAATTCTTTGTGTGTTTTTGCCCAACTTTTGGGCATGACAAAGGATTACAAAGACAAAGGTAAGAAATCTTGCTATATAACTGAAGAAGCTTCTGACAGTGGATCTTACAGTTCTGATGAAAATGATATAGAAGTTGTGTATGTTGCAATGAAAGATGATTATGATGATGATGAGAAAACTGCATTAATTTCTTATATGAGTAAAGGTGACCGTTGGATCATTGACAATGGTTGTTCACATCACATGACTGGTGATAAGGATAAATTTGAAACCTTAGATCAGTGCAATGGTGGTTATGTTAAATTTGGTAATGATGCACCATGTCTTGTTAAAGGGAAAGGATCAATTAGATTGACTGACAAGATCAGATGTGATATTGTATATTAGGTTGATAATCTTAACTATAATTTATTGATGTTTTACAGCTGAATACTTTTGGTTATAGAGTTGAGTTCCATCACAAGAAGTCAAAGATCTTTAATGCCACTGGAGAACTAGTTGGAAGTGGAGAACAGACAAAAGGTAACCTGTTCTATCTGGACTTAGCTGATGAGACATCCTTGTTTGCCCAATATAATGATGTTTGGTTATGACATAAAAGGTTGTGTCATGTAAGCTTGTGTAACTTGGTAAGCATAAGAAAATTGAAAAAGGTTAGAGGGTTGCCTAAGTTAAAGAAACCTGAAAATGCAATATGTAAGCAATGAATTGGAAAAAATGACTAATTCTAGTTTCAAAAGAAAAACTCATACTTCTGAGGAAATTCTGGAATTGGTTCATACTGACCTTTGTGGTCCCATTGGTGAGAAAAGTTACTATGGAGAGAGATATTTCATTCTATTTGTTAATGATTACTCTATAATGATCTGACTGTTATGTTTCTTAAAGAAAAATCTGATGCATTCCAAATATTTAAGTGGTACTTGGCAAAAGTCTGAAATGTTTGATGTCTAACCGAGGAGGCGAGTATGAGATTAAGAGAGGATTTTTAGGGAGTTTGATAGAGCAATGAAGTTTAAATCAACAAACTTTTAATTCCTTGCAAACTGTCTATTCTCTGTTGTAAGAACATAGTCACTGTGTTCGTGTTCATAAACTCTTCATTCTATGCAATATTGATTGGGAATGGATTGAAATAGTATTGGTTTAAATTTTTATTCATTTCCATGCAAAATTTGTATTATTTTGTGAACTTTTGAACAAAGAAAGTCAAGTTTGTATTGATTGTTCCTAGACAGGGTCTTGGTGTGCAATCAACAATTGCTTTATAGACACCATGAATGTATAAGACTCCCCCACTTACTATGGTTAATGTGACTTGTGGGGAGAGTATAAAACATGTATGATATGTTCCATATGTTTTTGCTTGCAGGGGTATGCAGGGATTGAAGATGAAGATCTCGAATTGAGGAGATATAGTTGATTGTGGGTATATGGTGGTTGGACCAGTCAAGGTCTGAGAGTTCCACCCAAAGGAGGGACCATTTTTATGACTTGGTATGTCATGATAGGTTACTTGGATGGTGTAGGATCCATTGATAGGAGATAGAAGTGTTTGAAAGTGTCTTGTTGACAAAGCCCTAGGCTAGTGCACCTAGGAAGGAGGGTTTGGTATATCCAATGGAAGGGTATACCAGAAAGATACATCATTAGGAGGCTAGGAAAAAGAGGTTCCAAACATTTTTTAGTGCAACATGGTCCTCAAAGGGACTTCAGTTTCTTTCTAGGTCAGGTGTATGGTGTAGGAGCACGTAGCCATTATTATACCTCCTGATGTAATGATCATCTTTTTATGTTTTGATCTGGGTAAAATAAGGTCTCAAGGATTATTTTTAAGGTATTTTTAATTAATCCATGTCATGGAAGTTCATATTTGGTCCAAAATGTAAAACTGTACCGAAATTGTCAATATTTCTATGTGAAAGCAAAAGTTTCCAATGAGGCTTCCATGGAACTTTATGATGTAATAAGGTTAAATTAGCCTATTTTAGGAATATGTAGGTTATTTTATGTTGTTATAAAGTGTTTTTCTATTTATTTTTTCACAAAATGCAAGAATTGCAAAAGTTGCACAACAATTGTTGAGCAACTGTCAAATTTAAAAAGTTGCTTAACAAGGGTCATTTAGTAACAAGTAATTTCCAATGGTACCATAACAAAAAATTTAGTTCGAATCCATTGATAGTTTTGAAAACATGTTATATAGGCCTCAGGGACTCGAGGCATGGGTGTTGATGCAATATGAAAAAAGTTTGATCAATAAAGAAGACTGATTTTCTACATTTTTTAGTAAACTACCTCTAATGTTTGCTTGGAACATGCACATACTTTGGAATTTGATTGCAATAATTATAAATTCATAAAATATAAGGAAACTTATTTCATTTGGGACTGATTTGGATATTTGAGGGATAAACAATAAATTTTGTAAAAACTATCTACAAACCCTAATTGATAGGGGTTTTGAGAAATAAATGCTTGTAACTCCCATTTACACCATGGGAAAAATATAGAAATGGGTGGAATAGGATATGACAGGGTCCTCTAAAGGATTAGATCTTAAGGGTAAAAATTATGAATTCATGTGTTGTTGGACCTTTTGATTGGGACTAAAAGTCTTGATTGTACGTGTGTTTGAAGCTGCAAAGTGTAGTGAAATGTGTAATCAAGAATAAAAGTTCCAAATACACTATGTATGTGTGGAATCAAATGTAATCAAAATTTTTAGTTCTAATTACACGCTGTAAAATAGTGTAATATGAGGTGTCGTTAGGATTAAAAGTCCCAACAATTTGTGTTGAATTTGCATTGAATTCAGAACCATTATAAATGCAAGTGCAACAAAGTGTATCGTCGAGGTTAAAAACCTTAGCTACATATTTGGCAACCATATTTGCTAAGTCTAATAAGAGCTAAAACCTCCAATTACATAAAAAGAAACATGCTTTTAAAAAGGCAAGTGTAGTCGGAGTCTAAACCTCCAATTACAAATTTGAGGTGTATATCTAATGTATCAGGTTTGGATAAACTCAATCTAAAAACATAAATGGATCAAATGCTGAAAAGAGGCCCAAATTATAAAATAGAGTATCTTGTCTCTAGATGCTTCCCTTATGATTTGGCTGTTAAGATTATGTAGAAGAAAAAAAAAGTGAATGAAGCAAAATAGTGCATGGATGAAAAAATGAGATGTTAATATATAAGAATGTTTGGATGATAATGAAAAAATGTGCATGGATGAAAAAATGAGATTTTAATATATAAGAATGTTTGGATGATAATGAAAAAATTAAAAAGTTTGTGAGGAAAAAATTTAGGAGTATCCTATGGAAAAAACATTTAGGAGTATAATGGTAAAGCACAATGATCTTTCATATTTGCATGGGCTTAGGAACAAGTATGATTCTAAAATTATTGAGTATACACACAACTTGCATCACGGAGATCATGATTCACCTTTGAGGGAGAGTCAATTGAGCATGTACACCTAGTGGATATAGATCTAGAAGAGATTCTTAGAAATGTTGAAAATATGAAAAAATAAATAAAATAAAAAAAGGTATGCCATATATTCTTATTTTTGCAGCAACAGTTCTAATCATAAGGTAGCACCCATGTCACATGAAGGTAACGATGTTGTTACGAGAAAGAAGATATTGAAGGTGAAGCCCCTTCATGTGAAAGGATGATTGTAAGTTCAAAAACTGACATGAAATTTCAAATGCCATGCAAAGTATAGGAAGGACTTTAAGGTTGGAAAGTCAAGATTCAATTCAAATGCAAAGACAAGGTGATTTTAAGAGAAGATGAAAATATGCAAGTACAAATTCATGAAGAAGGATGAAGGCTAAGACATCAAGTTAAAATTTATTTCAAGTATAAGTAGTTTCAAGAACACTTGAATGAGAATATTCCCAAGACAAAGAGGATGGAAAGTTGGAGTTCAAACAAGATAAACATGCTATCTTGGCAACTTTGATTACCAATATTCTAGTTATTCCAAGTGCAAAGAGAAATGAATTTAATGTATTACACTACTAAGTTTTCTCATTGGTCAATCCTTAAAAGGATATGTATTGAAAAATGTAATTTTTTCATTGTCCCATGGATAGGTGCCTTATTGTAATTGCTTGACATTTTATTCTTGTAAGTGGTAGTTACAAAAAACTCTAATTAGGGTTGTGTTGGCATAATCTTGGTTATTAATTTCAAATCAATCTGGGTCGTTCATTGTACTTGGAGCCTTTATATAAGACTGTTTCAATTCATTTGTAAAAAAGAGAAGAATGCATATAAAATCATTTGTAAGTGACAATCAAAATGATTCCAAAGACAACATGTCATAATAAAATATGAGAAATAATGACTTATACAGTCATCTTGAGAAAAATAATGTGGGACAAGGTCCTTTCCAAGTAGTTCATTTGGGAGAGGGCATCTAGGACCGGTCACTTGAGGCAGCAACAACAAGAGGAGACCATGCCGCTATAAAAAAACATTGGATAGTGACCAACATAAATGAAACCGATAATAAGGCATGAAGAACCATGGTAAGTTTAGAAGCATTAAAACCCCAAGTATGTCAAGATAGTGAAAGAAAAACCATGGCTCATGTCAAATATACAAAATATCTATAATAAAAAATAGGTTGAATTTTTTACCAATCCACGCACATGTCACGACATGTGACAATTCCAAACTTATTCACTAAGGGTTTCTTATACCAAACCATAGCCTTGAAGCCCAAAAATGATACATATCTTAAAAAATACAAAGGCTATGGTTCGCGGATAGAGATAAAATATGCATAGAAGAAACCCTTTTTTTCTTTCTGTATGATGATGCACATTGTAAAAAAAGAAACAAATTTGTAAAAAAATATATGTGGGTTCAAACATTAAGGTCATAGAAAAATCACAGTCGACAAGAAACTATGCAAAGATTTCATTTCATGACAGAAAGAAGATGTTTTCTGCATAAAAAATGACGTACCTATGAATTCACAGTATGTGTTGTATGTACCACTTTTCACGGCTTCATAGCATTCAACTTCCAAGGAATGGGGTCGGCTTTCGCGCGCAGAGCTACATCCTTTGGGGCACTGCTTTCGCACGATAAAATAAAATGAATTTGATCATATGTCTTTTTGTTTTAATTTGTGCCCAAAACCGTCGGAATTACGATGGTATCGGGAACAGTTTAAAAAAAAAACACCAATTTCATAAAATTTTCCCCTCCATCAGAAAAAAGACCCAAATGTATTAGTGATTGCTTAGGATCTGTGCATTCCTTGTAGAAAAACAATGGAGAAACTATCTGTGGAGACTGGATATAAATATTTCAAAGTGCATGATGATTTTTTCCATAGTAGCATAGCCAAATCTTGGTTGAAGACGGAAAAGGGAGGTAAGTCTCAGTTACCTAGTTAATTGAAGAAATCTATGTCGTCTGTGTTATTTTGTTATTCCATTATATTTTCTTCATATTCTAGATTTATGGTTCCACTCACACAACAACTGAGAATAGCTTAGATTTTATGAATGTATTGCATCTTGGAGTGCATAGTATGTGCACAATGTAAGAAATCATATTTCTACTAATATTTTCAATTACAAAACAACTACTATTATTACAATACTTTAATCATAAGTATTTGTAGGTAATTCAATTAGTTTCTATTTAATTTATTTTAACAAAATGATAATTTTCTTTACACCACCTTAATCATGTCTATTTTTACAAATATAATCCCAAAAGTGATACATATGTGTTACCTACATTTTTTTTTGCATTCTCTTCTCTTACTCTACATTCTAAAATCATAATGTTCCATGAAAAAATTAATAAAAAATAATATTACACAATCAAATTCAAGACCCACTAGTTGAGCATGTTCTCATAGTTGTTATAGCATTTGTTAATTTGATGTTAAATATTTTTAATAATTAATAGTTGCGACTTTAAAGATGTTAGTGTTAATATGAGTGCCCATAATTGAATAAAATGTATTCCTTAGATCCAAAAAACAACAAATCATGAGATGCTACATTGGTGCACCAATAAAACATGACTTAGTGTACAACTATAGCATAAACTTTTTAAGAAATGTATTCCTTAGATCTAAAAAGCAAGAGATAATGTGATGCCACATCAACACACAAATAAAATATGTCATAGGGTAAGGTCTCATGTGGGGGTTTGAGACACGTTTTCATGGAGGAGAGGTCCCTTGAACAAAAAAAATTACATTTTATCCTGATTATTTGGAATCTTTTCCTTAAAAATAACATTTCCTATTTTTTAGGATTGCATATTTCAATGGGTGAAATTGGGGCGCGGCTAGAAATTGCCCTAGCACCATAGATTTTTTTTTGTCACTTATCAATTAACTAATAATTTAGATTCCTCTAGAAAAGAAATAGAGGGACAATGTTGTTTATTTCTTTCTTTATTTATTTTTTCAAAATATTCTTCATGAGACCACTCTTTCTCTAAATTGGGACTTCAAACTTTTAAGGTGAATTGTACTTCTAAATTCATGAGACTAACAACTTCAAAATATTCCCACAAAATTGCAATAGCATCCATGGATTTTTTTAGGAAGACCCACTTAATGAGACATTATCCTTAGTGCATAACTATTAGTCTAACATTTTTTGCCTTTTTGGGAAACCTTTACAAGAAGCAAGGTCATGTGACATTATATTTGATGATGTGACCCTAAATTATAAGTAGGAGTCTTGCCAAGTAAGCCACTCCAAAAATTGGAAATGGTTTGAAATTTTGTGATATTGCTAGGAGGATTCAATTGTGTAGTTTCTCATTGTATCTAGGTGATGCTCACATAGGTGAAACATTGGGTTTTCCTAGGAGGTCACTCATCCCGCACTACTTCAACTCAAACACGCTTAACCATGGGGTGTCCTCCAAGGTTAAGCCCACTTAGCTTGCAACCCCAACCTTGGAAGAAACTCCATGGTTAAGCGCTTGGGATGGGTGACCTTGGAAAGACCCAATGCTTCACCTCTATGAGCATAACTTAGATGCAATGAGTGCAAAGTATTCCATTCATTCTCGTGAGAGACGAGTTCTTGTAAACCACTACTCATGAAACATGGGTTAATGAATTCACGGTTGAATCCCGATAGTAATATCACAATTTAACTTGCTGTAAAAAAATATCTCCTACTTATCGATTTTAAATTTCTTAACAAACTAGAATACTCAACTACTAAATCATCTACCCATCTAATGAAAACGATTATCCAACCCGAGGGCACCACTATGAAATTCCGTTTAGAGTGGAGTCAGACGCAATCTAATGGCGAATAGAGGAGAGGACCCAGTAGTTGAGCACCTTCCAATGGTTGTGATAGTAGTTCTTAACTTAATACCCATAGTTGTTGATTTAATATCTAATATTTTTGACGACATTGTACCAATGGTTGTGACTTTAAAGTTGTTTTTGCTAATCATGACTACCCATAATTGAATGAAATGTACCTTTTGTTCTAAAAAGCAGCCAATAGTGTGATGCCACATCAGTTGCACAACTATTGGGGTACCTAATTCACTATGATTGGTCCCACTTTTTTTTTGGGCTGTTTTGGACACCTTGGCAAAAAGCATGCTGAAGTGGCATCATATTTGATGATGTGGCTCTGAAACCTTAGTTATAAGCAGGAGACTCGCCAAGTAAGCAACTGTAAAAAAATGGGAGTGATTTGAAATTTCCACGTAGGTTTTTGAGAAGCCCGAAGTTAGGGTGCACAACTACTGGGTCCTCTCCCCTACCTAATACCTAATACCTAATACCTTTGGGATTATATACCTCAGAACTACCGAAAATCTGAACGTTTTTTCGGACGCTGTCAAATTGTTTGCAGGAGAAGAGACGGTCCGTCAAACGCGGGGGAGCTTTCAAGATTTAATTATTTATATGTGCCTGCCTGCACTCATTCTCTTCGCGTCTCCCGCCCACGCATTTACTTTTGGCTCCACTTACGAAGCCAAAATTTGCAGGTCATTCTGAGGAAAAAGTGAAGTGGGTACTGTTTTCAGTTTCGTGTGAAAAGTTTTTTCTGTGACAGGCTGAATTATAATGGCCCATCCTTCCACTTGTTCAGAGTTCAGACATGAATTATATAACGCACAGGCCTGCCACTGCCTTCTTTCGTGTGGGCTAAAATTTACAGTTATCGCCACCAGATCAGTTATTTGTAGCTTACTTATTTAACAATGGTGGTAATTTCCTTGTGGGTTCTGGTTCTTGTACATTCCCTATGGCAAAGCAAGTACATGATTATATTTTATGCTGTGATAAACATTTATTTTGGGCAGGTTATTTCAAGGTTGTATTCAGTTTATTTAAGGGTTGAATTTGGGCTGAGAGTTTTAATCTTGGTGGATTGCTTTTAAATTATATAGTTGCTTTTATATTACATAGAGTGATCTTCACTAATTGTGTTGAATCAATTGAAGTGCAATTTTTTTACAATAGATTTTTAGTTTGCTATCTCTTTAGACACACACTTGATCAAGATTGAACTCTATCTCAAGGTTGGAATTGAACTTTTGGATAAGTGCACACAAAATATAGATGAAATAAAGACAGATCAACGAAAATATGTGTAAATGGATGTAAAATGGGACACTATAAGAATTGGAGAGTGAACCAAACTTAGCATAAGAGAGTGCCACATGTCAATAAGTGATTATATTAAGCCATTTCATATAAAATAATCTAAAACTAAATAAAAATTAGCATGGATGTGTAATTTTTTAACCATTTGACAATAACATATTATGTGTGAAGGAGACAAAGTTATAATATCATTTTCTAGCTCTCCATTTTATGTCACTTTGTATAGAATCTAGATGTTGTGAAGTTATAGTTTTAGCTTAAGTTGGTTCTTTTAGTGCACTAGTTGATCCTAAAATTGAATCCTTTACTCTATAATGTAAAACATTTCACTTCAAGGTTTTATTTCTCTAAACAAGGCCACACATGTATACTAATACCACTTCCTTGGACAAAACAATATGTCGATTCTATTCCTTTGATTTCAAATTATAAATCTCTTGCTTCCAAGGCTAAAAAATCTAGAATACAACTAGTTACTTGCAAAAAGTGTTCACCAAGCATTTTAAATTATGTAAATTAAAGAATTTTATATAAAGACATCAACATGTGTCACTAAAATCGTGAAAAGGTTTAACACTTCATACAATTACACATCCACATCATAGGTTGAATCAATCTTAGTTTACTTGGTAGTAGTTATTCAACATCTAGAATTCTCTTTTCTTTTTCCCCTTACTTTGATATTTTTTAATCAACCTTGAGACTTGATTGCTAGTAAGGACTAAGGAACATTTCCTTTCATTAATATAGTGCTCCTTAAGATATTTCTCAACATCCCAATTTTAGAAGTATAAACACTAGTGAACAAGTTTTGCACGTCTCAAAATTTAAACTCTATAAGGGATATGACTATACTAAGGAAAAGTATCTACGCATCATCCTCCAAAGATTATATTTTATTTTTAATAGCATGAGCATAAATTATTTTTTTGATAGGAAAATTGTAGGATTGGGTCCACTCCTGATATAATAACAAAAACAAAATAAAAGATTGCTTTAGCCCCACGAATGAGAACCACAAAGAATACTGTTCTAATTGAAGAAACCTAAAGAGAGCACAAAAACTCAAAAGCGCTCAAGACATGGAGTACAAAATAGAATAATGCTATTGCAACTCAAAAATGGATTCAAAATTGGATAATCAACCACCACTATAGGACTCCTCAATGAGCATTTTTACCAAGCCCCTTCCTCCCACTCCCAGTGAGGGGGGCATAAATGGTCCATTAGGTACCATCATCAACCACATCCTAACCTTCAATACGAAGCTTCTATGCTTCTGACTTGAAACCCTTCTATTTTTTAATATAGATATTAGGTTTAGAGATGATATCAATAGTTTGAGAAATAGTGCATTATTTCACAAGAACCACGACATCATCAAGGTCACAAAAATTAGCAAAATCATCGTGTAAATCATCCATAAAGGGATAAGAGCCTTCTGAGTCAAGGTTTGACCACTAAGATTGGTTAAGATTGGGAGGATCTTCAAGCATGGTAGAGGTGGGCTCAATGAGAGCATGGTTAGAAAGAGAGGGGGTTGACTCCACAGAAGGGGCAACGAAATTAGTAGCCATAAAAGGAGGGTTGGACCTCATTATTAACAAAAAATTTCTCATGATTTCACCAAATAAAGTCAGGATTGAGATTTCCATTCTTCTTAACCCACTTTTTGAGATTGGGCCTTTGAGAAGCATTAGGTTTGGAGGAAGAGAAACCAACCACCTTGTGACCAAGCTTGTTGCAACAAAAACACTTGAAAGGAAGGCCTTCATAGTTTAAGACTTAGGTTGAAGATTCATGAGAAGAAAAGATCAGAATAGAATGATACAACAATTTAGAAATGTCAATAATGACACGCACTCTAGTGTATCTACAAAATGGAGCCATTGAATTAGATTCCATCTTAAAATATGAACCAATCTACTCGATTATTTCTTTAATGAGCCCCAAAGTACACATGATCAAAAGAAGGTTATATAATATGATCCAGATTGGGACAAGTATTATCAAAACCACTACTATATTTGACTACAAATTTTGATGAATGTTTGGTGACATATTGACAAAATATTGTCGACTTACCAACAAAATAGTGGTTTAAATTTTATCGTTCTATTTTTGTTGCTTTAATGACGAATGTGTATATGTCGTAACCATGACCTAACATAGTCGATGAGCGCCACCCTCACACTCAATGCAAAATAGATGAATAATGTTGGTGGTGTTCATCACAAAATTGATGTAGAACTTTGTCAAACCCTCGACAAACCTTCATCCATATATCGACACCAAAAACTACACAGCATTGTAGAATAATTGCTAACAATCATTGCAAAAACACCAAACTTTCATCCCTTTTCCAACAAGGTGAAGCAAACCTTTGTGGCAATTTTGACAAAAAAATTGTTCTGTGTACAACACCCTTATCGCAATTTTTTGTGGTCCATTAGGCTATGTTTGTCACAATTTTGATGATAACCTGCAGTATTTTATAAAAAATATTCGTTCAAGCATATTTCTCATGTAATAAAATTCTCATGTTCCTGTTGGAATAACTATGGAAAGTTGGGACTGAGAGGGGAGGGGTGAATCAGTACCACTACAAACTTTTAACCATGATCACTATTTAAACCATATACTATTGCTTGTTGATTACCGAGGTCATAACTTTGAAATAAAAGTAATATAATGCTTATAAAACCATAATATAAAACCATAACATCCAAACATTAAATAATTGAACTCATAACACCATGATTTTGGTAATGCATAAATCCTTGGTTAGAGGATAAAAAATGTGGCGGGGATGACACCCACAACCTTCACTAACTGCAGTATAAAGGGTGCTCAGTTAGATATATAAATTTTAGGTATTTTTGATAGCTTACCCAGTTAATAGTATATATAAGACTTGTTAGGTCTACCTGGTTAAAATATTTTTACAAACTCTACACTTAGAGATGCACCTTGTTAAAGGATTTACAAAAATAAGATCGGTTAAGATCTACCCAGTATTGGGATTTAAAGATCTCAATATAATAGTATCAATAACTTAACATTGTCTGTAAAAATGCATCAAATGTAAATGTTGTTCAAACTCCATGTGCTCTGGTATGTGTTACCTTAGCTCCCAAATTGTAACATTGTTCTTTTCTGCTTTGTTGTAGTTGAATTTCCGCTCGGTGCTCTCTACTCTGTTGTAGCTGAATTTCTGCTCGGTGCTCTCTGCTCTTCTCTTTGTTATTCAATAACTCCTTTAACTTTCTCAGCAAAAATAATAACAGCTCTCTATCCTTCTTCTCTGTATTTTGTATACTCTTGTGTCTCTTACACATACAAGTTCATCCAAAATATAGATGAGTTTTGCCTCTTAATATTATGCGTTAGGTACACTGTAAATTTCTCTTGACCATTAGATCTTCTTTCCAGCTTGGTGACCATGTCACTTTTACCTCGTTACTTGTTGACTTTCTTGGGAATGACAAAATTTCATTTTGTCATTTGATCTCTGCCTTAGATCTTCACTTTGATCTATTTGAATCGTTGATCATGTAAAAATATGTTATAAATGCGTGTATACGCGTAATTAATGCTCTAATAATCATTAAATATGATCTGATCGCATTTTTGATTAACTGTCTAACTCGGTTGAATAACTTCACAATACTCGGTTAAATAATCTCTATCGCTCGGTGTAATATAAACTCGGTGTACTACATGTGCTCGGTGTAGTGTGTCGCTCGGTAACTATAAGTGTTCGGTACTCTGTCAACTTTGTTTCTTTACCGACTCGCTCGGTGTGCTTTACTGACTTGTCTTATACTTGACTATCTCATTTTACCAATGGATTCTCCTTGACTCTGTGACTTTGACTAAACTAATGACAACAAAATATCTTGTAGAGATAACAATCTCCCCCTTTGGCATTAGTTGGGCATTTTTGACAAAAACTTCAAATCATCAAAATTTGTAACTCCTCCTCGGATGTTACTCTCTATACATATCTTTTTTCATTTTCCACATATATACTTTTTTTTTTTTTCATGGATATCTATCTCCTTTTTTTTGTGTTTTCTGAATAAGATATCTATCCTCCTTTATCTCCCTTTGTCTAACTAAGATATCTATCCCCCTTTTTTGACAAAAAGTGCCAAAAAGTAAAACTTATTAACCAAAAAGATGTTTATACCTCTATTGCGCGCTTGAAAATATAGTCTCTCATGTATCTCAAAGATTATGAAGTATAAAAATGTATTCTGTAATATCTGCAGATAAGCCAACTATTATGTCCAGTGTAATAACATCTGGAAAACTTGCTAGCTCTTTGGATTTATTCACGTGTATCTACATCAATTGGATATGGGAAATTAACAATGCTTGCAATTCAAGCAATTCCAAACTAATTTTGTCCTCCTCTTGTCTAAATGAAAGTTGAACACCCATGAGTTCTTGTATTTTTGAGTAGTAAGTCTGGAATGCTCTAGGCTCGGTAGTGAGTTGCTTAAGCTACTCATTCAATTCTTCCTCAATATCTACTTTGTTCTTCTTGATTTCCTATTGAAAATTTGAAAGAATACAAAACATTTGAAACAATGAAATGATAGATGTCAGTCGTGTTTCAACTTTAGAACATAACTCAGAAAGAGTTACCTTCTCTATATCAATTGATTTCAGTAAAGCTTCCATCAATTTGTTCTCCATTATCTCCTTGTGAATCTTCAACATATATTATATCATATCCTTGTTTGGTCCTTTGATCTGTTGGGCTAAATCACCAACTTTGTCTAATAGGGGTTCAGATTCATCAACAATTGCTTCAAGAACAATGTCCTGGAATATGTCCTTCACATGCTCAAGTATATTTACCTTCTTCTTTGCATTTAACTTCTATAGTTCATCCTTTTGAGCTACAAGCTCAACATATATAGCTAATTATTTAGGCTTCATCACATTAGGGTCTGCCTTCGGTATGATGATGATTTGTTAAGAAGGTTGTAAAACAGTCAAAGAGAATGGTAAAGAATTTGAAAAAGAACATAAAAATATCTTCTGAAGGAGAAGAAGAAGAAGAAGAAGGTGAAGAGGAACAAAAGGGTAAGGAGGAACTCACCGAAGAACAATTTCCCATTGGTGATACAGCAGAGCAACAAGAATCAGAGGAAGAGAAGTCTGATTCACCACCTCCTCCTCCACCAAAGAAATTTAGAACAAGGAGCCAAACAACACATGATGCAATTCCTTCTCCCATGGTAAAAGGGAAGATGTATAAGAGGAAACCTGCACCTCAAAAGAAAAAACAACCAGCTAGGGCACCTGCCAAAAGGAGGAAATATGTCCAGACTGATGAAGATTTAGAAGATACAGCTATGGATGAACCTAACGCTGTCAAACTTACAAAGGAAAAAGTAAAGGTATCATCACCAACTGAAGACATTGATGAAATATGTAAGTCTATTTCTGAAGCTAGATCTGTTAGACATCCTAAAATAAGGAAATGGTTAAAATGGGATACAGTAGAACAAAATAAGATTGAAGATGCACTTATTGCTAAGATGTGCAAACACTATTATGTCCCACTACACTTCACTTCACAAGATGTTCCAGAAGAACTATTATATAAAATATCTTCTAGATTGACTTTTACACTCCATGAGAAGAAGAGGATAAGAGAAAGAGTACTGGTCTCTCTTATGCCTCCTGAATCAACAAGAGAGGAAATCAATGAATTCATGGAGAAACATGCAAAAATCTTCTCACCTAAGTTGAGAGCTTATAAATTTCTAAGAGAACAACTTATAGAGCTGGAAGAAGACACTCACAAGATATGGAGTGGAATACTAAATCCTGATAAGGAAAGAAATCCTGAAAAGGAACCTATCAACAAAATAGGTAACTCAACACTTGAGTTAGATAGTGAAGAGGTACAGATCACAGGCCAAAAACAAACTGATGTTATAGATGAGGACTGGTCAAAAGATGGTAAAGATGATCATGTACCAGCAAGCCCCATCCACATAAACTTGGAGGATGAAGAAGTTACCAAAGAAGAACTGTCAATAAAAGGTAACTTAGATGTTGATATAAATAATGATTCATGGTTAGACAACATTGTCGATACCATTACAGGAAAAGACCCTGCAGCAGAGGTTCAAAA
>MU224795.1:1665664-1701682 GCA_018584345.1 Thuja plicata | reverse complement strand
TCATACAAAGGTCAGAAACAAAATACATCAGTTATCAAGAACACACAGAGGCTACCGATAAGCAGATAAAGGTATTATTCAATCATGGAAGGATGATTACTAATATGTATGAAGCTTTATAGGATCTCTTATCAGCAATTAAAGATTGAATTCATCATCAGATCAAATAGTTATATAGTTGCATTCTAAAAAGTGCATCACATCTAAAATCCTTTTGTAGAAGGTGGACTTAACCGTTCTTTCAAAATCTCTTAACAGAGTGCACACTTAACAGTGTTGCTAAAGCTTCAAACGAAGTAGATCTTAATAGGTCTCCACTGTAATACTCGTAACAGGGTAGGTCATCAGAAGTGACCAATTGTAAGCCTTATCCAGCCCCTTCTTATCTGCAAATAGTGAAGTCTTGTGGGTAATAATTCCCACTGCAGTTTTTACTTCCTAATAGGAGTTTTCTGCGATATCATATCTTATGTTATGTGTTATCTATTTTCATGAGTGTTTCTGTTATGATTACATACTAAAGAATTTATGATATGATTGCATATGCATAAAGAAAGATGAACAGTTAGATAAGATAATTTACAAACTGATGATTAAGGGTTAATGGGCTAACCAAGAAATTTTTTAGAGCTATTGATTCACCCCTTCTCTCTCAGTACATCATCTCAATATAATTCCAACAGATTGAAACACTCAGTAAGATATGGTGTTGCATGCATACCTTAACTCGGGATCCTCAATAGTAGATTTTATCATTCCTCTGCCATCCCATTGTGCCTTGGTTAGCTCAGTGAGCTTACCCTTGTCTATTTTCTTGATTTCCTTGGGTCGGTCTCCAATAGGAAATACGGTGATAATGTGCAAAACATCCTTAGTTATCTTGATCGGTTCATCCAACCACATAAACTGATATTGTGCTCAGTTGAGTATTATCCTCACCCATTAGGGCTTGAATTCCATCGGTAGATGAATTTCTTGAATCAATCCTTTTGTTTCCATATGTGTGTTCTCATCCCTTACTGTTCCATTCAAGCACAATTTACTGAATGAAGTATCAATCTCAGCGTCACACAAATATTTGATTTTGCAGTGAATAAATGTTCAGACATCTTCAATCAATAGAACTCACAGCGGTATTGAAGGGAATGCTCCCATCATATCAATTTTTGTTGCAATAGCTGGGGGGAAATGTTAGAATAACTGAGAGGGGGGGTGAATCAGTGGCCTAAAAAATATTCCAATAAATCTGTAACATATAAAATAGAAGATGTTACTAAAATGTAAGATAGGAAATGGGGTGTTATGAATATATGTAAAATGTAAAGGATGAATTTAATGTGTGTTGTAAGAATGGTGAAGACGGTAAGATTATCCTCTTAACCCCAAAATTTCATAAAGGGAAGATCCAAATTGATTAACCCAAAAGAAAGGATCAATGCATAAATGAATCAACCTATTAAGGAAAGGGATAAAGAGAAAAACCCTAACTCCTATTTTATAGAAGAGAGTGTGCGATGGATTTAGAAAGATTAATAACTTTAATTGAAATGGATAGGAGAAAAGTACTAACCTTGAAATGTTGCAGATTTGAAGAATGTTGTTTTTGGGGGTCTGCACTCAGTTTCTGAAAAATTTGAGACCGGATCTGGAATGAAAATGTAGAGACGAACAAAACTCAGAAATCTTTTTCCATTCTGACATGGTTCTGATTTTGACCCTCAAGTCAATGTCACCATTGACCTAGAATTTATGATTCTGACCTAGGGTAGAATCGAACTAAAAAGTCTTCGACAAGAAATTTGTTTTCAGATCCTGAAAGTTTTCTGAAAAGGGTATCTGAATCTGCACTCCGATCTGTTGTTTCAAACCTATACCTGCCAGAAAAATGGATTTGTTTGTTG
The DNA here is from genome assembly GCA_018584345.1 of Thuja plicata. Lineage (NCBI taxonomy): Eukaryota > Viridiplantae > Streptophyta > Pinopsida > Cupressales > Cupressaceae > Thuja > Thuja plicata. The sequence goes on along the minus strand of MU224795.1, from coordinate 1,699,781 downwards.
GTAGGAGGGGTTTGCCCTAGTGAAACCTCAATTTAGGAATTAACCTTGAAATCAATAATTGAAATAAAGAATGCTAGCAAGTAGTATAATTAAATCTAATAATGAAGCTATAATATTCAATAGATATACAATTGTATTTTGAATGTAAACAAGTATGTAAATATGAAAGCTTGGACTCAATATTAGAAACCATAAACCTTCATGATTGTATGCTTGGAATCCACCTTAAGGAGAGAATGAATGAGTCTTAAGGATGCACAGAGGATCTTGAAGGAAGGTCACACCACCATGATGGATAGATCTAGGGCTTGAATGATGAATCTGAAAGAAAGGATCAATGCATAAATGAATCAACCTATTAAGGATAGGGATAAAGATAAAAACCCTAACTCCTATTTTATAGAAGAGAGTGTGCGATGGATTTAGAAATATTAATAAATTTAATTGAAATGGATAGGAGAAAAGTACTAACCTTGAAATGTTGAAAATATGAAGAATGTTGTTTTTGGGGTTTTTCACTAATTTTCTAAAAAATCTGAGACCGGATCTGGAACAAAAATGTAGAGACGAACAAAACCCAGAAATATTTTTCCATTCTGACACGGTTCTGATTTTGAACCAAATCCCTTGAAAGGCTTGAATGCTTGAATCCTTGATCTTCAATGGAGAACTTGAATTCTTGAGAGGAAGACTTGAAAACCTTGATTGAACTTTGAAAGATTGAGGACATGTAAAATTCTTGCTTGGTTGATAGTTGTTTTCTTGTGATTATGCTTGATATCACTTAATGCTTAGCTTTCACTTAGAGAGACTTAGAGAAAATGAGAGGATAAAACTTCCTTATATATGAAACTAGGGCACAATATTATAGAGAGGCCTACATAGGAGAATTAAATTCCAATTAGACCTATACCCCTAGAAGAGTACCTATATTAAATATAATTTAAGAATCATTCAGAACCCAAAACAGTCGACCCAGAAGCGGGATATAAACTTTTGATGACCTCTGGCAGCCGATAGACTTTCAAACTTGAAAGGGGGACCCAGGTCAAGGTTGAGGTCATCCTTGACCTAGGTCAAGGTTGATGTCAACCTTGACCTAGGTCAAGGTCAAGGTCAACCTTGACCCAGTGAGTTAGAACCCCTAGAAAATATGCCAGACGGGATGGATGGTGCCCGGAGAGCCCCAATCAAGGTCCTAAACAAGAAGAGAAGTAGTAGAGGATGTAGAAATAAGGGGAAAATATGATGGTGGTAAAAAAAACCCCCTAAGGAGGGCTAAACATTCTTAACATGGAAGTGATTCCATTTTAAGATGATACATTAAGCCCCCACTTTAGTGGGAGTATGGAAATCAAACATACTAGCGGTAAAGTTAGAAGAAAGACTCTGGTGGATCGCAACGAGGTAGAAAATAACTTAGTCAAGGACATGAGCCCCCAGACCAAGGATTCTAACTCAACATACATGCATAAAGATATGAAAGTAAAGAACAATTAATCATAGAGAACATGCATGATTACATAAGCAAGACAAGAGCAACACTATAGATAACATAGCTTCATGATCTAATCCTACTAGCATGAAAGAAAAAGAAAGAAAAGAGAAAGTGATTACCTCACCTAGTAAGATTCCCATCTTACCATGAATCACCAAGGAGGGAGAGCCCAACAGGTTCACCCATAAACTGTGCTTTGTAATTGTAATACGTCTTCTGATGACTTTTGAAATATCCATAGATCTACATTCTTGTATAACTATGGAATATAAAATGCGTGTCTTTTTAGGATTTAGCAACTTATGTGCATTACTTTCCAAGGATTTAGAATATTTTAAGATGTGTATCTCTTCAAGATTTAGCAACTTATGTGCGTTACCTTCCAAGGATTTAGCAAAAATAAAAAAATAAATATAAAAATGTGCGTCTCTTCAGGATTTAGCAACTTATGTGCATTACCTTCCAAGGATTTAGCATGTTGTAAAATGTGAACTAATGTAAAATATAGTATAAGGGAGACCCTATATGTTCCCCCCTCCTTATCATAACTACCCATTAGGAAGGATAAGGTAGAGAAAGGAGGATACCTACTTCACAAGGTAAGGAGATATCCAGTTTAACAACAATATACACTATATCCTTGGCAAAGAGTATTGACCCTTACCTCTAAGAGCATAGATAATCATTAAATGGATATGTCACATATTGAAAAATAATCCTCAAAGAAGAAGAGATCTTATCATCAAGACCCCCACTACAGAGGAGTGCTTAGGATAAAATTTCATGTTCTAAAGAAAAGAAGGACCAAAGATTCAATCATCAAGCCCCCTGTGATCAAGAGGAAGATGAATCTCAAAATGAAGGAATCAAACTCTAACCCAAAGCAAGGGCAAGATTTTATAAAAAAACATAATTTGTGAAATAAAGAAGAGGTGATGACCTAGGATAATCACCTCTCACATATAAGAGGGTATCCATAGCCAAAAACATAAATCTTTACAAGAAAATAATGTTATATGATAAACAAATGCCACTAAGCTAAGGAAACTAGATCCTTAGATAGAGGAATAAGGAAAAATACCTTGCTCCCCAGGGATGAAAGCAAGGGATATACCAAATTATATCAAGAGATGTTATAGCAAAGAGATATCTTTACAAAACAAATGTCCTAGAAAAGATATCATGAATGATTATGAGTGAAGGAAGTATGTGCCATAATAGAGAATTATAGGGATAGAATATAGAAAGAATAACCAATTAAACTCAAAACAAAATACATGCTAAGAGAATAATGGATCCTAGAAGATTGGAAGGAAATACCGCTTGCCCCCCAGTTAAGAGACAAGAGGAGAAAAAATCTAATTTATAGAAGAACAAGGAGAATGCCCTATATCAAAATTATGGATAAATTGTAATACTGCACGAGAATGAGATATAATTCCTAAAGTAGCTCTTTCTCTAACATATAGCTTGAAATGCACACAATCAGAAAGTAAATGTGTATTACTTTAGTGGAAATGACATTGATATTTAGAGAGAGAATTTTTCGGCATAGGTTTAAAGATTTATTTCTTAGAATTCATTAATTGGACATATACTTTCTTAGCCATCTTTTGAGGAGTATCAGGGTGATCTAAAGAAGGTGTTGGAAGAAGAATATGAAGAGGAGGATGATAGTTAAGATCAGCCACCTTGAATTGGGAAGGAGGGAAACCTATACCATGCATATCTTGTTTAGCGGATGAATGAATTAGGTTTTTAATGCCTTGTTGACTGATACCAAGCCCTAAACCCTTGTAGCCTTGTTTATCTACCATAGTGTATCTGGTAGTGTACATATCTTGTAAAGCTTCAACAGGAGGAGATTGATTATGGTGTTCATGAGAAAATGTTGTATATGGTGGAATGATAGGTTGAGAAGAGGTTTCATTGTTTTCCCCTATAACATCATCATGAATCGGATAGGACGGGGAAGGTAAATGAAAGAACTCTTGAACATTTTCATCATGAACCCTAGCTTCAGCCCCATTATAAGTGTGGGAATAACTAGGGATAGAAGATGGAGAAATAGAAATAGGAATATTTGGAATTGGATTAGGATTGATAGGATTAGGATTAGGAATATTAGGAACTAGATTAGGAATGATAGGATTAGGATTAGGAAGATTAGTAAATGGGGTATCATCTACCCAATTCTTCACATAATCCAAAGGAGAAATAAGTCCACTACACAAATCCTTGATGAAAGTTTTGAAACTAGGAAGACTAGTATTAGTTAATCTCAAAATAGCATAAGCAAGTGAAACATGAAGATTAACAAACATGATGAAATGGATGATACTCTCATAAACATCATAAGTACTATAAAGATATGCTAAAAGAAGCATAATGAGAAAAATAGCCATACCCTAAAGCATCTTAAAGATCTTCATAGTGAATGAAATGTAAGAAATGTTTTTATATTTTTATGCTCCTATGTAGATTTTTATTTTATTTTATTGTTTTAAAATGCAAGAGCATAAAAGAAAGCTAATTTAATATGCATGCAAGATCTAGTCTCTAAGGAAAAGAGGCAAAGTATCAAACACCAAAAAGAAAGAGTTGTCTATCACAGGTTCACCAAAATGTAACATATAAAATAGAAGAATGTTACTAAAATGTAAGATAGGAAATGGGGTGTTATGAATATATGTAAAATGTAAAGGATGAATTTAATGTGTGTTGTAAGAATAGTGCAGAAGGTAAGATTGTCCTTTTAATACCAAAATTTCATAAAGAGAAGATCCAAATTGATTAACCCTAAAGAAAGGATCAATGCATAAATGAATCAACCTATTAAGGATAGAGATAAAGAGAAAAACCCTAACTCCTATTTTATAGAAGAGTGTGTGTGATGGATTTAGAAAGATTAATAACTTTAATTGAAATGGATAGGAAAAAAGTACTAACCTTGAAATGTTGCAGATATGAAGAATTCTTTCTTCAGGGGTCTGCACTCAGTTTCTAGAAAATTTGAGACCGGATCTGGAACAGAAACACAGAGATGAACAAAACTTAGAAATCTTTTTCCATTCTGACACAGTTCTGATTTTGACCCTCAAGTCAATGTCACCATTGGCCCACAATTTTTGATTCCGATCTAGGGTAGAATTGACCTAAAAAGTCTCCGACAGGAAATCTATTTTTGGATCCTGAAAGTTTTCTGAAAAGGGTATCTGAATCTGCACTTCAGTCTGCTGTTCCAAACCTATACCTCCTAGAAAAATGGATTTGTTTGTTAGGGGAGGGGTTTACCTTAGTCAAACCCCAATTTAAGAATTAACCTTGAAATTAATAATTGAAATAAAGAATGCTAGCAAGTAGTAGATTAAATCTAATAATGAAGCTATAATATTCAATAGATATACAATTGTATTTTGAATGTAAACAAGTATGTAAATATGAAAGCTTAGACTCAATATTAGAAACCATAAACCTCCATGATTGTATGCTTGGAATCCACCTTAAGGAGAGAATGAATGATTCTTGAGGATGCACAAAGTATCTTGAAGGAAGGTCACACCACCATGATGGATAGATCTAGGGCTTGAATGATGAATCTTGAATGCTTGAACCAAATCCCTTCAAAGGCTTGAATGCTTGAATCCTTCATCTTCAATGGAGAACTTGAATGCTTCAAAGGAAGAATTGAAAACCTTGATTGAATTTTGAAAACTTGAGGAGATGTAAAATTCTTTCTTGGTTGATAGTTTTTTGCTTGTGATTATGCTTGATATCACTTAGTGCTTAGCTTTCACTTAGAGAGACTTAGAGAAAATGAGAGGAGAAAAAATTCTTATTATGAAAATAGGGCACAATCTTCTAGAGAGGTACATGTAGGAGAAGTAAATTCCAATTAGATCTATACCCCTAGAAGAGGACCTATATTAAATATAATTTAAGAATCGTCACTTCGGAACCCAAAACTATCGACCCAGAAGTGGGAAATGAAATTTTGATGACCTCCGGCAGCCGATAGACTTTCAAACTTGAAAGGTGGACCCAGGTCAAGGTCAAGGTCATCCTTGACCTTGGTCAAAGTCGAGGTCAACCTTGACCCAGGGAGTCAAAACCCTTGGAAAATATGCCAAATGGGATGGATGGTGCCTGGTGGTAAAAACCACCCCCTAAGGAGGGATAAAAATTCTTAACATGGAAGTGCTTCCATTTTAAGATGATACAAAATCAACCCAAAAACTTAGTACCACAATATTAAGCCTCTAGTTATCTTCAGTCCTAGAAGATGAATGTCTTGAAATAATCTCAACAAATAACTACTGCTCGGAGTTCACTTTTAAACCTTATTCTTACTATTTACTGATTAGTAGTCTTTCATTTACCGAAATATAGTAAATGACTTAGTGTATGCCGGTCAATCCAGATTTAGTTATGTGCAATGCGAAACACTAAAGTGATGACTCATAAAGACATTGAAACATATATTGTTAACGTGGAAACCCTGTTAAGGGAAAAACCACTTGGGACCAGTAACCCAAAATTTTCACTCTTCTGAAGTGAGCTCGGTGAAGAGCCAACCCTGTTAAAGGTTACAAACACACTGTTAGGTGTGACCTTGTTAGAGGATTTAAATAGCATAGTTTGTCACTTGATATCAGGCATCTCTATGCTACCTTCTATGACCAAACCCAGTGTAGTTTTTCAAATGGTATTTGGCATCTCATGCTATCTTCATGATCAAACTTTTTGATACTCCTTGGGATGTATCTCAATATAGAAATTATTGCTAATTCCTGCTCAGTTAAGAGGCTTTTTGATCTAATGGTTAAATTGAAACAGTAATTAATCTATTCACATATAGCCTATAAACTTGTAGATTTTCAGATCTATTGTAATCTCATAATACCTTTCTGGTCAATGTATCTTTTCAATACCTTTGCTTCACTTCTTTCTGCTTGGTGATGTTGTGCTCTATTTCTTTGTGTTCATAGAATTAGCTTTGTTCTTCAGCTTGATTGATCAGGACTGTATGAAGTTGTTCTTCATCAGTTTCTCTTTAGCATCCTCTTCTTCTATTCACTCCCCTAATTCATAATGAATTAGATTGTCTCTTTAATTACTTGATTTCACCATTTCTAAGTTCTTGACTTTCTTATTCTTAGCGTGATCTGCAATCTTAGCCAATATTGCTTTAAAATTTTCTCATATTTTATCTCGTAGATATCTATCTAACAACTTGGAGTAAAATAGCTTTAAATATTTCACTTATCTCTGGCTTTAACTAGTCGATGAAAATAATATTAACAACCAGTTAACTCCTTTAGCTCTTTCCATCTAAGTCTTTTGTCATTTCTGAAGTTTAGTTCCTTTCGGTGTTTTAACTCTAGTTATCTTCGGTCAACACTTTAGTTCTTCTCAGGCATCTCCGTCGGGGTTGTCTATCCATCAGGTTATACTGTGAAGTTATTTCCATTGGGGTTGTTTGTCTGTCTGGTAACATTGTTTCTCCTTCCCGTCGGTAATACTTGTGATTCTTCTCATGGATAGTGCTTGTCATTTTTCTTTCTCGGCATCACTGTGACCTTTTTCTTGGGGTTCTCTATCTGTCGGTGTGCAATATCTGTCGGTGTCTGTTGTCACTTTGTGAATACTGAACTTTTATGCATTACTGATAGCATAACCTTTATCTTTCTAGTTCTCTAAAGTCCTTGACACTTTGTATATAACCAATCATATTATATTAAGTTGACATCAATGACAATACAATCCATTAACTGATTTAATGTCTTGCATTATTTTTCTGCATTTTGGAGATCATCAAGTTAACATCTTCAAACATTCAATTAGTTATGGTTCATCAATCTCTCCCTTTGGCATTGATGGCAACACACTACATTATCATACTATATTATTACTAATACAATATGAAATACAACAATTGAAGTTCATCAAACTACCAAACTTGTTGTTCTATAACCAATACAAATGTTTATCTCTCGGTAAGCTCATATAGCTTAGATTTGTTTCTTGCAGAATGCCTTCTTCAATCTTTAATACCTTTATTGGATAGATGTATCAGTTTCTGATTCTATTTTTGATATGTGCTTTCCCTTTATTTTTCCTCTCCTTGATCATCTCTTTTTCCTTTGACAACAATAAGTGATGACATTAAGTTATGTCATTAGTATACTTAAGTGAAAAACATGATAAAGGTCATCAGTATAGGCATACCCGACAGACAACACATTGCATACCCAACGAGATGACAATGATTGTCATGAAAAAACCAAGTATAGAATTGACCGACGAACACTATCAAGTGTTGAACCGATGACAAAGCATAAAGGACATCACTGACGAAACAATTTTCGATAGATCGCCGACAGATTCAAAATCACTAAACTGACGGTATAGTTTTATGAACATCACCGACAAAGTAGAAAAGGCAAGGAACCTGATGAATAGTTAAATATAGGGACACCGACGGAGCAGAAGACCGAAAGAGAAAAGAATGAAAGAAACCCGACAGACTGACAGAGCAGCCCGAGCATCAGAACCGACAGTCAGTTAGAGAACCCGCAAAAAGTGGATCTGACTTTCCACGTCAGATAAAACATTGTAATTCTATTTATAGAGTTTTAATTTGTTTTAAATCATTACTTGAGGGTCAAGCAAGTATATTGTAAATGTTTTAAAGCATCCTAACAGATCTAAAACATAACTAACTAAAGCTCAAGGTCAAGTTGTAAACCTTGAATCTAGAGTTAACTTGAAAAGAGTAAATCAAGAATGGACCTAGAAACTAGTATATATAGATGTTCAATCATTTGTAATAGTAAGAGTTGACAAATTATTGTAGCCATGAAGAGCATCTAAGCAGCATAAGTGAATTCATGCAAAGTTCAGAAACAAAGCATATCAGTTCTCAAGAACACAGACAAGGCTACCGACGAGCAGAGACAAGGTATCACTCAATCACTCAAGGTGATTACATATACATTGTAAGATTTATATGATTTGTTATCAGCAATTAGAGATTGCATATACTATCAGATCAACATTTATAATGTAGTTGCATTCTAACAAGTGCATCACATCAGAAATCCTTTAGTAGAAGGTGGACATAATAGTTCTTGACAAATGTCTGAACATAGTGCACACCTAACGGTGTTGCTAAAGCTTAAAATGAAGTAGATCCTAATAGGTATCCACTCTAATACTCCTAATAGGGTAGATCATCAGAATTTATCAAATTGTAAGCCTTAACCGGCTCCCTTCTTATCTGCAGATAGTGAAGTTTTGTGGGTGACATCCCCACCGCAGTTTTTACTTCCTAACAGGAGTTTTCTGCGATATCATATCTTGTGTTATGTGTTATTTACTTTGGTGTATGTTTCTTGAGTGTTTACACATGTAAATAATTTATGTTATGATTTCACATACATAAAGAAAGATGAACAAATAGATAGGTGAATATACAAATCTGATGACACAAAGGTTAATGGGCTAATCACATAAAAGTTTTAGAGGTACTGATTCAACCCTCCCCTCTTAGTACATCATTCCAATAATTCCAACAATTGGTATCAGAGATAAGTCTCTCTCTTAAAAAGCCTAAAGACTTAAGAGAAAAGATCAAGACAATGGAAAAGTATAGACTAGACAAGACTATTGAGAATGAGCAGTTACAAATTCATATTTACTATGAGCAGTACAAAGAGGCGAGAGTAAGCATGAGAAAGTTACTTGATGAAAGAAAGATTATGGAAACCAGGCTTAATGAAAAATATTATCAAGAAGAGGAGATCCCAGATTACTTCAACTCAACTAAATCAACAACAAGCAAAGCATCAAACACATCAGTAGAAGAGATCACAAGTCTACAAGAGGTCAATCTATATCTGACAGAGCAAATCAAGATGCTGCAAATCGGTCAAGAGACTCAGATGGTGAAAATGATTGATTCAAGAAAAGATGAATCAGAGAGAACATTGGCTATTGATGATAGGATGAAAATCATAGAGAAGCTACAAGAAAAAGAATCAGAGATTCAAAGAATTACTGATCATCACCATGAGATTACCAATTAGATTATTCTTATGAGTCAAGAGGCAAACAGATTAAATATTGAACTCATTGAAAGAATACAAATCATCGGTGAGCTAAGAGAAGAGAATGAAAAGCTAAAGCATGAATTCAGAATTCAAAATCAGCACAATAAATTAATCAAGAAAGCTAAAGATAGCAATAAAAGAATGGATGATTTTCTTGATGGACAAAGAAGAGTCAACAACTACACAGGTCTATGGTACACCAACAATGGAGAATCATCTAATCAATCAGATCAAAGGAATGCTTATGCAACTCCAAAAACCAAGAAGATGTCATGCAATCACTATAGAAAACCAGGCCACACCTCAAACATTTATAGAAACAAAATGAAAGGTATTCCTCAATCGCAATCTACTTTCATTGGTAATTGTTATAAATGTCACAAGAAAGGACACAAGGCACATGAATGCTGATCCAAGGTGACAAACCCAAAGAAGGAAACCTACATGGAAAAGTATTGTCCTACCTGCAAAATGAATGGACATACACACCAGGAGTGTTGGAAAAAGAACAAGAAAGCATGGACACCAAAAGAACCTGATAATGGCTATAAACCGACAAGAATCGGTAACTCATATGTTTGGGACTATAACACATGGGTAAACTGCATAGCATGTTGAAGGTATGGTCATATTGCTGCCAACTGTATGAGAAAATGGACTAGAAGACCAAGAGGATGGACCAATCCAAGTATGGCATGTTTACATTGTCGTAATGTTGGACATGTGATAAAAGATTGCAAAGATTGACTAACAAAAACAAGCACTTATCCCAATGGAAACACCATTGATGACATCAAGAAGATGAGAAAAAAGATGTGGAGAAAAGCTACTAACACTGAAGGTGCTGGAACAAGCAATGCAAATGATGACACCCCATCCAATGGATCTGGTGGTATCACTATTCCCAACTAAGTTGCACAAGTAAGTATGGAACTGCATTATGACAAGTTATATTATGCATCGGTTCCATTACACATTGATCATATTGACAAAATTAGCATTATTGAAGATGCACTACATCGTTACTTGTAATATTATTGAAAAAAAATTCCATCGATAAATGGGTACCAATAAGCATCGGTGAACACGCATAGTAAAGTTGACACTACTTACTGAAATGTATCGGGCATTACTCAAAAGCCAAGTCGCTAAGTGTAACCGACAGACATCGGTGATCTTTGAGCCGACAGAGGTTGTCGTTGCCATCTTACCGAGAATCATTGGTAAAATCACCAAAGCTGCTAGCTACCCTGAAAATTTGCGCCTACACCAATGATGTTATTTATGCCTCAACCGACATACTCAGTCTTTGTACACCAACGAGTTGTTGAGCATTCATGACAACTTAGGGCACAAAAAGTTATAAAAGCATGACGGAAGAACTCATTTTGCACTCGCAATTTTTGAGAAATGAAGCAGAGCTAAGTAGACTGATTGAAAAACAAATTAAAGGGCGACCTCAGCAAGATTCAAACATGACTCAATAGATTCACGAGTGATCAAAGAGATTCAGTAAGTACCTACAATCACCGACTACATTGTGTTTAAGTTACAGAAAGTCCTAAATTTCAAAATACGATGGCATCTACTTCAACAAAAACAAAATTGAAAGAGGATAAGAAGAAAATGATTAATCTTATTAGCAATAGTACTTGTGTTGAACCTAAATACAAGTTACACCCAGAAATTGCATCGCAACCCGATGATTCTGGAACAGTCTCTAGAATCCCACCTAGGGTTTTGCTAGTAGAGAACGTAAGGTCCTATATACATTGCAAGATCTCAGAATTAAGAGATCTAGACCTAGATAAGTCCCATAAGGCACTATTTGATGACATTGGAAACCTGAAAGAAGAGCACAAGCATCTGGATGTGAAAGGTCTGACAAATGCATTACATTTTCCTAGGGCTTTTAAGACCGAATGGATACAGATAGTTCTGAGAAGAATGCATAACCAAACATTGTGGCTTGATGGCCTAAATGAATAAAAAAAGATGTTATTCATGTGGTTACTGGATATCCCACAATTGACAAGCCAAAATATCACAAGCACCCATCCATGAAGGAAGTAGAAAAGTTAACAGGTGCAAAATCAGACAAAAGAGGTCTCAAGGTTAACATCATCACCAACAAGGAAATCAAGTTTGGTGCATGTGTGGTAGGATATAAAATATTTCAAGCCAGGAGAATGAACAACATAGCAAGCACTGCTTTGAGCACAACCTACAAGATCATCAAACTAGGAAAGATGGATCTTGCAGAAATATTGTTAAATCAATTTGAGGAGAACATGAACACCATAAGGTCATCAAGGACAAACACTTGTAAGTTTGGTTCTCTTATTATGTGCATACTCTTTTACTTTGAAGAATACTTTCCTTCCATAGGAAAAGTAGTATGGGACATAAGAAAACTAGTCACCATTAAGATATGTGAGCACATAGAATCATTAGGTACAGATTTTGATGACTTAATGAATGAATATTTCAAAGGATTTAAGGAAAAGATGCAAGCAAGAACAAGGATACCAGAGAGTTTGATAGAAGAACACAAAGATGATATATGTTTTATGGTAGATACTAATTTTACTTATATCAAACCAGTAGTACCTAGAAAATCTTGGCTATCACCACTGGATTATGAAATCCAAACAAGACAAGCTAAAAAATGCATCAAGGCACTGTTGAATGAACCATTGGACAACAAGCAACCAATATTTGGCACTTATTAAGAAGCCAAACCAAAAATCAAGTCAGATCTTGTTCTCAAGAAAATTGTAAACAAGAAGAACAAAATGGTAAAGGACTTAACCAAGAAATTTGTAGTTACTGAAGAAGGTGAAGAGGAAACAGAGGGAAAGGAGGAAGAAACTGAGGGCCAGTCACCCATCGGTGAAGATACATAAAAGAGTGATTCAGAAGCTAAACAGTCAGATTCACCACCACCTCCTCCACCTAAGAAATCAAGGACAACAACTGCTTCAAGGAAAAGAAGCAAAATAGTAAAGGAAGCAACTCCTTCACCATTAATGAAAGGGAGAGTGAGAACCTACAAGAGGAAACCAGTCTCACCAAAGGGAAAACAAACCAAAAGGAGGAAGTTAAATAGAAAAAGAGAATATCTAGATGACTCAGCTATGGATGAAGCTGACATAGAAGTACAAAAAGGGAAAGAACCCTTGATTCCTAAAACCATTGATGAAATATGTAAAAAAATTTCAGAATGACAATCTATTTTAGATCCTAATATTAGGAAATGGTTGAAATTTGATCCAGAGGATCAAAATAAAATTGAAGATGCTATAATAGATAAAATGTGCAAACATAATTATGTTCCACTTCAATTCAAGGAATATGAAGTACCCAAAGAACTATCAGATAGATTGTCTGCAAGATGGAAATTTGCACTTCATCAAGAAAAATAGATAAGAGAAAGAGTACTTGCTACTCTTATGCCTTCTAAATCAAAGAAGGAAGAGATAGATGAAATGATGAAAAATATGTAAAGGAGTTCTCACCCAAAATGAGAGCATACAAATTTCTTAAAGGGAAGCTAATTGAGCTAGATTAGGAAAGCATCAAGAAGTGGTGTAAAATACTCAAAACTCCCAGTAAGGAAGCTAGCCCAGAGAAATAACACATCATCATTAAAGATGCACTAAATGATTCATTAGTTAAATTGGACAGAGAAGAGAGTGATACAACATGCCTCAAAAATACTGAAGTTGCAGATGAGGTATGGCCTGATACTACTCTTGACGAAACTCAGAGTGAAGAAAGCCAAATTCCACCAAGACCAACTCATATTGACTTGGATGATGAAGCAGAGGTTACCAAAGAATAATTGACAATAAAAGGTAACATAAATGAGGATGTCAATGATGAAACATGGTTGGATAATATCATTAGTGACATTATAGGAAAAGACCCTGCAGAAGACGTGCAAAAAGATGAAGATGTCACTATTGCACAAGGTGATACCGACAAACACGACACTTACTGACACTGCAAAGGTAAACACTCCGACCAACATGAAAATATTGATAGAAGCTATTGAAATTAACTCTAGTCAGGAGAAATCATCTAAGAAAGATGAGAACATACCCGAGGACACGGGTAATGATGAAACTAAAGATGCATTAGACACACAAAAGGATACGAAAACTGAGATGAAGGATGCAACCAACACTTAGCAAAAGTTGTCTATTGAAAAAGACAAAGGAGAAGATAATAACAAGGATGAAACATTGAGAAAGGATGAAGAAAAAGAAAAGAGTGGAGAAGTTTAGAAAGATGATAGCATGAAGGAAAAGGAAGAAAAATCTGTTGATACACCCAAGGCCACTGAAGAGACGTCTTCACACAACCAATAGGTGGAATATGAACAGAAGCAACAAGAAGCTTCATCTTCTCGACCTTCACCTACCAAATCAATCCAATCTCAAGACTTAAAAAGGGTAGCTCACCAATTTGTCTCCCAACAAAAGAAGAAGAAGAAGAAAGTAATAAAGAAAGATATCTTGGCTGTAACACTTGATGAGGTGATCGAAATACCCAAGTGGGATGTATCAACTTTAGATACTAAAACACTTCAAAAGTTTGGAGTGATATGTCAAAGAAAAGCCCTATAGGAGAAAATGAGAAAAGCACATAGGGAAGCCCAAGCACTTGACAAAGCTAGGGATATACTACATCAAATTGTTCCTAAGGTAAAATTTAAAAATGACATATCAGCCATGGAACAAATTGCAGTTCTTACCGATGCCATCACCACTCAAAGTGTAGATGCAGAGCAGGCAATGGAAGAATGGGTAGAAAAGAAGTATCAACTCAAACTATTTGAGAAGATAATCCAAGAAGTGGCAAAAAACAAGGTAAAGCTCTCTTAATTAGCAAGTCAATTAGAACCAATGATTCCAGAAGCTATTACCTTAGTTCAAAAATTGTACACACTTGACAATTTCACAAAAGAGAATGGTGAAAAGTTGTCCCAATTAGATTCAAATCTGACAGCAAGTGCACAAAGTTTAACCTCTGATGCAAATGCAATAAAGTTGCATCATGACAAGATCACAGAAGTAAACAGGTTAAGACAAGAGATATGGGATGCAGAGACACAATTTAGGAATGAGGTTACTGAGATGTAGGCTCACATATTACCAAACCTCACTACTCTGCAATAACACATTACAAATGCAAGGAATTTGATCTTGACCCCGGAGATGTCTATGGTAGACAACATCTATGATATGCATGTGAGGATATCACTTGACCACATGGCTCTCAAAAATTTGAAGGAGAAATGGGAGAAGATGATGGAGGAAATCAAAGCCTCACACTCCCACATTTTTGAAAAGTTGTATGTACCTTTGCCCTTATTATCAAAAAAGGAGGAAAAGGATATGTATGTTGTATGTACAGCAGGAATAGATATGTACAATATATCAAATATCAGAAAAAGGAAAAAAAAAAAGGGAAGGCAATTATATGTACATAAAATTACACTTACCGACATATGCATAGGGGGAGTCATGAAATGACTAAGGATGAAGTATACACATGTGTACATACTAATACATTAAGTATGTTGGACATATCAGTTTTTGATACTAATGTCAAAGGGGGAGATTGATGACATTAAGTTTTTCCATTAGTATACTTAAGTGAAAAACATGATAAAGGTCATTGGTATAGGCATACCTGACAGACAACACACTGCATACCTGACGAGATGACAATGCTTGTCGTGAAAATTCTAAGTATAGAATTTACCGATGAACACTATCAAGTGTTGAACCGATGATAAAGCATAAAGGACATCACTGACGAAACAATTTTCTTGACATCGCCGACATATTCAAAATCACTAAACCGACGGTATAGTTTTATGAACATCGCCGACAGAGCAGAAAAGACAAGGAACCCGACGAACAGTTCAATATAGGGACACCAACGAAGTGAAAGCCCGATGGATAAAAGAATGAAAGAAACTCGACAGACTGACAGAGAAGCCCGAGCATCATAACCGACAGTCAGTTAGAGAACCCGCAAAAAGTGGATCTGACTTTCCACGTCAAATAAAACATTGTAATTCTATTTATAGAGTTTTAATTTGTTTTAAATCATTACTTGAGGGTCAAGCAAGTATATTGTAAATGTTCTAAAGCATCCTAATGGATCTAAAACATAACTAACTAAAGATCAAGGTCAAGTTGTAAACCTTGAATCTAGAGTTAACTTGAGAAGCGTGAATCAAGAATGGACCTAGAAACTAGTATATATAGATGTTCAATCAATTGTAATAGTAAGGTTTAACGAATGATTGTGGCCACGAAGAACATCTAAGCAGCAGAAGTGAATTCATGCAAAGTTCAGAAATAGATCATATCAGTTCTCAAGAACACAGACAAGGCTATCGACGAGTAGAGACAAGGTATCATTCAATCTCTCAAGGTGATTACAAATACATTGTTAGATTTATAGGATTTGTTATCAGAAATTAGAGATTGCATATACTATCAGATCAAAATTTATAATGTAGTTGCATTCTAACAAGTGCATCACATCAGAAATCCTTTAGTAGAAGGTGGACTTAACAGTTCTTGACAAATCTCTTAACAAAGTGCACACCTAATGGTGTTGCTAAAGCTTCAAATGAAGTAGATCCTAATAGGTCTCCACTCTAATACTCTTAACGGGGTAGATCATCAGAAATGATCAAATTGTAAGCCTTAACTGGCTCCCTTCTTATCTGTAGATAGTGAAGTTTTGTAGGTGACATCCCCACCACATTTTTTACTTCCTAAAAGGAGTTTTCTGCGATATCATATCTTGTGTTATGTGTTATTTACTTTGATGTATGTTTCTTGAATGTTTACACATGTAAAGAATTTATGTTATGATTTCACATACATAAAGAAAGATGAACATATAGATAGGTGATTATACAAATCTGATGACATAAAGGTTAATGGGTTAATCACATAAAAGTTTTAGAGGTATTGATTCACCCCTCCCCTCTTAGTACATCATTCCATTAATTTCAACAATAAGTCATCTCTCCCTCATGATACTTCTCTCCCTTTTGATATTCCTCTCCGTTTGATGGATATTTTGTCTCTCCTTTGGATCTTCTCAGGATAATCTATCACTTACAAGTTCTCCCTTCAAATCTCTCTCCCTTTGACAACAATGCCAAAGTAAACATTAAGCATTCCAAAATTATATCCTTTCTCTTTTTTTATAATATACTCCTTGAATTTCCCTTCCATCAACAACATAGCTCTGTATTAGCCAAAATAATCCCTGCTGTTCAGTGCAAATTTGTACCTTGTTGTGTACAAATGTATCTTTGTAGTCCATTTCTTTTCTTGCATCAACATGAATGATCTTAGGATTTGTGTATAGGCTGATGCAATATCCTAGTCATCTTACTGACTGATAGACAAGGGTTGGACCCCTAGTCTCTTTCTTAGGTACTCAAATGTATCTTTTGATAATGGCTTGGTAAATATGTCAGCTAATTGTTCCTTTGATTGAACATATTCCAGTATCACTTCTTTTTCTTGCACTTGTTCTCTTAAGTAATGATACTTGATAGCAATATGCTTAGTATTAGCATGCATAACTAGATTCTTTGAAATATTAATTGCATTAGTATTATCACAATATATAATCACTTGTTCAAGAATCTTCATATTCATACCTTCTAGTAATTATTTTTTCCATGCAATATTTGAGCAGTTTGCAGCAACAACCACATATTATGCTTCTGTAGTAGATTGTGAGATGCATCCTTGCTTCTTGCTGATCCATGTGACAATTTTGTCACCCATAAAGAATGCTCCTCTAGTTGTGCTCTTCCTCTCATCTAGATTTCCAGCCCAATCAGCATCTGTATAGACTTGAAGATCAAATTTACCCCTTTTGTTATACCATAGGCCATAGTCCTCAATATTCTTGAGATATCTCAGAATTCTCTTGACAACAGTCATGTGTGATTATTTGGGATTAGCAGAGAATATTGCAACTATTCCAACTGCAAGTGCTATATCTGGTTTGGTATGAACAATATACATTAGTTTTCCAATCATTGATCTATATGCATCAAGGAAGTGTTGAAGATATTCAAGATGGAAGATTCCAAGCCAGTTGGAACACCTATGGCAACCATATGTAAGCTGACAAAAGAAGACAAATCAAATGAGGTAAATCAGACCCTATATGTGAGTTGGAAAACTAAGGTAAATTTACATTTGTATCTACCTTAATTTACCTTTGTATCTACCTTTGCCTCTCTACAATCTTCTAGCCATAAGTGCTTCAATCTCATCAAAATCTTGATCATCACTATCATTCCTTATAGTGTGTTTATGACTTGACTTACTTATTTTCAAAGAAGATTTGAATCCAGGCTCTATATATGGTAAGACACTATTATCAAAGTTATTCATCTCAAATGAGATCAGTCTACCAATCAGGCTATCTAGAGTAACAATATTATTTTCTACTGCTCTCATTTCTTTTATAGTAGATACTCTAATAGCATATACAGGCAATAAGGTTCTTAGGATTTTACTTACCACTGTCTCTTCTTCAAGTACACCTCCAACTCCTCGGATAACATTGACTACCTCCTTTATTCTGCAGCTATACTGAGTGATATTTTCTCCTTTTTTCATCCTTAGATCTCAAACCTACCTCTTATGCTTTTGGTATTAGCTCTTTGTACATTAGCATCTCCTCCATGTAACAGCTTCAATTTATCCCATATTTTCTTTGTAGAGGTGCAGGTTTTGACATATTCAAACTCAACATCAGAGAGTGAGGAAGCAAGCTCTATCATCATGCAATTATGCTCATCTTTTTTCTCTCAATTGCTCAAGTGTGTGAGGTCCTATAGGCATTGCATATTCAATATCTAAGTATTGAAAAACATCATTTCCAATACCTGATAGGTGGAGTCTTATTCTACTTTTCCATGATGCAAAGTTGTCTTTGTTCAACTTGGGCACATCTCGTTTGTTCATCTTGTGATCTTTTTCTTGAGATGTTAAAATCCCTTTCTAAGCACACAAGCTTTGATACCAATTGTTAGAATAACTGAGAGGGGGGGGGGGGGGTTGAATCAGTGGCCTCAAAAATATTCCAATAAATCAACCCAAAAACTTAGTACCACAATATTAAGCCTCTAGTTATCTTCAGTCCTACAAGATGAATGCCTTTAAATAATCTCAACAAATAACTACTGTTTGGAGTTCACTTTTAAACCTTATTGTTACTATTTACCGATTAGCAATCTTTCATTTACCGAAATACAGTAAAACCTTAGTGTATACTGATCAATCCAGATTTGGTTATGTCCACTGCAAATCACTAAAGTAATGACTCATAAACACATTAACACATGGATTTTTAACATGGAAACCCTGTTAAGGGAAAAACAACTTGGGACCGGTAACCGAAAATTTTCACTCTTCTAAAGTGAGCTCAGTGAAGAGCCAACCCTGTTAAAGGTTACAAACACATTGTTAGGTGTGAACTTGTTAGAGGATTTAAATAGAATAGTTTGTCACTTGATATCTAGAATCTATATGCTACCTTCTATGACCAAACCCAGTGTAGTTTGTCAAATGGTATCTGGCATCTCATGCTATCTTCATGATCAAACTTTTTGATACTCCTTGGGATGTATCTCAATAGAGAAAGGATTGTTAACTCCTGCTCGGTTAAGAGACTTTCTGATCCAATGGTTAAATTGAATCAATAAATGATATGTTCACATATACAACTATAAACTTGCAGATTTTCAGATCTATTGTAAGCTCATAATACCTTTCTGATCAATGTATCTTTTCAATACTTTTTCTCCACTTCTTTCTTCTTGATGATGTCGTGCTTTTTTGCTCGGTGTCTGCAGAATTAGCTCTTTTTTTCAGCTTGATTGATTAGGACTGTATGGAGTTATTCTCCATCAGTTTCTCTTCAGCATCCTCTTCTTCTATTCACTCCCATAATTCATAATGAATTAGATTGTCTATTTATAGACATGATTTCAGCATTTCTAAGTTCTTTTCTTTCTTGTTCTTGGCATGATCCGCAATCTTAGCCAATCTTGATTTAAAACTTTACTCTTGTTTTATCTGGTAGATATCTCTTTGAAAAATTAGAATAAAATAGCTTTAAATCTTTCACTTATTGCTGGCTTTAACTTTTTGATGAAAACAATAATAAAAACCAGTTAACTCCTTTAGCTCTTGCCAGTTAAGTCTTTTGTCATTTTTGAACTTCAGTTCCTTTCGGTGTTTTAACTCTTGTTAGCTTCGGTCAACACTTCAGTTCTTCTTAGGCATCTCTGTTGGGGTTGTTTTTCCATCGGGTTATACTATGAAGTTCAATCCATCGGGGTTGTTTGTCCATCGGGTAACATTGTTTGTCCTACCTGTCAGTAATGCTTGTTATTCTTCTCATTGGTAATGCTTGTCAGTTTTCTTCCTCGAGCATCACTTTGACTTTTCTCTCGGGGTTCTCTATCCTTCGGAGTGCACTGACCGTCAGTGTTTGTTGTCACTTTGTGAATACTAAAATTTTATGTATTACTGATAGCATAACCTTTATCTTTCTAGTTCTCTGAAGTCTTTGACACTTTTTATATAACCAATCAGATTATATTAATTTGACATCAATGAAAACACAATCCATTAACTGATTTAATGTCTTGCATTATCTTTTTGCATTTCAGTGATCATCAACTTAACATATTCAAACATTCAATTAGTTATGGTTCATCAGAGACTTGTATTTAGGGGTTACTGGTTCAACATTCTTCACTAATACTGGTCTTTGCATCCTCGGTGCCATGATAATCTCCAAATGTAAGGAATTAACAAACTAGGGCAAACTCGATGAAATACGACTTCACAAACTCAATTCAGTGAACCAAATATCTTAGAAATATCACTCAATGCTTTTGTAAAGATTCATAAATACCTCAAATTCTCTTTGAATGCTCGAGGGAGTGATCACTTTGCAGTGTGCTCAAATTCTCTTTGAAAATGTTAGGTTTAAAATGAATAACAAACTGACCTATTTATATCTTTTCCTCAATTAGGGTTTCCAATAGATTTAATTATTTGCATTAAATGTGCTTGTCAAGTCCCTTTTACCTTAATTTATACCGATAATATAGTTACTTTGCTTAACCAACTAAACAAAATAACCATAGATTACAACTTTCAACCAAAATTTCACAACTTATCCAAATACATCTTAATATGTTGATATGGATCTTAACTCTATTGCTTAGGAACTAATGTAAGTTTTATAATAAGCATGGAGTTCCTACATACCTCTCACTAGTTAGGTGGAACTTGGTGCACCAGAATTGGTAGAGATGGTGTTGTCTATAATTTCAAGTGAAGTTCCATCTTTTTGAGTCGTTCTCCTCCATGTTTTTTTCACCTATTGTTTGATTTCTTAAACAGTAGATGGTGCACTCTTTGTAGATTCATCTTCATTTAGTGCATCTCCTCGGTATCTATAGTTTCTCGCTAGGTGTCCTACCCTATTACAATGGAAACATTCCATGCTTGGGTTCCTCCATGATCTTATGTTAAACCTTTCATGCATCAATATGTATTTTATGATAATGTGTCCATATCTTCCACACGATAAGCACAAAATCCTTGTATTAGAATCCCATGGTATAGATGTGCTTGCTCGGTTAGTATTTGCATTATCTCGATTAGGCATCCACTTATCATTTCTTTTATTTGATCTGCACTCTTCAGTCTTGTGACCATACTTGTTTCAATTCTTGCAGTAACCATCAAACTTAGGTTTCCTTCTATTGTTAGTAAGGTTGGTTCTACACTCAAAAGCTTGATGTCCATACTTATTACATCTAAAACAATAACCATAAAATTTAGGTGTACTCAATACTTTACCTTTCTTGCTTCTACAAACATTAGCAGTGTATCCAGGCCACCCACAATAATTACAGTTTGGCTTCTTTATTTTTGGTGGGGGTGCAGTACCTTGATCTTTCTGTGCATTAGATGATTCTCCTTTCTCCGTAGTGCTGCTCTCATTGAATCCAATTCCTGATCTGTCATTCAGTTGCTTCTGATTCTTAACCTGTTTGTCCAGTAATTTCAATACATCTTCATTTATTCTCAGTATTTCATTTGCATCCTTCTTATCTTTCAATCTTTTGTCCATTATTCCAATTTCATCTTTCAGTGCTTGATTGTCAAATTCCTTTCAAGTACAATCCTGATTTGCATTCATAATATGGTCAGTCATATTGTAGTGAACTTGGGTTATCCTTAATATTTCATTATCTTTCTTAGTTAACCTTATTTCAAATTTTCTTTTGTCATCTTCTACAATTCTCTTTTCATCCTCACCTGTTCTTTTACCTTCAATCAGTTCGGTCATTCTTAAGCTATTAGCATCAAGATCTTTCTTCATCAAATCTAATAGCTCAGTAAGTGAGTCATTCTTTTCAAGTAGTTATCTTATGGAATTCTCAAACTCATCAGTCACACTTCCTTCAGATGGAGTCTCAAGTGTATCAACTTGTTCTTGTGTAACCTTTAGTTCATCATATAATTTCCTTCTTATCCTCAAATATTTCTCAAGTTTCTTTCTCAGATCCATGATTAACTCATGTGCACTCTCCAACTCAAATTCAAAACCATCAATCCTCTTAAATTATCTATAACCTTCCATGACTAAGATCTTTAAATCTCAGGTGGTCAAACCTTTAACTCAAGAATAAAAACTCTGATACGAATTGTTGGAATAACTATGGAAAGTTGGGACTGAGAGGAGAGTGGTAAATCAGTATTGTTAGGAATAATAGTCCACAAGAAAACTGAGAGGGGGGGTGAATCAGTTGTAATATAGATTATTAAAATTTATACTTTATAAACCAAATCTGCAAATGTAAATGATAACACAGTAATAGACAACACCATAACACAATATTTGTTATCGAGGAAACTCTGTTACAGGTAAAACCCCGATGGGAATTAACACCCACAAATAAAGTACTGAGAGTATCGTATCCCTATTAAAACATATTAGCTCTGTTAGGAGCTTGTTACAACATTGCAGTACATAGTCCCTGTTAGGAGACAGACCCTGTTAGGATTCAAGGAAAATAGTAGGCTCACTGCCAAGGCACAATGCCCAAAGAAGGTTAAAGCCACCCTCAATGAATTACAATCCGAATCAAGTGTATAAGGAAAATACACATTCCAAGGAACTGTCTGATATCAACTATCTTTTCTTGGTAAGTTCCAACGATGTATCAACTCTGCTTTGTATCCAACAGTCAACAAGCTTCGCAGCTTCCACACTTCTCTTTCTTTTCTCTATCACACTTCTTCTCAATAATTTATCTTTCATATATGCCCTCTTACAATAATTCATTAGGTCGGCTAGTTAAGCTTTTCTAATACATAATTAAATAGGTCGGCCAATTAAGGCTTTCCATCATACAAATAATTACATATTCCCTTGCTAAGATACACACGGTATCTATAACAAGTATACAACATTTACAATTCATTACATATACTTTCAGATCTACAATTCATGCTCACAATTAATTTCACACGCTACATGTCTGAAGTTAGCTAGGAAATAGGTCTTCTCCATAATACACGCCACAGCTAACATCATCAGTAACCAATCAACAATCAAACTCAACCCATTACTATATCATATGTCAGTTGTCCATCAGTAAGCTTGCAAGTTTTGAAATATCTTTTCCAGAAAGATATACCCGAAACACATAGACCTGCTCTGTCTAGAATCACAGTTACAGTCCAAAAAACCAGTCTTCACTAAATCAACTATAACATCACAAGTAGGTAATATAAAGTCAAGTGACCTTAGGGATAAGGTCAACACACATCCTTCTACATAAGTCCAACTTTGATCATTCTGAATTATCTGTAAAGTGTCCGTACACTCCATCCAGTTAAGTAGCCAGTCTGTCTTCTTCATAGAAACATATGTTAACATCAGTGACAAAACATGAATATCAACAACATGATCAATAACCAAAACTGATATCATCTAACAATATCCCCATTTGGCATTGATGGCAACAGATGGGAAAATCCATATGTACCAATCCAAAAGTACTCACTCTCAATACAATCTTCTCAATATCCTCAACACAAATCTCCCCAAAATAGTAGGGATTTTCGCATAGATTTCTTCCCCTTTGGCAGCAATGGAAAAGGGTGCCATACTTCATCTATAGTCTTCTATAAGTGTAGCTTTTTCAGATCTTCATGTCCAATCAGCTAGGTGCAAGATCACCCAAATGTATTCCATAGTATTCTCCTGCGATCACTCCCCTTAAGGAGTAGATCCATACATCAAGTCTAGAGAATGATATAGCTCCGAGATCCACTGGACTGATGCACATCTGCATCATTTAGTTTTCATTGGGAGAGGCCATTACCCCAAGCATGCCTCTAAGATATTTAAAAGCATCTTTTGGAAAAGGTTTAGTAAATATATCTACTATCTGTTCCTTTGTGCTAATATACTCCAATTCAAACTCTCTATTTGCTACCTTCTCCCTTAAGAAATGATACTTGATGGAAATATATTTAGTCTTTGAATGCATTATAGGATTCTTTGACCTATTCACTATGCTGGTGTTACCACAATGGATAACCACTAGTTCTTTGAAAATTATTATGATGTCCTTCAGCAAATTTGTATCATCCAAACAACTTGTGTACAGTTTATTGCAGCAGCAACATACTTTGACTCAGCAGTAGATTGAGCAATATAGTTCTTCTTCTTGCTCAACCAAGAAACCAGTCTCTTTCCAAGGAAAAATACACCACCACTAGTTCTCTTCCTATCATCTACATTACCTGCCCAATCAGCATCAGTAAAAGCCTGCAATGTAAAATCATCAAATTTTTCATACCATAATCCATACTCTACTGTTCCTTTCAAATATCTGAAAATTCTTTTCACAGCAGCAAAATGTGTCTCTTTAGGATCTGCCTAATATCTAGCCAAAATTCCAACTGCATTGGTGATATCTGGTCTAGTGTGTGTCAAATATTGTAGACCTCCAATCATTGATTTGTACTTAGTCTACCCAACACTTTGAGTCTCATCATTTTTAGTTAGTTTGTTCCTTGTCACCATGGGTGTTCCAACAGGTTTACAATCTTCCATTCCAAGTTTCTTCAACATTTCCTTAAGATACTTGGTCTGAGATATAAATATGTCATTCCTACTCTGATTAATTTGCAAACTAAGAAAAAATTTCATCTCACCAATCATTGACATTTCAAACTCATTCTCCATTGCTTTAGCAAACTTCTTACTCATTTTATCATTTCCTCCAAAAATGATATCATCAACAAAAACTTCTAGAATTAAGATTCCATCTTCATCAGTTCTTAAATACAAATTACCGTCTGCATTACCTTTTCTGAAACCAAGATGAAGTAGATGTTTATCTAGTCTTGCATACGATGCCCTCGGTGCTTGTTTCAGTCCATACAGTGCCTTCTTCAATCTGCAAACCATGCTTTCACTATCTGTCAAAGGAAAACCATCAGGTTGCTCAATGTACACTTCTTCTTCTAGATCACCATTCAACAATGTTGATTTCACATCCATCTGATACAATTTGAAGTCTTTATGTGCAGCATAAGCAAGGGATAGTCTCATAGCTTCCAATCTAGAAACAAGTGCAAATGTTTCTTCATAGTCTATGCCTTCTTTTTGTGAGTAGCCTTTACATACCAGTCTAGCCTTGTTTCTTACTACTATGCCTTCCTCATCCATTTTGTTTCTGAAAACCACTTAGTGCCAATCACATTCTTGTTCTTAGGTCTTGGAACCAATTCCCAAGTATTGTTCTTCTTTATCAATTCTAGTTCTTCGTCCATGGCTTTAGTCCAAGATTCATCTTTACATGCTTCATCAGTAGTCTTTGGTTAGACTTGAGAAATCAAACAAATCTCATCTCTAACTTTAGATCTAGTCATCATGCCTTTGCTTGTATCACCAATAATTTGGTCTTTAGGGTGGTTTTTCTTGACATACCTTGGTGTCTTTAATGTCTCAGTAGCTTCGGCCTGTTCTTCTTCTTCAATCTCATTCTCGATCATCAAGGGTCCTTCAGGTTCAGCATCAACTTCTCTTGATTCTTTTATCTGACCACAATCATACATTCTTTCCTGAATTTGAAATTTCTCATCTATCCTCACATTTGTGCTTTCAATTAGTGTCCTCAGTCTCAGATTGAAACATTTATATGCTTTACTTTTAGTGGAATAACCAAGAAAGATTCCTTCATCACTTCTAGCATCAAACTTTCCTATCTCATCATCTCTTTTGATATAACATTTACTACCAAATATTCTAAAATATTTCATAGTAGGTGCATGATCAAACCATAATTCATAAGGAGTTTTACTTTTACCTTCTCTGATCTGAATTCTATTCAATGTATACACAACAGTGCCAACTGCTTCTCTCCAATGAACATGTGATACATTTCCTTCCAGCAACATAGTCCTTGCAGCATCTAATATGGTTATGTTTCTTCGCTCTTCTATCCCATTCTGTTGTGGAGTTCTAGGAGCTGAAGTCTGTCTATGTATTCCATTTTCTTCATAGTATGTATTAAACAGTTATGATGTAAACTCTCCTCCTTTGTCTGATCTCAAACATTTCATCTTTAAACTAGATTCAATCTCAACTTTTTCTTTGAACAACTTGAACTTGTCAAATGGTTCAGATTTCTCTCTCAAATATGTAACCCACATCATTCTAGAAAAGTCATCAACAAAAAGTATAAAATACCTTTCACCATAGTATGATCTTGTTCTTGTAGGACCACATAGATCTGTATGCACCAGATCCAACTTCCCTTTTGTTTAATAAGCTTTGCTCTTGAAAGTGCTTCTAGTCTGTTTCCCCATAACACATTCTCTACACATAGTGTTAGATGGCTTTATAATTTTAGGTAGATCTCTTACTTCTTTTTTCATACTTTCCTTCACAATGTTATCAAAAGTAACATGACAAAATATTTTGTGCCATAACCAACTGTCATCAACCTTTGCAAAAAAACAAGAAGCTTCAGATGTGTTCAATTCAAATACATTACCTCTAGATTTAGTACCAAATGCTATCAAGTCTCATGTTTTTCTCTTGATAGTACACTTTCCATTTATGAAGTTCAGTTGGTAACCCTTGTCCACTAGTTGTCCAAAACTCAACAAATTGTGCTTAAGTCCATCAATAAGTAATACATTGTCAATTTTAGTCTTTCCATCCAAGGAAATAGATCCAATTCCAATAATAAGTTTAGGAGTATTGTCACCAAATCTAACAACACCACCATCATGTCTTTTCAAACTCACAAACTTATTTTTATCTCCAGTCATTTGATGTGAACAACCACTATCTATGACCCATTCAGATTTCTTTTCAACTTGAGATACTAATGCTTTCTCTTCATGCATAGGATCATCATCCTTAATAGCAATAAATCCAATTTCATCATAATCACCATTCTCATCATCAGATATGCCTTCACTATCATAATAACATTCCTTATCCTTTGAGAACTTAGACTTGAATAACTTAGGTTTGTGGTTTGGAATTCTTGTAGGACATCTAGATGCAAAATGACCAATCTTTTTACATGAAAAACATTTCAAAGGTAATTTTCCCTCAAACTTACCCTTACCTCTCTTTTCTCTTCTAGCAATCAGTGCAACAATTTCATCTATCTTTCTTTCTTCTTCCTGTATCTGTTCCCATTCATCAACATATGCTCCAAGTTCTTCTTTTAGATCATTACTACGTGTGCTTGTATTTCCAGGTAAGATTCTTTTTCCTTTGTGCATAGTTGCTTTGAATGTTGAATCAACCTTAGGTAGAGTGTCTCCCAATTTTGCGGATTCAAATGTAGTTAGCTTGCCAATCAACATCTCTATGGTGAAGTTCGGTGTCAAAGGTATGATCTCCTCTATAGCCTAAACCTTGGTTTTATATGCAGGTGTCAAAGATCTGAGTATCTTTGCAATAACTTATTCCTCACTGTAAGTTCCTCCATAGTTCCTAATATTAGTAACTACCTCAGTAATTCTCTATGCATATGCTCAGATGTTTTCATCTTCTCTCATCTTCAGTGATTCCATCTTTGTCTTCCAGTTCTGTAACTTTTCTTTCTTTGTAAATTTGTATCCAACATATAGTACTTCCAGTCTTGACCAAATTTCATGTGTAGAGTCCAAGTCCTTTACTTCAGTAAATTCTCCTTCTGATAATGTGCTGATTAAGGATTCCCTTCCAACCATATTGCATGAGAATAACTTCTTTTGATCTTCACTGGCTTTCTCTAATTCATCCTCAGCCGCTATCTTTTCCTTCTTCTTTGTTATCATCTAGTAGTAAATTCCCAGACATAGCAAATGTGTTCTCATCTTGTTCTTCCAACTGTCAAAGTTTTTCAGAGTCAAACTTTGGACTATCCTTCCTGTAGTAAGTCATCTTCAAGATCACCTCAAGTTGTTTAACTTTCTCTCTAAGGACCAATAGATCTGATACCAATTGTTAGGAATAACAGTCCACAAGACAACTGAGAGGGGGGGGGGGGTGAATCAGTTGTAATCTAGATTATTAAATTTTATACTTTATATACCAAATCTGCAAATGTAAATGATAACACAGTAATAGACAACACCATAACACAATATTTTTTGTCGAGGAAACCCTGTTAAAGGTAAAACCCAAGTGGGAATTAACACCCACAAATAAAGTATTGAGAGTATAGTATCCATGTTAAAAGATATTAGCCCTATTAGGAGCTTGTTACAACATTTCAGTACACAGTACCTTAGAAGACAGACCCTGTTAGGAGTCAAAGAAAATAGTAGGCTCACTACCAAGGCACACTGCCCAAAGAAGGTTAAAGCCACCCTCAAGGATTTACAATCCGAATCAAGTGTAAAGGCAAATACACATTCCAGTGAACTATCTGATAGCAACTATCTTTGCTTGGTCAGTTCTAATGATGTATCAACTCTACTTTGTATCCAGCAGTCAACAAGCTTTGTAACTTCCACATTTATCTTTCTTTTCTCTATCACACTTCTTCTCAAGAATTTATCTTTCATACATACCCTCTTACAATTATTCATTAGGTCGGCCAGTTAAGCTTTTCTAATACATAATTAACTAGGTCGGCCAATTAAGGCTTTCCATCATACAAATAATTACATAGCCCCTTGCTAAGATACACACGGTATATATAAAAAGTATACAACATTTAAAATTCATTACATATACTTTCAGATCTGTAATTCATGCTCATAATTAATCTCACAAGCTACATGTCTAAAGTCGGCCAGGAAATAGGTCTTCTCTAGAATACATGCCACGACTGATGTCATCAGTAACCAATCAACAATCAAACTCAACCCATTACTCTATCATATGTCGATTGTCCATCTGTAATCTTGCAAGTTCTAAAATATCTTCGCCAGAAAGATATACCCGAAACACAAAGACCTGCTATGTCCAGAATCACAGTTACAGTCCAAAAAACCAATCTTCACTAAATCAACTATAACATCCACAGTAGGTAATATAAAGTCAAGCGACCTTAGGGATTAGTTCAGCACACATCCTTCTGCATAAGTCCAACTTTGATCATTCTAAATCATCTGTACAGTGTCTATACACTCCATCCAGTTAAGTAGCCAGTCTGTCTTCTTCATAGAAATATATGTTGACATCAGTGACAAAACATGAATATCAACCAATTGATCAGTAACCAAAATAGATTTGCATTCATAATATGGTTGGTCATATTGTAGTGAACTTGGGTTATCCTTAAGATTTCATTATCTTTCCTAGTTAACGTTATTTAAACTTGTCTTTTGTCATCTTCTACAATTCTCTTTTCATCCTCACCTGTTCTTTTACCTTCAATCAGTTCGGTCATTCTTAAGCTATTAGCATCAAGATCTTTCTTCATCAAATCTAATAGCTTGGTAAGTGAGTCATTATTTTCAAGTAGTTCTCTTATGGGAGTCTCAAACTCATCAGTCACACTTCCTTCAGATGCAGTCTCAAGTGTATGAAGTTGTTCTTGTGTAACCTTTAGTTCATCATATAATTTCCTTCTTATCCTCAAAGATTTCTCAAGTTTCTTTCTCAGATCCATGATTAACTCATGTGCACTCTCCAACTCAGATTCAAGACCATCAATCCTCTTAAATTATCTATAACCTTCCATGACTAAGATCTTTAAATCTCAGGTGGTCAAACCTTTAACTCAAGAGTACAAGCTCTAATACGAACTGTTGGAATAAGTATGGAAAGTTGGGACTGAGAGGGGAGTGGTAAATCGGTACCACTAAAAACTTTTAACCACAATCACTATTTAAACCATATATTGTTGTTTGTTGATTACCGAGTTTATAACTTTGAAATAAAAGTAATATAATTCTTATAAAACCGTAACATAAAAAAATTAAACAGTTAAACTCATAACACTATGAGTTTGGTAATGCAAAAATCCTTGGTTAGAGGATAAAAATTGCGGTGGGGATGACACCTACAACCTTCACTAATTGCAGTATAAAGGGTGCTCGGTTAGAGATACAAAGTTTAGCTATTTCTGATAGCTTACCCGGTTAAGAGTATATATAAGATTTGTTAGGTCTACCTAGTTAAAGGGTTTTTACAAACTCTACATTTAGAGATGTACCCTGTTAAAGGATTTACAAATATAAGATCTGTTAAGATCTACCCAATATTGGGATTTAAAGCTCTCAATATAATAGTATCAATAACTTAACATTGTTTGTAAAAATTCATCAAATGTAAATTTTGTCTAGACTCTATGTGCTCTGATATGTGTTACCTCAATTCCCAAATTGTAACACTATTCTGTTCTGCTCCGTTGTAGCTGATTTTACGATTGATGCTCTCTGCTCTCCTCTTTATTCTTCAATAACTCCTTTAACTTTCTCAGAAAAAATAATAACAAATCTTTGTCCTTCTCTATATTCAGTATACTATTGTGTCTCTCACACATACAAATTCATCCAAAATATAGATGATTTTTTCCTCTTAATCTTATGCATTAGGTACACTATAAATTTCTCTTGACCGTTAGATATTCTTTCCATCTCGGTGGCCATGTCACTTTTACCTTGATACTTGTTGATTTTCTTGGAAATGACAAACTTTCATTTTGTCGTTTGATCTATGCCTTTGATATTCACTCTAATTTATTTGAATCATTGATCATGTAATAAACTGTTATAAATGCTTTTATACACGTAATTAATGCTCTGATAATCATTAAATATGATCTGATCATATTTTTGATTAACTGTCTAACTCGGTTGAGTAACTTCACAATACTCAGTTAAATGATCTTCATCGCTCGGTGTAATATCAACTCAGTGTACTACATGCGCTCAATGTAGTATGTCGCTTGGTAACTATAAGTGTTCGGTACTCTGTCAACTTTGTTTCTTTACCGATTGGCTCGATGTGCTTTACCGACTTATGTTATACTTGACTATCTCATTTTACCGATTGATTCTCCTTGAATCCATGACTTTGACTAAACTAATGAGAACAAAATATATTGTAGAGATAACAGCTCCACATCTTCTTGTAGTCCTATTTTTAACAGTTTTTTACTTTTATGGTCATGTTTTTCTAGGGTTTGAATAAATTGGTGCTTTGCCTACGCTAGCAGGCTCAATTTGGAATCTAATTGAAATTCAAAAATGTTATAAATAGTAAAGATTATTTATAATTTGGTTTGCAATTCATATGTATAAAGAAGTTAGAGAAAGAGATGCCTCAATAGATGACCTCATTTAGTGTGTCTAAAAGACTAAGAATTTGTTCAAATGACACATCCATGATGTTCTTGGAATCAATTATGCCTAAGCTAGCATCTCTATTCTATATTGCTCATGGAGTCAATCAGGACTTAGCCAACATACATAACTTTACAATTGGTTTGCTAATACTTGTAAAGTTTTTCCTTCATGGTTTCCCATAAATAATTACAAGCATCCTATAAATTTAAATTTTCTTAAAATTTTGTTATTTAAAAAATACAAAGAAATATTATATTTTAGAATTTCCATTGTAAATATTTGTGATTTTTTTTAAAGAAAAAATCAAATTGGTTTGCTTAATTCAGTTTCCATATTGGATCTCAAGGTTATAATGTTCCATTTTCTTGCATGCAAACTTTCTTTTCTTTCATCCACACCATTCCAATATTCCGCATTCCATGTTTGCAACTTTCTACCAATAATTTATTTTCATTCACATGGACTTGCAAGAAAAGATATTTGAAAACCAAAAAAATTGTCATTCTCTATTCTCCCAGACATGCTTTACAATGGGAATTGTATTATGGTCAAGTGTGAGGTTTGCCTTGAATTTTTAGATCTGCATCTATTTGTTGTTGCTTCTACTACAATGGTTCCTGCCCAAAACATGAGATCATGACATTTTGTCACACCTCCATTGGGCTCATTATAGGATCCTCAAAATATATTTTCATCCACAATAAACCCTTTTACTCTACTGTATCACTAGTTATCCTACCAATTCTAGATTGAAAAATACTTTGCGAACTAGATCAGTTTATCATTTCAATTTCCGTTTCCATTATAATAAATATTTAAAATTATAAATGAGTAAAATCCAATACAAAGATATATAACAAATTTTGACGTAATATGCATGTGATATATAAAACCTACTAACAAGATAAATAATATTTGACAGTGATTGAAGAGCACTCATAACTAGTAACCATCAAACATAACAATGAAACTAATACCTAAGAAAGAAAGCAGGATGCAGCACATGCATCCTCAAGAGAACAATTGATAAATACCACACCTCTTGCAAAAGTGTTCCATCAAAAATGTTAAAATTGTGCACAAGAGTCCCTTTTGTACTAGAAGTTGCAAGAAGAATACCATCTAAAGTCAGTGTGACAAAAACAATATGTGATCATGTGCAGGTGTGAACCTTGTTCTTTTCAGACCTTAATATTCAACACGAGCCTTTCCATAGTGCAAACCAAGGCATGCTAAGACAAAATTATTTGATGTCTGAGAAAGAACACAGAGTAATTTTGGATTAGCTAGAGTTTCTATTTGGTGAAGAAGATTCAAACCCTGAAGCTCATATACAAATTTCAGATGTTCCAAAACAACCACTATAAGATCCCATCTTAATTTCACTGCTTTAATTTTTTACCTGGAAGTAACTTCACCAATACACGAGAAGCCATGATCATCCCAAATAATAACATTAGTAGGAGGAAATTGAGGGTTTTCCTCAACTCCAACAAAAGCTAAAATATTGGACTTAAATATCATCTCCACTAGACAAGTTATTGGAATAAATGTAAAGTCTATAAGAATGTTATTTTTACGCTTGCTAGTCATTGAAATACAGGAAACTACTAATTCCTTTTAAACATATATATTGCAAGTAATGTTTGTAGTTTGTGGAAATGAAAATTACACTCTATGATCCATTATCAGGATGCAAGAGAGTTCAAGGAGTAGGATGATGATGGATCATAAAGTGTGATGCAAAACATTGAGTTAAAAATTTCTCACACAATCATATATTGAAACTACAAGCAATATTTGTATGGATTTTGGAAATCTTATAACATTAATATATTGCAAGTTCATATATTACAAATGAAAGACAAAAGAACTTGAAACAATAAAATTACAAAAGGTAATATTTTAACTACAGTCACATACTTTGATTACAAGGAATTAGTAATGAACTCACATAAAATATAAACAACACAAAAAATGTCCATCAAATACTAAAAAATAAAATCGTCAACCATGGTTGATGAACCAAAGAAATTAAAGTGCACTTCATTAAGATTCTGTAACATTTAGTATTATAGTCTTAAGCAAGGAACGATGCTCAATATTAGCCAAATATTCACAAAACAAGTTTGATGTTGTTGAAACATGACTATTTTATATATCACATGCAGGAACAAATTATGCATTGTGTGTGTGTATTTGGGTACCTGATGAAAACAACACAAACACTCAATAGGTCATTGCATTAGTCCAAATGGTTAGATAAAATGTTCAAAACCACTAATATCGGCCTATTGCCTTCTAACTAGAAAGAGTGTGATTAGTTGCATATTATCCCTTAGAATAGGCTACAAATCAGTGACCAATACTATTCTAGCATGAAGGATTTAATTCAAAATTAAGCTAAAAAGATGATAAAGCATGTATTCTAGCTCTAAAAGATGAAACTAAAACAATGCAAAAACATGGAATAATGAGTGGAATGTAAATCTAAGATGAATCCAACAGCATAACAATGTGTTTTTGATCTAATGTGAAGGCTTATTTGCTCTCAAAACAGGCTTCTATTTATAGAAGAATGGGAGAGAGAG